>CAVLJG010000004.1:63725372-63762872 GCA_963669975.1 Acanthoscelides obtectus
CCTTGGTATAATTCCAATATTATTAAAAGTATTAAACAAAAAGCTAAATACAGGAAAAGGTTTGCTAAGCTTGGACATCAGTCAGATCTTGAAGAATTTCAGAGACTGCGCCGTTCAATCAAATCTCAAATAAAGAGGGCGTATAATATCTACATGGAGAATGTTCAGAATAGTTTAGTTAGCAATCCAATGAAATTTTGGTCGTTCACGAACATGAAAAATAGTACATCACGAATTCCTGGCGAAATGAAGTATCAAAATAATACGTACTGTCAGCCTCCGATTGTCAATGTATTTGCTAACTTTTTCAGCAGTGTTTACCACCAATCAGACTTAAACGTTGATATCGTTGAGCACGTTAACCATAACATCCATCTAATTTTAGCTCCTATCCAGGATAGCGAAGTTATTTTAGCCATTAGTCAGCTAAAGGATAAGATGACTTCGGGTCCTGATGGTATTCCTTCGTTCCTTGTAAAGGACTGTGCTAGAGCTTTTTCTCCTGTACTTACTCTCTTATTCAACATGTGCTTAAAATCTAATATATTCCCGAATATATGGAAGGTGTCCAAAGTTTGTCCGGTCTTCAAAAATAGAGAAAAATCAGATGTCGAGAATTATCGTCCAATTTCTCTTATATGCATTTTTGCGAAAGTCTTTGAAATAATCTTGTACAATCGCTTGTATCCTTCAATAAAAAATCAAATATCACAAAAACAGCACGGTTTTGTCAGCAACCGATCTACAGTCACCAATTTGGTTATTTTAACCCAATATATTTCTGAAGCTCTAGATGATAACTGCCAAGTTGATGTGATCTATACGGATTTTTCAAAGGCATTTGACAAAATTGATCATGGGGTTTTGTTGATGAAACTTGGTCACTTTGGTCTCTCACTTAGCGCTATAACATTCTTCAGGTCGTATTTGTCAGAGCGAAAACAATTTGTTGAATATAATGGCTTCAAATCTGAAACCTACTTAGCCCCATCTGGTGTTCCCCAGGGGTCCAACTTGGGACCATTGTTATTTTTATTATCAAATGATCTTTGTGAAAGTATGAATGGTCAACAGTTATGCTTTGCAGATGATATGAAGATATATTCATCAATCAGTGACGTGCAGGATTGCTTAGATTTACAGATGCAGTTAAGTAGTGTTAGGATTTGGTGCGATCTCAATAAATTACATCTAAATATAAGTAAGTGCAGAGTAGTTAGCTATAGCAGAAAGAAAAATGTTCGTGTATTCAACTATAATATCGATGGTGTGGTGCTGGAAAGAAGCGATATAGTCAAAGATTTGGGTATTATATATGACCATAAATTAACATTTACTACTTATATTTCGCGGAAAGTTTTGGAAGCCTTTAAGTCTTACGGTTTCATTGTCAGGAACTGTAAGCGATTTGATAACTTAAGGGCCTTAAAAGTCTTATATTTTACATATGTACGTACAAAACTAGAATATGCGAGTGTTGTATGGAATCCGTATTACCAGACTTATATAAATGATATTGAGAGGGTCCAAAGAAAATTTCTAAAGTTTCTATACTTGAAATCTGAAGGAGTTTACCCTGAGCAAGGCATTAGCAATGGAACTATGTGAGCGTTTTGAAATTCACAGTTTAGAATGGAGAAGGAAAGTTTCATCTGCCATATTCCTTTTTAAACTGCTAAATAGCATTATTGACTCCCCAGTCATTTTGGCACAGATTAATTTCAATGTTCCTTCGTTCTCTTCACGCAACTATGTAACTTTTAAGCTATCAAGGGCTAGGACCAACGTGTTAGTCAAATCTCCTACATATGTTATGTGTAAACATCTACATTGTATTAGCTGTCATTGTGATATATTTACTTGTTCGCTTAACTCAGCAGTTAGAATGGCTTATTTATATTTGAAATAACTTTTTTTTTAACACCACTGAATATTATTTAATTGTGCTTAAGTAATTGTCCTATAAATGGGGTAACTGTTGGACAATAAACGCTATTATTATTATTATGAGAATGTTATACATATTGATTCATTTTCAATAATTCACCGCGCCATGGCAAATCATGCTAAATTGACCATTAAAACCCGTAAAGAGGGATAGAAAATGAGTATTTGCAAATATTTCCTAAGCTACTGGTTTTCGAATAGTAAAAAACTATCCTTATTTTTATTGCTTGATATGTTGACCGTTAGTATTATTTACAATATCATTTTCATCCGATGCTTTTCAATACCTGGCATTATTGATTATCAAAATGTCGAATGGAATCACGGAGTGTGTTTAGCATCTTCGTGGGTTTTTTTTTTCGTGGGTCTACGAGTAGTGCTACTACTACAACTCCATGTGATCTTGAACAAAAATAAAAAATCATGGGAATTATGTTCAACCTCATAGAAACCTGTTTCAAGTCGATTAACGCTATTTATTTTATCTTTTATCTATTATCTATATATTATCACTGTTAGTGTTGAAACATACATTGTTTTGTTTTTCAGATAACGGAGGAAGTGAACCAGATCCTTTCGGCAAAAGGATATCCTACAACGTGTCGAGGCACCATAGAAGTTAAAGGCAAAGGTACCATGCAAACCTTTTTCCTGGACGGCCCAACTCAGCCAGATCTGATGAAGGATCCTCTCCAATCTGCGTCTACTCCCACCACCAATATCACGGTCAACCCATTAGCCAACCTCAACGAAAAACAAGCCGTTTCCAACACCCCTCTATTACTAGGTACTATATCGGAGAAGAATTGAGTTTCTTTCAGGAATCTTCCTCCCAAATGATTTACGAAGGCCCAATCAAGCGGCCTAAGTACCCTACAGGTCCTTTTCATCGTTATTGGCTATTTCAAAGATACAATGCATTTCTGTTCACACTATGCTTTCAAAGCCAATCTCCAAAGGTTTTAAGGTTCATCTTAAAACATCATACCAGGAACCAGATATACCTTACCAACCAGGATCAAAGATTTAATAAAAAAAGTGCATATCTTTATATTTCGTAAATTCCACTTTCACTGTAGAGAAACATTTTAATTGTGGCGCGCGGTTTACCTTTTACTTTTATTAGAGGCTCTATAATAGAGATGTTACATGTTACCCACTCGAAAATGGTCAGGACTCAGGACTCTATAAAGTACACATATCACTAAACTCATTTTTAGATGCCGTTATTTTTTTTATTATTTCGCTGATTGTGAACGAATCAAGTCCTGAGTAGATTTTTCATTAAGCGAAAGCAGCTATTTTCAGAGCCATAAAACACAGGCTAAACTTATTATCTATGCTTAGAGTTGAAAAGTCCCTAAATCTTATTAGAAACAGTACCTGATCCCGGTTTTTGGCTCTTTTTATTGTTTAATCAATTTTTTATGTCTTATACATGTTGTGCATAGAATCGTTCTGATTCTGCGCTGTAGGCTCTCATGATGTCAGAACTTCTTTGTGATTGGCTACTGGAGAATCAAAACGGTTCCAGAATAGTTGCCTGTAGAACCCGAACGAGGCTATAATCACCTTCTTGATAGAAAAACGTTGCTCATGAGAGAAGTCGTCAGACAGCTTTCTAATCTTTTTACCTCGGTAACGTTTTAGTTGGATCATAAATGTTTTACCGTCATAGCTATCTTTGCATTTTTTTAAATTATTCTTTTGGATACTAATTACTAAGGGCCCTTCTGTACAGTAATGGAATCTGAATAAAATTGTTGTGGGAAAATTAGCCATGATGTAGCTTTTAAGTCTTAAACCAACAAGCTCTCCTCAACTTACTATCAATTGCGGATCGCGAAGCTCGCGGTAATAGGTATATAGATATATTAGTCTTGTACAATGGCCACTTGGGCGCTAGTGTCGCATTTCTTCATGAGGGGGAATGAACAATTATATGACAGCGATACTCTGTCTTGGATTTTCTGATCCATATTGAACGCGTGGAAAAAATAGTGGCCCATTTCATTTTGAATGCATAGCACTTGTTCTTTTAGTAGAAGAAATATCCGTCTTGAAGCGAAACTATCCACACAGACAGGAAAATGTTGTAAATATTAGACAATAACAGTTGCCTCCATTCTTCCGAATATTCTGGAACACACGATCTACATTGTATGTGTTTATGTAAATGTCAATAAAAAGGGTTTTTTATTCCACGTGTCTATTTTCATTAAAAATAATAAAAATAGAGTTAAGAACATGAACATACTCCTCACTACACATTGTACGTGTTTATGTAAATGTCAATAAAAAGGGTTTTTTATTCCACGTGTCTCTTTCCACTAAAAATAAGAAAAATAGAGTTAAGAACATGTACATACTCCTCAATACACACAGGGTGTTAATAAAGTACCTCCCTATTCTTCAGGAATGATTCTTAAGACGAAAAGTTTATACAGAGTGATACAAAAACAATGGCAAAATGACACTAGTCACGTAAACATGGGTGTCAAAATATTCCCTTACCGAGATACAGGGTGTTGAAGCTATTTGAAAATCGAGTGCGTTGACTTAATTTTTTTTATATGCAGTACTAACAGCATAAGCAACTCTACCCCACCAACGGTGTAGAAAGTAATATTTTGACCCCTATGGAAGGGGCAAAAAAATATCTATACCACTGTCTTTTCTGGAGCACTTGTTGCATACTTAGGTAAGGTATTATTCTTTTAGATAAATTGTCTCTCTTGATAAAATATTATAAGACTGTCCCTTTTACTTAAAATATTGGTTTGAATATTTGAGGAATAATACGTACAAAAAAACGTAAATCAGTCCGAATTTAAACATGTACAAGTACAAGTTAGTAAAGTTTGACATTGAAAATTGTATTTAGTATATTAGAGAAGTAATCCCGTTTCACCACAGCATCATTCGAAAAATATTCCTTTCTTTTTTTTCAATCAGTCTCATTAGTGGCGTTACTAACTCTAACCTATATTTATAGGAACATTTTATGTTATTTTCAGCTATACTTTCTGTTCGAGAATTTCTTAATCCCCCTGTATTGACGTAAATCTTGCATTGGTATGGTTTAAAGATACAGAATTTCACATATTTGAAAAATCGTATTTCAAAATAGCATTCACTCGTCCATCCTAGTTACTTCTTGAGCTTCATTGAAATATCCTTGTGTCCGAAATTTGGGCTTCATAAGTGGGCTTTTTTTTAACTTCATTTTTGTCCTTTTAGTTGCGGGAAACGGCATTCACTAGAGCCGACAGTGGCGCAGGAATTTTAAATTGTTTTCCGGATTTAGAATGAGCAGCAGCTCAACTGGTCCTAATAAGTGCATTATTGAAAATCTCAAATTGATCTTGAACCATCCTCACTGCATAAAAAATGCTTCTCTAACACTTCATTACAAAATTCTGCGCACTTTACATAATACGTTAACAACAAGATCTGCACCTATGTATATCAGCCATTTCTGGAAATTAACCATTCTCCACTAATCGAGAGAATACCGCTCCCGTGCGAAAGTGCGATGCTCAGGAAATACGCACGGACTTCAGGAATGCCATTTGCAACGATACCTAGATCTTACCTCATCTGCAAACGCGTATTTCTCTACACGGCCTCACCTTGGACATACATAAGTTGAAAACTTTGGGAAATAATGGAAAATTTCAGTAGCAGTTTGGTATGCGTTGAAATAGACATTTAAACATGTCTTTTAAAACTTTACTTGAAAGATATATGTATTATCTTAAAGCATTTTTAGACAGTCATAATAATACATAAAATTAGTAATATATACAGGGTGATTCAAAGAACACTGGCAATATTTCTAAGCCTTCTGTCTTTATAGTAAGTTCAAAATAATACGAAAAGTTTATGAATTTAAATGCCCCCTACCGAGATATAGGGTGTTCCAGTTATAATTTTGAAATCCAACAGAGTTATACCGTTAGAGTGGATAAAGGTATCGAGGTGTTTGCCTAATAAACTGTCGATGTTAACGGACTATTTTCATCAATCCCCTGAAGCTACTGGCTACTACTACATATGTGCTTTTTCTTTTTCTACAATTTTTATTTATTTTTTTCCTCCACTCGCTATTCAGTTCTATATATTTGCCGAATGAACTTTGAAAAGTTAATTTCACTGGATTGTTTTCATTAATGCTCCGATGACATCGACGACTCCAAACAACTTACGTTTGCCATTGGTATTGCAATTGAACACCACACTTTCAGGTGAACAGGAAGATGAGTTAAGTGCTACCAGAATCTATTCTGGTGGAACCTTAACCTTCTATGGCTTGTATAAGGGAAACTCTCTGCTGGGTTGCATCACCACCATTTTTTATACTAAGCTCTGGAAGGACGTTCGAGTACAAAAGGTCCAATGGGGCCTAAGCACTGTAATCTGGCTGTTTGTAATAGGTGTTTGCCTAAGAACTTTCAAAGTAGACTGTTTTCGAGGGGGTTAACCGCGTGTCACTCGAGCTTTTTTGCCTATAAAAATTGCAAAGTTCATTTTACTAAACTATTTCCATTAGTCTACCTTCCGACGTTGATTCCACTGGGCTATGTTCATTATTTGCCGCCGAGAACATGCAAAAATTTTGCAGCTAACTGTAACAAGTAGCCGTAATAAAGTAGGATATTTTGACCCCTACAGAGATGGGAAAAATACTTTCTTTGCCACTGACTTTTCTGAAACAAATATTGAATGTTTAGACAGTGTTATTTTCCATAACATAGTCTCTGTTAGAAGTTTATGTCGGATGTTTTCTTCTGAAGGAAAATTGGTTTGAAAAGATGAGCTATAGTCCTTATAAAAATCTTTTGTCTTTGAAAATTTACTGGAGTTAGTGAGTTTACATTAAATACATACAGGGTGACTTTGAAGTTGAGTCATTAATTTTCAGATAATGATTGTAGAAGGAAGATAACCCAAAATATGTGTATAAAACTAAAAAAAAAATAAAAAAAAAATGTTACCTTGTTTAATGAAGTATTCCTCCCGACAAGTATTTCAGTGCGGACCTGTATTTGATCGCGCGGTCTTGAAGCAGCATGCCCTCACCTGTGAGGTCTTAAGTCACCTGATTCACGAGCCCTTTGTACTACATTAACAAAAGGCACGAGGGGTTGGTTGCACTCGATTGGGAAACCGATTCGCATAAATCCGTGATGCATCCGGGAGCATTTTGTAAAGACTGCCCCCCCGTAAATAAGAATCATGTCCACAAGTTCAGCATTTTCGGTAAACATGTGCCATTTTTGATTTCGTTTGAGCCACGCAACACACTACTATTCACTAACGCGTTATCGACAGACGAAAAACATCGTGATAAACGTTTCAAATTCTTTCGCTTTTTTGTTTTCCGATGCGATGAACCGGTCAGTCGGATTATATCCGTTGTCGCCAACACCAGCATATAATAGGCAGGGCGGGTACTCAAACACTTCCCAAAGGGCTATAACTTTGATACTTTAATTTACCAGAAAAATGGTAATGGAAAAAAACATTTCTTTTGATCAGATCTACTCACTGTTAAATAAATGACTCAACTTCGAAGTCACCCTGTATATTATGTGGGTAGCCCATTTCACCACAGTGAAATTTTATGAGTATTTACATATGTTGTACTTGATGAGATGATCTCAATAATGGCGTCGTAGAATTTCAAAACACTGTATTGGTGTATTGTATTGGTGTATTGGTGCATCTGTGTTACGAAGACTATTTATGTTATGTAATATTCCTATCATTTCCGTAGGCAAGAGAGGGAAGTTTAAATGAAGTATCTTATGTGTTGCGTCTATTAAAAGTAAATATATCTCAATGAGCTTTACAACTTTTATAAACTATTATTACATTGCAGTCATCTATGGATGTACTTTCTGCTCTAGAGGTATTGCCATTGTTTACTGAATACCCTGAATAGCACATATGCATTACATGTTAGTTGACCAAAACCTAAGCGCGAAATTTCTAGAACTAAAGAGACAACACAAGTAGATAGGGTTTGTATATTCTGGGACGCCCTTGAGCGCCGACCTTCGGTGCCAAACGACCTTGAGAGCGTTGCGTGAATAGTAAACTGATATATTTCAAGAGAGAGGGAGCATAACTGTTATTGGGCAGAATAGGTCGAGCCCATACACAAAACCAATAACAAACCAGATGGTGGTGGGAGACGATACGACCGTGCATGCCCGCTGTCCCGGTGGCTGGCCGCACAGTACAGAGTTGGCATCAGATTTATACTGGTAGTAATTACTGTGTGCTTATTCGATTTGTCAGTTTAATTTCGTAGAACTCAAAATGTCGCATACGGATACAGCCGATGAAGTTGTGATATTAGCTGCACACCACCTAAAAAAAGAGGTAAAACGCCTCATTTTCGCGTTAGCGAAAAACAAATAATTATCAACATTTATAAATACAAAATGCAAGGAAGGAGTGACTCAAGTGTTCAGGACATTGATTGCAAAGCTGACACCTACATATTTTTTCAATACTTGTAAGAATTTCAACTAAAATTATATTTTATTTTTGTTTTTGTACATGTTTAAACTATATCGTGATAAGAAATCAGGCAATCATTTTTTTGGGTTTTTAATGCTTTCAATAGGAGCGGTTTTAAAGTGGCCAAAATGAATTATTTTTCTCTACCGAAGCTTGAAGGTAATTCGGTTATAGTATTAGATAATGCGTCATTTCACAAAATTAGAGAAAATTCCAACAACGTCAACAAAAAATCAGAATTCAAGGATTGCTTAAAAATAAAAAGATTGATTATGATGATACAAGGGTTAAGGTAGAATTGTTACAAATTGTCAAGACGCATAAAAATAAATATAACCTGAACATAATTGATGAAATGGCCAACACACAATAAAACTACTTACGCCTGCCTCCTTAGCTTTGTGAGCTCAATCCGTTTGAGCTCATGTGGGCAGACATAAAAATATATATTGCAGCAGAAAATAAATGTTTTAAATTTTGTGACCTTATAAATATTTTTTATGATGCTATACAAATAACACGGAATAAGTGAGAAAATGTATCAGCATGTGACAGAAAAGGTTGAACCTAAAATGTGGAAATTAGACGGTATCATTGATACTCACGTTGCCCCTTCAATCATAAATCTTGATGATAGTGGGAGTTCCAGGGCCTCAGATCTATAATGATTTTCATTTTCAAATATATGTATTCCGGTTCTAGAGGTAAAATGTCTGTGCAATAAAGTTTTGTATAATATTTAGTATATATTATTATGTATTCAAATCCTTTTTCTTTCAACTCCACCTAACTATTCATTTTTTAGTCTAATATTAAAAATTAACTGTTATCATATCGTTTTAATGTCTCAAGACATTTTTAAAAGCCTGCTTTATGAATGCGCCTTACGACACATTTCGAGTATAATTTAACACTTCTACTAAAAACAACAATAGACAGTAGTTTTCTTTTTGGTCATGACAGTTAAATTAAAAAAATACATTAATTCCAAGCTTTACTTTTGGACCCTATAGATGCCCGCAATAATTTTGCATACTTTTTGATCGTGTCGTAGAACCACAAATCATTTATTCTTAGTACGGCCCTATAACGTGCTCGGCGTTCTGGAGTGGGATGACGTAGAGTATACGTGAATATGTTTACGTTTGGTATCTTTCTTCGATGGATACATAATAGATGGAGTGTTCCACATTTTATCACACATTCGAATAGATTGCTCCAAGATAAGATTTGAATAACATACATATCATTTTGATGATTGGTTTTTGAATTTGAAAAAGTACTTACTTTGACAGTCTGTCAAAATTTCGTAGATGCCATCAACTTAAAATTTTAGTTATTTTCAGGTCCAAAAGCTTCCTTATGGACCCCGATTCTTTGGAAACGTGGCTTGAGGCTGACTTGGTTTAACATCGTCATTTCCACCAGTTTAATCTAGGATTACCTTCTGCATTCAATGTGGGCCACCATGTATGTTTATGCATGGAAGCGTGGCATTATTCAAATCAACCAAGGACACCGCATTTTTGGAACACATCATTTTACAAATCGATTTTTTCATAATTACGTTGGTTGCCCTATAATATTAATCAGTAGCCAGTAGCCTGCTGGATTTCTTTCTGACCACGCATCCTGTCCGTTACATCAGTGCGGCCCTGTCTCCCCTGGGTAACTCAGACCACCGTGTTGTGGAGGTTAGGTTTCTGTGAGAACCCGCTGTGACAGCAGAACCTCGTACAGGCCGCAAACTAGCTTTCCTTGGAGAGATGTCTGTTTCACTGACAGGGATGCGTCGGCTGTCTGTTCTTCGATAACAGAAATTTTCCACGTCGGAATGGAGGCATACATCCCTCACACAGTGATGGTGCCTAAACCAGGGTCCAATGGCTGGTTTAACAGATCGAGTGACACTGGTCACTGCTCGCCAGCAGAAGATCAAGGCACACAGAACCTTCTTACAAAACCCCACTGTAGAGAAAAGAAAAGCCGACGTCAAGTACAGAAATAAATATAACGAAGCGGTTCGCAATGCCAAAAAACAGCATGATATAAAAGTTAGGCACAGGGTAATGTCGCAGCGCAATGGCAGTCGGTCTTTCTGGATGCTGGCCAAGCAGATTGAAAAGAACTTCTCACACAGTAGCCTTCCACCACTTACGTGTCAGGATGGAACTTTTGTATTAGACTCAAAGGCCAAGGCGGAAGTGCTAGCCAAGATCTTTGCTGCCAACTCCACCATGGACGTCCCCCCAACGCAAAAGCGCCCTCAATTCAAAGGGTTCCCTACACTATGCGGGAGGTAACATTCAGGCATAAGACCGTAAGATGAGTGCTCTTGTCGCTTGATATCAACAAAGCTTCTGGTCTGGACTTCCTGCCATTGTATTGAAGAGGTGTGTAGTAGTAGTCTTGCGCGTCTGTTCCAGATATCTTATGAATCCGGCACCTTCCCAGAAAACTGGAAATTTGCTCATGTCCAACCCCAAAAAAAGGACCTAAGACAGACCCTTACAACCAGAGGCATATAGCTCTGGTTTCTGTTATGAGTAAGGTGATGGAGAGGTGCATAAATCGCGAGCTTCTGGACTACCTCGAACGTCACAGCTTGATTAGCGACAGGCAGTATGGTTTCCGGCACCAACGATCCACAGAGATCCTCCTAGCATACGTCACGCAATTGTGGAGTAAACTCATCCAGTCTTATGGTGAGGCTCATGTCGTTGCTCTTGACATCACGAAAGCGTTCGATCAGCTGTGGCACGCTGCCCTCTTAAGCAAACTTTCATCCTATGGCCTCCCAGAAAAACTTTGCAGATGGGTGGCTGACTTTATCTCTGGCCGCAAGATATCCGTCGTAATTGACGGGTTCTCCTGTTCATCCGACAACGTCAACGCGGGTGTTCCCCAGGGATCGGTCTTGGCTCCAACACTGTTTCTCTTACATATCAACGACCTCTTTTCCTGCACGATCAACCCAATCCACAGCTTCGCTGATGCGGGAATTCAGAGTGACGCGCCGATCTCTGCCGCTTAGCTGGAAAAAGAAGACTAGCGACCATTTCCTCTCTGACAAGAGACCTGGACGCTATCACTGCTTGGGAACGCAACAATCTTGTACAGTTCAATGCTTCCAAAACACAGTACTGTACTTTGACTGCGGTTTCAAGCTTTATTGACACATGTCAAAAATTTGAATTTGAAGGTGACCGTTGGCATCTCTTCAAGCAGGATGTTTCGGCAAATTTGTAAAGCTCCTTGGTACATCTCAAAAGAGACACTACATAAAGACCTTGACATTCCTTAGTTGAGGGACTATGTCGAAATTACACTCTAACAAAACCTGAATCAGAATTTGACTTTAGTTCGTGTACCAAGTCAAAAAGCCTGGTTGTTTCCGCATAAACTGTTACACTTCTGTTTTTCTTTGCTCTTTTCATTTTACTTCCTTTGCCAAAACTGGCGAGGAAATATCGTAACGGCGAAAAATTCCGAAATTTGTTTATAGAAACTTTTTTTCATATTTTTTAACAAGGAATCACCGTCTATTTTTCGAAAACCCGTATATCAGTCCGATAATCCTTGGCGCGTATATAACTTGTAAATTTCCAATCTTATAACAAAAATGGCAAATATAATGAAAGCAAACATTTCTTGTATCTGACTATATTCACATTCAAGCAGCATAAACAACAAGTACGTCAATATCAATAGCCTCCCCGCTGCCCAGCCTGACATGATTCGAATATTATAAATAACAACTGAAAGGCTTTTCATGTCATTTCGCGTGTCCAGTTTATCCGCCAACAGTTTTCGAATTATCTCTCTGTGGCGAAATCTAAATTTAAACGATTTATATTTTACACTAGGCGCCAGCTTCGGATTCGTAGGAGAAATCGTCAGTCATCTTGCAGGGAAGTATTCAAACGTTATCGAATTCTTAATGTGGCATTGTATCTATATGTTCAAGCTATTAGTGTATTTTTTAAAATAAAATACATTCCGATATACATAATTACAATACTCGTATCAGAGACAATATCATTAATAATAAATGTCATCACATGTACTATAAAAAGTCTCCAGCTGATGCTGGATGTATGTACGAGCCCCTTTCCATTTCAGTTGGCCCAACTATTGAAATCTTAGTTTTTTTCTTATCAAACACAAATAATAAAAATGTAGCTGGGTATTATAGGTTTAAAATATTAACAATGAATATTTTGATAATATATAGTAGAAAACACCAACTTTATCACTCCCTAATCGACAAAGTAATTTATCTATGCAAAACGATAACTAACCACTGTTACCGTTAGCGATCGATTGCCGGTTCGATAAGAGTGATGGAAGACTGACGGGCTGTTGTCATGTGCGTTTTAAAAATTTAATTTAATGAAGCTTACTTACTTACTGACTACAAATTTTGACTTAACTTAGAGAAACTTAATGCCATTTATTTGTTAACTACCCAATTTATAAACGTTTTAGATTAGATTATAGAAATTAGTAAGATTGTGGTGATTGTGGTCGATATAAAGCACTTAAAGTAAAACTATAAAGCCATTTAGACAAAAATCTATTGACTTTTGGATAATGAGTCATATGAACTTTATGAATGTTTTGACCCCTCCTGTTACCTATTTCATTAATAACTACCATAACGTGTATGCCCTGTACTTAGGCTAACTACAGATTTGCATGATCTTCAGTAAATCCACTTGGATCACAGTGCTGCCTATAAAAATATGATCGAGGCACACATCAAAACTAGAGCATGAATATCGTTTGGAAGGCTGCGTGGAGAATCACACTGAGAATACGCTACCGGTTAGTGCTACCTACCTTTCTTCATAATTAGTACTAATAAAGTAGCACCTCTCAGCATGATAAGGCAAATTATGCACAATTTGTGCGTTAGTTGTGTCACTGACTTGTAAAAGCCAAATGCGTTATTTCCTCTGCTTTTGAATAACTTATAACAAGTTCATTTTTGATCATCCTCTGTCGACGTGTCACCCTCCTCCATGATATCGTCACGTTCTGCGTACGCCAAACGAATCCGTCAGACTTCTTCGCTTCACTCCAACCCTCTCGAACTCTGCACATGTAACTTTGTGCAAGGGGACAATCTGCTAAAGAAACTTTTCCCAATGCTACTGAAATTGGAGAACCTGCAGTTCGTAAAAATTTTCATAATCATAAATATAGGTCCAGTGATGTTTCTTTTTCATAATACAGCGTGTTTGATAGTTTACCTTACCTTCAGCAAAAGTAGATTGATATATTTTACCTTTGCAACAGGTACAAACTGTTTTCTAAAACACTTATTGCAGTGCGTCTTCGTGACTGCAGGACCCTATGCTTTTGCGAAACTAGTACGCCACTGATTCTTGCAAAGTAGTACCTTAGAACCAGGTTGATTCTACTTAACAGATGTCGCTTTGAGTTTTTCGTTCAAACGCAGTTTTCGAATTAAAAAACGTTTTCTTGATCAAGCATAATGAATAAACCAAAACATAAAATTTTTATTTCTTAACGTAGTGAATCCGCCCCTTAGTTTTCCTGAAAACATTCCGTAATACCCTGTACACCGCATAGTATATTTATAGCAGTCCGTCAGTATTTAGGCTGCCTCAATATGTATACAATGTGTTTGGTCACGACATACCGATATTTGAGGCGGATATTTTTCAGTTATTTTTATCGACAAATCCACCCCCTACACTGTCCGACCTCACCATCCTTGAAATGGATCCATACCGCTGCGAATGAAATTAGGGCTGACACGGATATGATCTGCCGCTCAACACGACACATTTTTTTAAGAACAACAACGTGCATAACCAATAACGGAGGACATTTTGAACAGCTTCTGTAACATTAAACATGTCCAAGCTCTCTATAAGAAACATTGATTTGTCATTTTTATGTAACTAACATTTCGGGATAACGTAGGTGCCTTTTTAAAAATATTTATTTCCGAAAATACAGTAGTGGATGGTACGAAAGTTAGATTAAGACTAAATTTTAATTATGCAAGTACAATGTTCGTTAGCATGAGTAAAACAGGAAACATATCATGTTGCATTTCAACGGTTGCTAGGCGCTGCGATGATGTGCTGACTTGCATTTTCTACTTTCTAGCTTCTACAGGGTAGCCCTATAACTTGTATAGAGAGTTTGAAAACAATTTGCATTTTATTACACCCTTTTTGACCCATGTAATACGTAGAATACTTAGGATAACAAAAAGCTGTAGAATTAGCACAAAAAAGTACAACTTCACAGACTAGTTTAAAATAATCAATTTTCTTCCATATTTTTGTCTGGTTTTGCCTGTTTTTAAGTATGTTTGACGGTTAGTATCAAAACAAGTTTTTGAATAATCGCTAGGACAACATGTCGTCGTTCAAATGACACCAAATTTATCATGCTGTGACACTTACATACTCAGTTATTACAATTTTCATACATGCACTACCGTAATCGTAACGCAAAAATAAAAATGGCTGCCATTTCAAGGGGGATGAGGTAGGACATTGAAGGGAGTTGGATATTTATCTATAAATGTGATAGAATATCGACTACTCGTTAAAAAAGTCGAATTCTGCAGTTTTTTAACGAAATATCTCATATTTTATTGCTCATTACTGCGATCAAGTAGACTCTCGTACATTGAGCAGCTCGGCGAGTCGGAGCCCAGGTTGCCTATTATACTTTTCTTCTATTCTCTCATAATAATAATACATGTCTTTATTGCATCATTAACACCACAACATAACATTAAAAATGAAATATTTGAAAGTAATGCTCTTGACAATGCAACTTAGTAACAATGCCTACTGAAACTGAATCAAAGTGATCCACCCTGTAAATACCAAGCACTATCACACGATCAGACGCCAATACATTGTTGCACTTCCTCACTGACACTTTAATATGCAAAACAGTGTACAATACTTTCTCTGGAACGATTAATACATGGCACTTAGGCATTACTTTCCAGTCAACATTACCTGCTATTATATTGCACTCCCGTTTTAACTATATGATTAGTCGTTTGAAATCTATATGTGTACACCCGCAATTTCTAACATCGATTTTCATTACCGGAGGATGAATTAGCTTAGCTACTTTAATCGGCTTTTGAGTTCGACATTGTTTCTGTTGGTCTGATGCATCTGATTGGTCAAAAATGCAAAATACGTATGCCATTAAGTTCCTGCAAAGCCAAATACATATTCAGAAAGCAATTGCAGCTTTAACATACAATGCTTGCATTATTTATATATCCAAATGAATATGATCCATAAGAATGGCTAATAGATAAAGGTAGCAATGACATCAAGAGCAAAGCTGCCAATAATGGGATTCGAACCTGCGGCCTTATGCATCCTGAAGTACGTTAGGAAAGGTGCCATCTCGCCCACGGCCGTATATGTGACTTTGCGATAAAAAAACCAAGGAATTTTTACGCTTTATCATTTCACCATGTTATATGCTTACAAGAAAAATAGATTTGGCTCTTTAAGGAGAAATAAGCATTGTAAGGATCTATTCTGACCAAAGACTGTGTTATCGACGGCTTCGTGTCAAATCAGTTGTGTTACGCCCATGCGGAATGAGGCGTCAGCGATAGGCGATGAATGGGTGAAGGTCGAAGCAAGGAGGCATTTTTCATCATTAGATTTTGGACGTTACGCTGATAGTATTGTTTGATCGTATGATCTTTTCGAGTGTCAACACGAGAGAATTATATAAACATTATTATACCCGGACTGTGAATTAATTATTTGGCATTATAGTTGATTCGCCCATTCATGCCTTTAGTTTTAATTACACCTATTACAGGACTCGATAAAATACTTAGATTAGATCTAAAGCTAGAACTGTTCAGGTACGACACTGTAAAACAAGCACTTGAACACTGAACAACCACTATGCTCTAGAAGACTATCAAAGATACCCACCAAAATACCAAACTAAGTGAAGACACAACTGAAACTTATTAAAGAACAGAAAGAAAGTACACATAAAATATCTTAGTACTAAAAATCATGAAGACAAACGTGGGAAAAACTCAAGGCATCAGTATCATAATCTATTGTGAAATCTCTAAAAATAATTCAGATCGGAAAAATCAAAGATCATGAATGACTCTCAAATTATCTTCGAAGAAGACAAAAGCAATAATATTTGAGGTTAAATATCCCGAATGCACAAAAATAGTACTTGGTGATGTACTAGTTGAACAAGGTGCCACATTTAGGCTGCGACCTAGCTACCAGTACGACAACGACATACACGTTAAAAATGGTCTCTTTTTATTACGAATAGTATTATGCAGAAAAAAGTAGCATCAGAATATTTTTCGAAGCGATAAGAAAAATAGTGGACCTATTCAAGTTTCCAATAGAAGAACCTTGGTCCAGCATTTTTGGCTAGCTCTGGGTCTATTATTGTAGCTCAAAACTATAGAAATGGTACACATTCCGATGACCAGTGTATTAGTACACCCATTTTATGTGCCACTCGCATGTCTACCTGTTACAAGACATGCAGTCATTAAGCCCGCCACAGACTGGCGTATATGTGTGTCATACACGAATGTTATACATGTATGTCACATATATACGCCAGTGCACTGTTGTCCCTAGACGAGGGTCCTTGGGTGTCAAACAAGTAGTTTCATTGTAAACGATGAGTGATGAAGACGAGTTCATGTTTTTATCAGTGGCGTAAGCATGCCTGGTAAAAAAAAGAGAAACAAAAGTAAAAAACAGCATCAAGCACGTACTAAGTGGGTGAAGGAATGGCTTTTAAAGCGACAAGATCTTACACATACAAATTTACTGGAAGAATTACGCTTAGAACCTGATGATTGGAGAAACTATCTGAGAATGGATGAAGACAGCTACGTGATGGTGCTTAAGTTAGTAACGCCACTAATTGAGAAGCAGGACACAATACTGAGACCTGCTATATCACCTCATGAACGATTAACTGCCACACTTCGCTATCTAGCAACTGGGAGGAATTACGAAGATTTAAAGTTTTCAACAATAATTTCCCCTCAATCATTAGGCATTCCAGAGACCTGCAGTGCCATATTTCAAGTTTTAAGGAATGACTATATGAAGGTAAGAAAATAAATTTATTTTAAATGTATGTTTTACAAAATTAAATAATATATTCTGTAAAAAAACAAGATAAATCACACTTAAAGTATTTCCCTGTCTTCTCCAATCATAGTTAATACGTCGTCCTCTTGCTGACCAATTTTCTCATTTCGTTTTTTACATAACCTTTTACTGGCAGTTGATGATGCAGGTGTAGAATCTCTATCATGTATTGTTGTGCGAGAAGTTGTAGATGAATGCGATATTGGTCTTAGAGATGGAGTTTGAATTATTGAATCAACATCTTGCTCCTCATCTACATCTTGGGTTTCCTGTAATCATAATAATAATGCGTTATTTTTTTTCAGTTTCCGTCGACAGAGGATGAATGGCTACAAATTGCAAGCGACTTTGAAAAAAGATGTAATTTTGTTAATTGCGTAGGAGCAGTTGATGGAAAACACGTGAATATTATTCCGCCTGCTGGAAGTGGTTCATATTTTTACAACTATAAGGGGACTCATAGCTTAGTATTAATGGCAGTAGTAAAGGCCAATTTGGAATTTATTATGTGTGATCTTGGAATAAATGGTCGCATATCTGATGGAGGAGTTATTGAATACAGCAGTTTCTACAAAAAACTTAAAAATTGCCAATTACTTTTACCGCCACCAACAAAACCACGAAATAGTAATACATCGTTGCCTTTTGTTTTTATTGCGGATGAAGCGTTTACACTTCGCTCAGATTTCTTAAAACCATTCGGTCGACAAGGCCTAAATAACGAAGAAAAAATTTTTAACTATTGATTATCGCGAGCAAGATGTAAGGTGGAAAATGCTTTTGGAATTTTGTCCAATCGATTTAGAATTTTTCACACAAAGATTTCTGTTAATTTAGAAGCAATAGACAAAATAGTTATGGCAACCTGTGTATTGCACAATTTTTTAAGACGAAGATATGCTACCGTATATTCGCCAGAAAATAATTTGTGCAAAGAAAATATTGATGATGGGACTATTGAATTGGGCATACAATCAACTCATGTTAATGATTTACAACAAGGCCATAACCGTAGGCCGACCAATGAGGCAAAAAAGATAAGGGAGCTGTTTATGAATTACTTCAATAATGAAGGTGCCTTAGAATGGCAGCAAAGAATGGTGCATTGATTAAAAATTATTGTATTTACAAATATTTTTTAAAGTATAATAAACTAAAAGACTGATTATTTGACTTTTACTTACCTCCCCTTCATCCTCATTTTCTTGGTCACTTTTCCGTTCACTTCCCCGATCATCCATATTGTTGACTGATGCCCGAGGAACTTCTTGATCTTAGCAAAACAAAAGTAAATCGTAATACCACAAATGGGTCACGTAGATTTCATCCGTTCCTGCACCTGATCGTTTTGATTCTTCGATTTTTTTCATTTCTCTTCGAAAACTTCCGCAAATACTATTTATTTTAGCTTTAATGGTGTTCTTTGTCGCATTAGGTTCAATCTCTTGCATTTTTTTCAGTAACACGTTATAAGCGCCATCTTTTTTACTCCTGTTCATGTAATCTTTACATTTTGTTCTCCACAAACAAGGAACACTTTTATAAAGTTCAATGAATTCTGTCATAAAATCTTTTGTAAAACTTCTTAAATCGGACATTTTGGAAGTATTACGACATAAATAAAAATATCAGATACGAGACACTGAACCAAGAAATTATAATAAGCAAGCGTGAAGTTTACCTACACACTGGCAAGCATGTATGTATGTACGTTGATGCGTGCACGTTGATGAATTCAACTACAAACAGAAAACTTCTGCGACGTAACATATATGTAACAATTTGCCCACACACTAGCGAATATCAACGCGCAAACGTGGTTCACATACATGTATGACGCACATGGTTGCTAATTTGTGGGCACCTTTATGAAATACGAGCACAAACGTTGTTCACCTGATCTCAGCGGGTATTTAGTTAGTGTACACATACGGTGAGTTAGGCTAGTGGTAATATTATATTATTATGACACATTATATGGAAAGTAATCATACACCGTCCGACTAATTTACATCAGCCAGTAGGCATTATTGCTGGTAATAATACACTTTCAAATCTGTAATCCGATAAAATACGACGTAGGCTTTTCTGTCATTCTACTATGGGTAACGTTTGTACACGCTTATCCGTAGATCTGTCTATATGTCAGATTTGTCAATTACGACGGATATCTTGCGGCCAGAGATAAAGTCAGCCACCCATCTGCAAAGCTTTTCTGGGAGGCCATAGGATGGAAGTTTGCTTAAGAGGGCAGCGTGCCACAGCTGATCGAACGCTTTCGTGATGTCAAGAGCAACGACATGATCCTCACCATAAGACTGGATGAGCTTACTCCACAATTGCGTGACATAAGCTAGGAGGTCCCCTGTGGATCGTTTGTGCCGGAAACCATACTGCCTGTCGCTAATCAAGCTGTGACGTTCGAGGTAGTCCAGAAGGTCTGCGATTTATGCACCTCTCCATCACCTTACTTATAACAGAAACCAGAGCTATATGCCTGTAGTTGTAAGGGTCTGTCTTAGATCCTTTTTTGGGATGGGTTAAACATGAGCAAATTTCCAGTTTTCTGGGAAGGTGCCGGATTCATAAGATATCTGGAAGAGACGCGCAAGAACTGCACACCTCTTCAGTACAATGGCAGGAATCAAGTCCAGACCAGAAGCTTTGTTGATATCAAGCGACAAGAGCACTCATCTTACGGTCTTATGCCTGAATGTTACCTCCCGCATAGTGTAGGGAACCCTTTGAATTGATGGCGCTTGGGCGTTGGGGGGACGTCCATGGTGGAGTTGGCATCAAAGATCTTGGCTAGCACTTCCGCCTTGGCCTTTGAGTCTAATACAAAAGTTCCATCCTGACAGGTAAGTGGTGGAAGGCTACTGTGTGAGAAGTTCTTTTCAATCTGCTTGGCTAGCGTCCAGAAAGACCGACTGCCATTGCGCTGCGACATTACCCTGTGCCTAACTTTTATATCATGCTGTTTTTTGGCATTGCGAACCGATTCGTTATATTTGTTTCTGGACTCGACGACGGCTTGTCTGTTCTCTACAGTGGGGTTTTGTAAGAAGGTTCTGTGTGCCTTGATCTTCTGCTGGCGATCAGTGTCACACGATTTGTTAAACCAGCCGTTGGACCCTGGTTTAGGCACCTTCACTGTGTGAGGGATGTATTCCTCCATTACGACGTGGATAATTTCTGTTATCGAAGACCAGACAGCCGTCGCATCCGCGTCAGTGAAACAGACATCTCTCCAAGGAAAGCTAGTTTGCGGCCTGTACGAGTTTCTGCTGTCACAGCGGGTTCTCACCGAAACCTAACCTCCACAACACCGTGGTCTGAGTTACCCAGGGGAGACAGGGCCGCACTGATGTAAGGGATAGGATGCGTGGTCAGAAAGAAATCCAGCAGGCTACTGGCTACTGATTCAACCAACGTAATTATGAAAAAATCGATTTGTAAAATAATGTTTTCCAAAAATGCGGTGCATAAACATACATGGTGGCCTACAATGAATGCAGAAGGTAATCCTAGATTAAACTGGTGTAAATGATGATGTTAAACCAAGTAAGCCTCAAGCCCCGTTTCCAAAGAATCGGGGTCCATAAGGAAGCTTTTGGACCTGAAAATAACTCAAATTTTAAGTTGATGGCATCTATGAAATTTTGACAGACTGTCAAAGTTAAGCACTTTTTCAAATTCAAAAACCAATCGTTAAAATGATATGTATAAAACGCCCTGTAAAAAGGGTTTTGACAACATTGTCACATTTGCGAGCTATAAGTTTTCAGAGATTTGTTGGCGAGAAAAAGTTTTTAAAAGATGGAAGTTGACCCAGGAGGATCAACAGACGACGCAGTTCCACATACTATGAGGAAAGAGCTGAGCGGTGGCGGAAACCAAGCAGAAGCAGAAAACATGAGCTCACTGACGCAGATGTCATCGGAGCAGAAAACGATCGAAAAACTGATGCTGATTATAGACGACCAGGCGAGGCAGATTCGAGACCTGATGGAAACCATCAAGGACCAGACAGCCAAAATTGACAGCCTTACCGCCCAGGTAACCATATTACTAAATTCAAAAGTATCCCCTAAAGAACGGACAAAGACCCTAAAAAGACCACTGAGAAACGTTTCTGATGATCATCTCACATCCACAGACGAAGACGTACAGACTGAAGGATTTGTAAAAGCAAAATCAAGAAGGAGGAAAGGTGACAAGGCTGATCGATCAACCCAAGACTTTCCTCCTCTTCCGAATACAGGATCAATTCCATTTCACACCTCCCCCAATTCATCAAATCGAAACACTATTAATGCTTCTATTACCAAGCCAGGGACCACGTTATCTACCTGTCAGGTGACTCCATCAGCCGATGTTACTTCTCCTCCTTCATCTCGTCCAACCGTCGTGGCATCAACACAACCCTCACGACAAGGGCGTATAACCCCGATCGTCTTACGCGACGGGACGAGATGGCATACTTTAAATTTCAAGCTTATTTCCCTAGGTATTAAAATAGATCGCGCGGTTGCCGTTGATGCGGGAATAAGGATTATTCCTAAATCCGAGGACGACTACCGTAAGATCGTTCGCCTATTCCGAGAGGAAGAAGTGCCCCATCACACTTTTCCTCTCCCTTCGGAACGGAACATCCATGCGGTGGTTCGAGGAGTTCCCGTCAACTTTTCGGATACTGAGATTAAGTGAGAACTGGAGCAGAGGGGATATAGCCCTCTTCACATCATTCGATTGAAGCGCAGCGGCGGCGCGCCCATGCCTTTGGTGGTCGTGATACTGCCCAAGACTGAAAAGTCTCAGCAAGTGTTCAACGAACACGAACTGCTGGGACTGGCCATTCGAGTTGAGGTTCAGAAGAACTCCAGACTCATTGGGCAGTGTCACCGCTGCCAAAAGTATGGGCATGCGCAGTCATATTGCACTGCACCGCCCAAATGCTTAAAATGTGCAAAGGGCGACATGACGCATTTGTGCCCCCTCACAGAAGAGGAAGAACGCAAGTGCGCGAACTGTGGAGAGGGACATCCCGCAAATAGCCGGACTTGCAAGTTCACTCCAAGGAGGAACTTGCAAGTTATAGCGCAAAGGCGCAATATATCATACGCGGACGCAGCTCGGGAGGCAACCTTGCCTGCCCCCTCTGCCCAACCTCCCTTGAACACGCAAAATGTGGACCTGGCAACCGCGCTAAGGTCCTTACAACAAGTAATAAGCCCACTGATTAGCGCTACCCAAGCGTTGCAGGCGATATTTCCTGTAAATGTCTAGGTATAATAGTAGACAGCCTGCATTCATCAAAATTCTTTTTTGGAATTGTTTGAGCATGAGGGATATTCCCAAAAAACGGGAATTTCATCAAGCTCTTTTGGGTGAAGGTATAGATGTCGCCTTGCTGCAAGAAACGTTGCTTAATCCGGGAGATCGTTTAGCTCTCCCGAATTATGATGTTATCCGAGGTGACAGATTGAATGGTCGAGGCGGCGGCTTAGCAGTGTTGATTAAACGCGGTATAGACTATTATAGAAGCACTAATGCGGAGATGCATAGCATCGAAGCAGCTTCTGTGGTGGTCAATATGGCGGGAGGTGTCTCGTTGAAGATCACATCGGTGTATGTCAGGTGTGGTGCCAGGCTACAAGAGGCGGATCTGGAGGTCCTTTTGGACTACTCGGGTCCGCTTATTGTGGCGATATCTAAAAACTGTAGATACAGTATCTCTTCTCGAATCTTGTATGATATCTCTAATGACCATCCACCTGTTGTCTTGGATGTGGGCAATGAGCAAACTTCTGAAGAAGCAGCTCCTCCAAGGAAACGCATTGATTGGGACCTATACAAGGTGCTCCTTAGAGAGTTTCCCAATATCCCGATTATAGATGATGAGTCTGGGATAGATGCCGCTCAAGCGGAGTGGACAAGTTTCATTCAAGCAGCTCTACAGCGTGCAGCTGTACTTCCTGTACAACGACACGGCAGACCTTTTTTGCCTGCGCACATTCGTCAGAAAATCTCTGACAAAAGAGCCGCTATTAAGCAGGCAAAAAGATCTTGTCATCCTGATGACATTCGCAGGGCTACAAATCTTGTCCATGAAGTTAGAAACGCACTGCACGAACTCCGCAACGAGCAATGGAGCGACTTTCTGGCGGGAATGCTTGATTCAAGTATTCCTCTCTGGAGGGTCGCAAAGTCACTCAGAAACGGAAAGCGAGAACAACTCCCACGCATCCACGGTCCTGAAGGCATAGTCTTCAGAACGGAGGATAAGGTCGAGGTTTTCGCTGATGCCATGGAAAAACAGTTCTCTCCCAACTATGATCTCGATAATGACCTCGACGAGGAACAGCACATAGTACGATCCGTCAGGAGATATTTTAGGGCCAACGGCGTTAGCGGAGGCACTGAATCCTCTTCAGATGACTCTTCTTCAGAAGATTCGTCTGAGGCTCCACATAGCACATTAGCGGAACCCTCCGAGTTTCCACATTGCACACCAGCGGAGTTACTAAGTCATATTGAAGACCTCAAGGTGCGTAAAGCACCTGGGGAGGATCAAATCACCAACAAGGCGTTGAAGCTGCTCTCGCCGAAAGCCCTGACATACTTGGTGACAATAATCAATGCGACGCTCAAAATCCAGTACTTCCCTGCAGGGTGGAAGACTGCTGAGGTCATCATGATTCCAAAGAAGGTGGGTTCGATATTTCCTCAGGATTACCGTCCCATAAGTCTGCTGTCAGCTCCTTCTAAGCTCGCCGAAAAGGTGATTTATCGTCACCTTGAGAATTTTTCGTCAAATCACCATGTGATTCCTGACGTCCAATTCGGTTTTCGGTCCGAGCATAGCACCGAGCTACAGGCAGTCAGGCTGGTGGAGCATGTAACCAGAGGGTTCACCCTTAGCATGAGTACTGGCATCTTGCTTTTGGATGTCTCAAAAGTCTTTGACAAGGTGTGGCACGCGGGCCTCCTCTATAAACTAATCCAAAAGGGTTTTCCTTTTTGGCTTCTAAAATTACTGAAATCCTTTCTTGAAGGAAGGAAGTTTCGGATCAAAATTAACAATGTTTTGTCAACAACACGGCCAGTACGGGCCGGTGTTCCTCAGGGTTCGGTCCTAGGACCAATTCTTTATTCGCTTTTCATCCATGATGTCCCCTCCCCCAGCCACTGTGAAGTCTACCTCTATGCTGACGACACTGCACTTGTCGCCCAGTCGTGTACTGGTGATCTGGTTCACGATGGGTTGCAGAATGCGGTGGACGAAGTTCTAGAGTGGGCGGAACGGTGGCTGATAAAAATTAATCATTCGAAAATGCAGGCTATTTATTGTACCAAAAAACGTCGCGGCCCCCCAGCAGAGGTTTCTGTAGACGGAAATCGTGTACCATGGACAAATTCTGCCAAGTATCTCGGTGTCACCCTTGATAAAGGCATGACCTGGCAGAAACATACAGCATCCATAAAAACAAAATTCCAAATTGCGTTTCAGCAACTATATCCTTTGTTATGTAGATCCTCCAAATTGAGTTTGATAAACAAAGTTCGACTATATAAAATGATTATTAGACCAGCCATTACTTATGCTTGTGCGGCTTGGTGTTTTCTTGCCAAGACACACATGCAAAGTCTTCTCATGCAAAGCAGAACTTTGCGGACAATTTGCAACGCTCCATGGTATTTCTCAAATGAGACACTACACAGAGACCTTGATATTCCTTACTTGAGGGATTATGTCAAGCTTCAGGCGCAGCGACGTTATAGTCAAGCGGAATCGCACAGCAACCCTCTGTTGCGTGACTCAGTGGACTACACAGTGGAGCAAGTTCGTAAACATTCAAGGCCACGGCTCGCAGTGTAATCAAAAGTTAACGTGAATCTTTAGTAAACTCAAAATTACACTCTAACAAAACCGAATCAGAAAATTGTTTAGTTCACCTCAAAATTATTCCGTGTACCAAGTCAAAAAGCCTAGGTGTTTCCTCTTAAACTAAGCATATCTGTTCTTCTTTGTTCTTCTCCTTTTTTCTTCTCTTTCCCTTTCTCTTTTTCCTTGACTTTGTCTGGTTTCTGGGCAACCAGGACTGACAGATTCGACTAACGTACATCAGACAGTGACTAATTGGCAAAGGTCCTACGGACCGCCCAGACAAATAAATGACGAATAGTATGATATGTATGTTATTAAAATCTTATCTTGGACCAATCTTTTCGAATGTGTGATAAAATGTGGAAGACTCCATCTATTATGTATTCATCGGAAAAAGAGACCAAACTTAAACATATTCACGTATACTCCACGTCATCGCGCTCCAGGAACGCCGAGCACGTTACAGGGCGGTACCTACTAAGAATAAATGATTTGTGGTTCTACGACACGATCAAAAAGTTTGCAAAATTATTGCGGGCATCTATAGGGTCCAAACTTAAAGCTTGGAATTAATGTATTTTTTTAATTTAACTGTCATGACCAAAAAGAAAACTACTGTCTATTGTTGTTTTTAGTAGAAGTGTTAAATTATACTCGTCGTAAGTGTCGTAAGGCGCATTCATAAAGCAGGCTTTTAAAAAATGTCTTGACACATTAAAACGATATGATATGCATATGCATACAAGTATACCTAACCACCGCTTGAACAGGGACATCAGTGTGCAAACAGTTAATTTTTAATATTAGACTAAAAAATGAATAGTTAGGTGGAGTTGAAAGAAAAAGGATTTGAATACATAATAATATATACTAAATATTATACAAAACTTTGTTGCACAGACATTTTACCTCTAAAACCGGAAATACATATACTTGAAAATGAAAATCATTATAGATCTGAGGCCGTGGAACTCTCACTGTCATCAAGATTTATGATTGAAGGGGCAACGTGAGTATCAATGGTACCGTCTAATTCCCACATTTTAGGTTCGACCTTCAAAAAATCAATCTTTTTATTTTTAAGCAATTCTTGAATTTCTGATTTTTTTGTTGACGTTGTTGGAATTTTCTCTAATTTTCTGGAATGACGCATTATCTAATACTACAACCGAATTACATTCACGCTTTGGTAGAGAAAAATAGTTCATTTTGGACACTTTAAAACCGCTCCTATTGAAAGCATTAAAAACCCAACAAAATGATTGCCTGATTTCTTATCACGATATAGTTTAAACATGTACAAAAACAAAAATAAAATATAATTTTAGTTGAAATTCTTACAAGTATTGAAAAATATGTAGGTGTCAGCTTTGCAATCAATGTCCTGAACACTTGAGTCACTCCTTCCTTGCACTTTGTATTTATAAATGTTGATAATTATTTGTTTTTTCCTAACGCGAAAATGAGGCCTTTTAGCTCTTTTTTAGATGGTGTGCAGCTAATATCAACAACTTAATCAGCTGTATCCGTATGCGACATTTTGAGTTCTACGAAATTAAACTGACAAATCTAATAAGCACACAGTAATTACTACCAGTATAAATCTGATGCCAACTCTGTACTGTACGGCCAGCCACCGGGACAGCGGGCTTGCACGGTCGTATCGTCTCCCACCACCATCTGCTTTGTCATTGGTTTTGTGTATGGGCTCGACCTATTCTGCCCAATAACAGTTATGCGCCCTCTATCTTGAAATATATCAGTTTACTGTTCACGCAAAGCTCTCAAGGTCGTTTGGCACCGAAGGTCGGCACTCAAGGGCGTCCCAGAACATACAAACCCTATCTACTAACGCAAAATAAAATCTCTAGTTCTTATCGCTTCTACTCATACTATACGATTCTGGTTTACATACGTTATAAAATGCTTGTGAGCATTTTCGTACCGTCTTCTGGTCTGACTAGTTATACTCCTTGCACATAGTCTTCATTCTGATTCCGATCGTCACCCTCATATCACTCTCTAAAAATCTATTTTACCGCTTTTTCTTTTTCTTCAGAAAATCCGTAACTGAACAGCGTCTTTGTTTTTATTATCTCTTGTATTTCTTCAAAACTCTTTCCTTTAGTTTCCGGCACACAAAAAATACTAAAAGTCCCTGCCAAAAAGCAAAATATAGCGTACATCCAAACACTACCTGCCATTCCAAAATTTCATTCATGTTATTGAAAAAATTGGTAACTAAAAACGAAATACTCCAACATATTGTCGAAATCAGTACAGTTGCATTTTGTCTCTGATTATTGGGAAAGACTTCCGTACAAATTGTCCAAGCCACAGAGCTAATTCTGAAGTTATATGCAAAGATGTACAGTATCAGACTTGGTAGAGGTATCAAAGACATATTTCTAGTTGGCCAATTTGTAGACTCTTTAGAGAGATAAAGTCAGACCGAAAGTAGACCCTAAGAGCAAGAACCTTCTACCTTGACGGTCCACGATAAATGGACTAACCAAGCTGGCGAAAAAGACACAAATCGATGCAATCACAGAACACATATCAGAAGAGATATTTGAACCTGAAGCCAAAAAGATTGGTTGAAGATAGAACCCAATAGACCCAATACCACTCAATTCTTGTGTCGCAAGAAGCACTGATGAAATCAAAAATGCTTTCCTCAAGTTGGGGTATCTGAACATATCCATCATATTTGCGTTTCCTTCATTCTGTATTTGGTTTTGAATTTCTTTTAATTCCCCTATAATTTGAGCCTGATTTTTACTACGTCTAAGTAGCGCCATCGTCTTTTTATTTTTTTCTATATTATTTCCTCTTACTAAGAAATATGGAGACTCCGGTGCTAAAATACCAAAAAGAACAAAGAAAGCTGTGGGAATCGTAGCCACCACGATATTGAGTAGTTTATAAGACACAAAAGGTGCAAAAGAATAAGATAAGCAATTGCCAAGTGCACAAACAATGTTAAAAATTTGGGTTAATGCCCCTATATCGTGGTTCTGAGATATCTCGGCTACGTACAAAGGCAGTATGGCATAACTCGCTCCAACGGAGAATCCAGCGATGGCCCTAGCGAAGTAAAATAAGATGATGTTCTCAGCAAATGCCAAAGTGAAAAAGGATGAAGGTAGCTGCTGTAACTAAAAGCGCCGGCTTTCTACCAAATTTTTCAGTATCGAATCCACATGGATAGGGCCCGATAAGGGCACCAAGGAACAGCAGGGATCCAATCCAAGCATCTTCATATAATGTGATAGATTTTCCGAGCGGATTGATGGATGAATCATTGAAGTAAAGTTTTGTCAGTTCTGGTGATGGCCATGCGAGAGGTACGTCCGTTGGTGTTGCTAGAAGGCTAGCTGAAATTAAGACAAAGTATCAACAGTTTATAGTCACTTATATGAAGCGTCGGTATTGTTGTACCACACCAGTGTTACCGTAATACGTACAGGATGAGTTTTTAGCTCATAGTCGGTCGATAGCTTCATTACTATAAAAGGTATCAAAAAAGTTATATGCAACGATACTTGGAAAATATGCCGCTCACTATAGGGTGATCCGTGACTACATGGCATAAATGAAACACCATATACATTTCAGGATATTCTGAAAGGCTTCATCAAAGGTAGGAGCTTGGTATAGCATATTCTAGGGTTTGGATCGCTACCTTTGAAACATATTTTTTTGTGTAATGCCTTTACTGGGTGCTTGTAAACGTAAAATGTACGTTTTCTCATAAAATTCACATGAAACACTCTTTATATTTTTTAAGTTTTGGGCTGATGTCTTTATAAGCTTCTTTGGTATGCAACTCTTGGGAAGTTGAATTACTATTTTATTGTATATAAATACATAGAGGGACATATCTGCTATTTAAAACTAGATGAATTAGTTGATGAAACGGATGGTCTCAAATTATGAATGATCCTAATAGTAACGTGATGTATCAAATCGTATAGTACTAAAATGGCATTTAAACAAATATTGGTCAAACACGAAGAAGTACGACATGATGCGTAACCTGCAGAAAAGTTGTAGATACGACGAAACACGCTGTGATTGGTCAACCGACGGTTATCGATAAGATAAAAGCCTAGATGCGAAGAGCCTACGGAAAGTAGTGCAATATGTACTGATAGATTTAATTCGATGTATCGACAGCGTGGATCGAATTGAACGATCAATAGTGTTACATCAGTATATAATATTCAACAAGACATCAAAACTGTAACAGAGCTTGTTGGGGTAATAATACAATGCAATGAAATGGTAGAATTTGAGACCTGGTTTCGTATGTCCAATGGTTTCTGTTCGTTTTAGAGTAACGGTCTTTGCAGATGTCAGTGGCATAAACAACAAATATATAACATATCGCATATACGTAGCGGGAACTATTCAAAAGATGAGGTTATATTTCACAACAAACGGTGGGAAGTTCGAACGACCACGAACATTGTTTCCGAACCAGGACCATCATCAAACTCCGAAGAGACTGCTGCAGTAGCAAATAATGCTTCATCTACAGAGAAGGATAATGATGGCATCATGGTTCCTGCCTCCCCACCTTCGTCATCTCTGGCCAGCCCTTCTGTTACCCCAGCTCCTGCCTCCAACCATCATACTGCTTCTGGTCCTGGTCAAAGACCACTCAACAAGCCTCCGCCGAAGAAAATGAAAAGAAAAGACCAGGCTGTAGCCGAATTGCTTAAGGCGAGACAGGAGGACCGAGAGCAATTTGCGCACATGTTCGATAAAATCGGTGAAGTTGAAGACGAAACTGATTTATTTTTTAAATCGATCAGTTTGACGGTGAAGCGTATGAATCAAGATGTAGCGAATGAGCTAAAAACTAAAATATTCTCACTTGTAATGCAATATGAGTCAATAAATAGGCATCGCCAAGATTTACAATCGACCTCATCATCAGGTGCTTCTTATTGCTCAACACCAGTACCTGAACCAGAACCAGATTGATCCGATTAGGTGCTTATTTCAAATGCCCTGGGATTTACAATCGACCAGTTTTAAAATAAAGTTGAGATAATCTCACAATGTACAAAAATATTTCAAATAAAGAGGTTCCTACTCAGGTAGTATATATTTTAAGGCCACTTACCTCAAAGTAACAGCCAGTTTTTCTGCTGTTGTTATGGGCTTTGATACTCGGTTGTAGGCATGAACTTCCATTTTGTGCTCGATCAGAGATAACAAATAATTGAATTGTTCACGAGTAACTCTGAAGAATTCAACAAACTTCGTCTCATCATCAATCAGATGATTCCTTATTAACACGTTGAAAGCTCCTTCTTCTTGTCTCCGTAAAAACATCTTGTGGATTTCATCTCGTTTCCCGTACTTGGTGAGAAGATAATTCTCCTCCTCTTCAGACTTTTGAAGAAAATACTTGTAATAGGCCACCAATATCCTAAGTTTCTGGGTACGAGATAGTCCACTCCGCGACATGATTCGGCTGCGATTGAACGCTTCTTGGAAAACACTCCCCGCTTCCGTACGACTAGACCGAATTGGCAGGCGGAATTCGGTAAGCCGCTGCGCAATATATCCCGCCGCTAGGAAAACGTCGATGTAGGGCGTGCCGCAAGTTCCGCTGATACAAACATTCAATTTTTCTTCATAATTTTAATTTTAAAATCTTAACATCACTTTTGGCCTGTTGATCACGCTAGCTTTTTGAGGTTATTCCAGGATGTGAAATGGCAACGTTTTAATAATTAATTATTCAGTAACCTTTTTTAAATCCGTTTGTGGTGTGTGGTGCAAATTAAATCTATCAGTAATTTTTTTTAATATAATGTTTACTGAAGAAAAAATACATTTAGTAGCAAAAGAAAAAAAGTATATCCCGCAATAAACATATACAACAGCACAAGAAGCGAATGCTTCTGCGTATTGCACTTTTCCCCGTGAGGTCATCGCATCTAGGCTGGGGCATGACGTCTTTGGTGGCACTTAGCGACATTAATTATTTGTCGAAGTCTGAACTTACCGATAACCGTCGGTAGACCAAACACCACTTTCAGTAATAGTATCGACAACTTTTCCGCAGGCAACATGTCATACTTCGTCGTATTTGATCAATTTTTGTTTAAATGCCACTTTGATACTGTACGATTTGATACTTCACGTTACTTTTAGTATCATTTATAATTTGAAATCATCCGTTTCATCAACTCATTAATTTAGTATTAAATAGCAGATATGTCCCTCTATTATCTGAGAAGACAATTAGTGAACCTACATAGAAAAGAAGTACAGCAAACTTTAACATGAAAGAGTAAACAAAGACAAGTAGACCTTCGAGTTAAAAATATAATAGACGTCCTATGATAATAGAGAAGTTTCGTGATATTCAGAATCTCATAAGTAATGACATACCAGCAAACTATAGACTACATATAATCAGCCAGTGAAAAAATTATTGAAATTGGCGAATGAATGACAGATAAATTGATACTTAAATTTGGCGCATTATAGCGCGAAATCATTGCTGTTGTTCGTTCGCGTCTGACGTCACACTTCTCAAGTGCCCAACGTGTCGTTGCGTAGGCGTTCGACAGCGTTTGTGCGTTAGTCATTAGTCTATAGACAATTCATAAGACACACCTGTGCGCTCGGACATTTGGTTTTCAGTTGATAACTATTGAGTACTGCGTAAGTTCATACCATTATGGAAGCCGGATTTTTAAAAGGGTTAAGTGACAATTTGCCCAAAATTGACATTTATGCAGTGATGGAATTCATTTCTTCAAATCCATCATATACAAGCGCGGAAATAAAAGGTGTGAAACTTTGGAGGTAAGTATTTATGTCTACTGCTACACTATCACAACTAGCGGCAAAATTTGCGATACCCTACTGATGTTTTAAACAAATTAGTGTTGATGCTTAACATGAGTACAGATTTGCGAATATGACACGATACTTTTCTAAGATCTCATTAAAGAATATAATAACATTGCACATGCACACAGTAAAGAGTCAACCTACTTGACGCCTTTTTAGGGGGGTAAGTGACACTATAGTAGCTCACAGCTATTTCCGCTGGGTTGAAATAAGTGACCTGTAACATTAGTTGATAACTATTTCCCCTCCAAATGCCGCGTGTTCAGTGAAGTGAGCTTGGAAATCATATAATAACTAATAATCATAAATAAATAGTAAAGTGATATACTCGCAACAAAGTAGTCCTCACAGACATATATTGAACTTTTCGGTCCAATCTAATCACGCTTCATAAGTTTGCACCATTTCTTCCTTATATTTTCATGTGAAGGTGCGTAGAAAAAATGTTTATTAGGGGTAGTAATTGTTGTGCTCGTACATTTTGGAACGCTACGACCGCGGGTGTTGCAACTGGATACTGAAGTGCGACGTCACGCATAGCGTACAGACGAAATAAAAATAAATAAATAAATTAATAATTTTTTCACCATCTTGTTTCATTTTTCCTAAACTTTGATTTGAGCTGATACCAAAAAAATTTAAACTTGTCCATTATCAGATATTTAACATGTGGCTTTTATTTAATCCCATTCGTCATATCTTGGCATTATCTGTTTGTTTATTATTGTTATTAGGGCTAGTACACTGATACATGTCTATATTTATAGATTTGAAAATTATGGTAAGTAGATTTACAGTTCTCAGTAAATAATGGGTATGTTTTAGTATTTACCAGTGCTTATCGTCAGCAGTATTAATAGCTATTGAGGCGGCAACAGGCTAATTGCTGTTTTTTAAGAAAATAAAAAGATACCCTGTCACGAAAAATTTGTTTAATTGTATATTGCCTATATGTTTTCTTATATACGTTTAACATTTAATTTTGGGACACTGGTACGAAATTCTTTATATGGTGCGATTTTTTTTACACTTCAATTACTGCCAAGGTTTGAAAAATAAAAATATTAAGAAAAATTGAACGTTCGTGTCAGTGGAACTTGAGGCTCGCCCTAACAACGAATATGATGCAATGTCTGAACGTGGAGTCCGTGGGATGAAAACTGAGATTTAACGTCCAAAAAGCTTATCGCAAAGTCCAATTTACCGCCCGGTCGTAGATAATCGATGTTGATCGTGTACTAAGCGTATGAATATACTAGGGCCTGAACTTCCCATCGTTTGTTGTGAAATATATAACCTTACCTTTTCAATAGCACGCGCTACGTATTGGTATGCGATATGTTATATATTCGTTATTTATGCCACTGAAATCTGCAACGACGGTTGCTCTAAAATGAACTGAATTTTGGCCCATTAAGTTATGCTCCAGTTTTGGTACCTTTTTGTTATGCCCCGCTTTTTAAACCACAAGTTGGAGCCTTACAACCTCAATAGTTTGCCCATTTTCAGACGTATATTTACTTATAGACATAAAATGGGATAAAGCCTTTATCCTAATTTTCTATTTTGAATTCAGATGTCTCAGGTATGTATGAAGATTCCGGAGGATAACGAATATCAAAGGTTTTTTTTTGTTTTTTATATCGCAGCAGCCGCGCAGGCAGAAGCCTAAATGCCGGAACATCGCGGCTGCTATGACGTTGTGGGATGAAGAGGAGAACCCGTCAATTACGACGGATATCTTGCGGCCAGAGATAAAGTCAGCCACCCATCTGCAAAGCTTTTCTGGGAGGCCATAGGATGGAAGTTTGCTTAAGAGGGTAGCGTGCCACAGCTGATCGAACGCTTTCGTGATGTCAAGAGCAACGACATGAGCCTCACCATAAGACTGGATGAGCTTACTCCACAATTGCATGACGTAAGCTTGGAGGTACCCTGTGGATCGTTGGTGCCGGAAACCATACTGCCTGTAGCTAATCAAGCTGTGACGTTCGAGGTGGTCCAGAAGCTCGCGATTTATGCACCTCTCCATCACCTTACTTATAACAGAAAGCAGAGCTATAGGCCTGTAGTTGTAAGGGTCGATCTTAGATCCGTTTTTTGGGATGGGTTGGACATGAGCAAATTTCCAGTTTTCTGGGAAGGTGCCGGATTCATAAGATATCTGGAAGAGACGCGAAAGAACTGGAGCAAGCTCCGCTGCACACCTCTTCACTACAATGGCAGGAATCAAGTCCGGACGAGAAGCTTTGTTGATGTCGAGTGACAAGAGCACTCGTCTTACGGTCTTATGCCTGAATGTTACCTCCCGAATAGTGTAGTGAACCCTTTGAATTGACGGCACTTGAGCGTTGGGGGTTACGTCCATGGTGGAGTTGGCAGCAAAGATCTTGGCTAGCACTTCCGCCTTGGCCTTTGAGTCGAATACAATAGTTCCATCCTGACACGTAAGTGGTGGAAGGCTGCAGTGTGCTTGGCCAGCATCCAGAAACGCTGACTGCCATTGCGCTGCGACATTACCCTGTGCCTAACTTTTATATCATGCTGATTTTGGCATTGCGAACCGCTTCGTTATATTTGTTTCTGGACTCGACGACGGCTTGTCTGTTCTCTACAGTGGGGTTTTGTAAGAAGGTTCTGTGTGCCTTGACCTTCTGCTGGCGAGCAGTGTCACATGATTTGTTAAACCAGTCGTTGGACCCTGGTTTAGGCACTTTCACTGTGTGAGGGTAGTATTCCTCCATTCCGACGTGGATAATTTCTGTTATCGAAGAACAGACAGCCGACGCATCCGCGTCAGTGAAACAGACATCTCTCCAAGGAAAGTTAGAGCCCCTCCCAGTCGACATGTCCATAATGGCCGCTCGTGTATAATACTTGATGGCGAGCTGGGCCGTAGCAGACATCGGAAGATGAAAATCAAATCCTCTTGCAAAACAATTCTAATAAATGCCTAATATAGCGATGCCAATATTAAGGAGGACCTAAAAGCGACAAGCTAGATACTGAATACCCGGCAGATGACCTATGCACTCTAGACTTGATTGAAAATATACGGGCTGAATACCCGCGCGACTGTGAGTCCACCAAATCGGCCCGGCAAAGCCCGGAACTACGGTACCCAAATTTATCAAAAAACATGGTCTGGGTCATCCCTTGGAATTTTGCCGGGTAACAAAGGGGAGCCTCTCAGGCCGACTGGTGGAACGGAGGACCTGTCGACTCTAAAAAGCCAATGAGTGAAAGACCTAACCATCGGAATCTGTATATATATACATCAAAGTTACACAGAGTCCATGCAATGGGTAATTAACTATAAATATACAAAACTACAGAAAACAACTTGTGAGTAGTAGTACTAAAAGTTGTTGACAAAAAACAGGAAGCAATAGCATGTTCCCTATATGCACAACATCTATGAAATATTGTAAAAAGTTCTCAATTATTCATATTTCTTTAAACAAATATATGTGAGATGAATTAGTTAATGCTCCAATGGTACTTCATTAGGAAAAAGGAATCAATCTATAGCGGTCTTGCAAAGATCAGAAAACAGAAATACGGTCTATGGACAATTACCGTAAAATCATTTATGGGGTGTATGGCAAAAAGATCTTTGTCGATTTTAAAATTTGTCTGTGATGATTGCAACTATTGGTGTTTGAATAAAACAGTTTTAGTGTAAATGCTCCTTACTCTATTCTTGGTTTCACTTTTTTTGGATGCTTCGTAATGAAGCCTTACCTGAAAATATTTTTTGAGTATTATTTTGGTACTGTTGCGCCTTGTGGAATTTCGGATTTCACTGTTTTTTCACTTGAAACTTATATTATCATAAAAAGTGTGAATGAAGCACGCTTTTCATGAAATTTTTTTCCCAAAACACAGTATTTTTCAACAGTTATTTCCCCCATTATTTCCACCGCCATCTACCATATGACGCTTACGTCTGTGGATATGTCATATATGAGAGGCGCTTGCCTGCGGTGTTGCCGGACTGGGCTCCGTATTTAGGGAAAAATATGAAAAGTGGAAAGTTTACATACATTTATATTAATGAAACACAAAAACAAAAAACTGAAGCAAACAGTAGTAAAATTAAAAGTGATTCTTACTAAGTATAAAACAAACAGCAGTAACATATAAAGCAATTCCATTTAATTGTAAAAAACAAAAAATAACAAACAGTAAAATAAGAAGCAATTTGGATGGAATTAAATTGTTCTTCGTTTTACTACTTTTTTCCCCTTTTTGTTTTGTGTTGTCACTTCGAATTGCTTTTTATTCAACATGGAATTGTTTTTTTTTTGTTTTACTACTTTTTATTTTACTGCTGTTTGTTATTTTTTGATTTTTATAATCATATGGAATTAGTTTTTGTTTAACTACTGTTTTTATTTTTTGTTTTATATAATTATTTATAATTTATCATTTTTTAGCTTACTACTGTTATTTTTTGATTTATACTTATTAGGAATCCCCTTTTATTTTGCTACTGTAGTTTGTTTCAGTTTTTCGTTTGTGTGATTCATTAATTAATATACATATGTGTTCATGCAAGTTCTAGAACATACTTTATTATTTGAACTCAAAAGCCATACAAATTCAAACCCTTTTACACGTGGGCATACAGGTTAAACATGCGCACAAGAAGAAGAAGATTTCGTGAAGTCAATCTCGTAAAGATCGGTAAAGACAACGGTCGTCTTCAAAACCTCGACAAAAGAATCCTAGTTAAACCGGGTACAATATATCCGCTAAGCCAAGTGTGGTGAACCTAAGAAGAAGCTGTGAAGAGAGAGGAGCTCCTCCAGCCCAGACGACAGGGGTGTCGATTACCTTATTATCTTAATTACATCTGAACGCGCTTACAGTCCCGCGGCTCTCCACAATTTAGAATCATCTTTGCAATAACATCTTTTCGCCATTCGAGCCCGGATTTTTCGGGTAATTTTCGAAATTTTCCACGCAAATATAATTAAGGATCAAGTAATTATTGTCGCCATCTTGTATGTTCGCTCTCACAGTTTTGCTTTCTTCCAATTCGTAAGCAAAAACACGTCCGAA
>CAVLJG010000004.1:63767872-64126831 GCA_963669975.1 Acanthoscelides obtectus
CTTTATGATTCTGCGCAATCTAGAAAATTCATTGTAATGGTAAACATTGCGTGTTCTCTTATATTTTCTGTAGTAATAATCCTTCAAATTTATGTTACTTATAATTTCTCCAGTATACCAAGGAGGATACCTGAATTTGCAGGTGTTGCTATATTTAGGAACATAAATATCAAATATTGAAAAAATTTTAACACAAAATGTATCGCATAGTTCATTAACATCAGTAATTTTACGTAAAAAGGACCAGTCAATATAACTCAAAGCATTATATAAGCCAACATAGGACGCCTTCTTGAAGTTATACATCAATGATGTAGGTTCAGTATTTGGGGACAAGTTAGACCTACTAGACAGCTGTATGATAAATAGGATACTTAAAGGTGGATGGTGAGGATCTACTTGATTTACAATAGGAATAGCTTCCCGTGAAATAATACATGGTACACTTTCAGTGCTTATGACTAAATCCAGCAATCGCCCCAGCGCATTTAATATCAGGTTAGATTGGATGGTGTTGGTAAGATCTAAAAAATTTGATAGCGTTGTATAACGAAAATCTGCATGGAGACTAAATACGAAACCGGGGGCATTAAAATCGCCCAGTATCAAAACGTTGGGCTGATTGATTATTAACGTACTCATGTGTGACAAAAAACTTTCGTAAGTGTCATTAGAAGTGTCTGGTGGAATATAAATAACATAAACAAACAGAGTGAGTGGTAGCTTGCACTTAATCGCAACTATGTCAATGAAAGGATAATCAGTAGAAAAATCTAAAAAAACATGCTCTGCCAGAGAACTAGTTTTACATGCCAACAATACACCCCCACCAGACAATTTATTTGTTCTTACAAAATCACGGTCACTACGAAACACACTGTAGTTTCCAGGAAAAATTTCAGAGTCACGTACTTTGTCGGACAGCCAAGTTTCTGTTAAGTACCAATTATATCATATTCATTTAAGGTTGCCGATGAAAATAAATCATCAGTTTTCGAATTCAAGCCCCTAACATTCTGATAATATGCTCGAAGTTCAGCGCTGCTGGGTCTATTCAGTTTAAATTAGCAACAATTTTTGGAAGACCATGTACATATTTGATTCTGATGTTCTTCTCACCTGCAGCAATCCTCTGATCCAGTTCATGTTTGACTTTTCTATAAAATTCCTGCTGTTTTGGAGTTCTGTCAGTAGAGATACTTATTCTTGTATTTCTGTTACCGGATCTACGAGAAAGCTTAGCAGAGTTTTTAATGCATAACAGGACATCTTGATTGTTCCGCAGAGAAACCTTTACCGGCCTAGGCCTATCCTTTGTGGGATCAAACTTTCCCAGCCTGAAGAGTCTGACATTGGTATCAATTTCTGTAGAAAGGGACTGCAATATACTTTTAACCTCTTGAGTATCATGAGCTATCTGTTCCTGCTTTGTCCTACTTTGATCTTCAGTAAGTCCAAAAATAATAATATTCTGTTTCCTACGGTTCCGCTCTTCAATTTCTCGAAGAACCTCCTCATACTCCATTTGTGATGAAGACTGTGCAGGAGGAGGAGATTCATTTTTCAGCTTCTCCAGTTCCTTTATCAAATTATCAACTTTTTGATTTAATTTTGGAACCAGCCTAATTCCCAAAAGACAATCGTCACAATAAAACTTGAGTAGTCGTTTGCCTTTTAAGGCCATCACCTTTAGCTCAGATCCATTGAGTTCTGAACATTCTGAATGAATAGGTCTCTCGCAGCTATCACAGGATAAATAGGAACAACTATCCGACTTTTTACATTTTAAACATTCCATGATCAAAACTAGCTATGGCTTCGCCACTGTCCTTACAACGTTATGGAATTTCAAGAAGCCAAAGAATGATCCTTTTCACGCTGGCTGGACCAGTTTTTGCATATGATCAGCTCAGCAATTGTAAGAAGACAATTTGATCAATCTCAGAAGCTGAATTATGCACCGTAGAACCATATGACGAACCAGGCAAGCATTCTGACAAATAACATTTCTCTTCCCCAACAATATGATGTAAGTTTCAGATCGTTTAGATGGGTATTTACCACTAAAAACTGATGATTTCACAGGAGCACTATACGGTAGCGTACACACAACGAAACGTATTCGAGGGCTCAAGGGGTATCAGCTTGAAATACACTCTTTTGATAGGTCCCAAATTACAAAACGATATTTGCGAAATATTGTTAAAATTCCGATTCTACCCTGTCGTATTCTTAACGGAAATCAAACAACATGTTTTGCAAATTAAGGTCAATCCCATTCATAGAGACTATCAAAGATTACTTTGGCGCTTTCATCCCACCGATCCAGTCCAGGAATATCGGTTGAACACCGTTACCTTTGGAGTAAGTTCAAGTCCCTGTTTAGCGATCAGAACCCTTAGAGAACTAGCAATTCGAGAAAGTAAAAAATTTCCTGATGCTTCGAAAGTTTTGTTGAATAACATTTATATGGATGATATCTGCTGCGGATCTACATCCTTAGAAAGTGCTTTGATTCTTCAGAAAGACCTCATCTCCCTACTCAAGTTAGAAGGCTTCGAACGTAGAAAACGTGCAACAAATAATAATATTAAAAAAAATATTTGTCGTCTTATCCGGGTAATTCGTGTCAAAACCGATACAATAAGTTCCGTTCCAGATCCCTTTTCAGCCTTTGAACTACACAGAGCATTATTAATCGAGTCCGGTTTAATTAGAGTGGGCGGACGTTTAAGGAATTCTGAGCTTTTCTTCGATGCAAAACATCCTGTATTGCTGCCTAAAAATCATAGATTAACAGACCTTATCACTGAGCAAACACATAGGGAACATTTACATTCAGGTCTAAACACGATTCAATACCTAATTCGTCAGAAAATTTGGGTTTTATCCAAAAGGTCTTGTCACAATGCATTCGATGTTTTCGCCAAAAACTTAAAACGTATACCCCCTTACATGTCGGATCTACCCTATTTTCGAGCCTCACAATTAAAATATGTCTCCCACGTATGCCTAGACTATGCAGGTCCAATAAAAAACCTTTGTATGATAGCGGCGTCGCGGTGCGCCAGCCTCAAAATCCTACATAGCCGTCTTTGTTGATACTTGTGTTAAGGCAATTCATATCGAGCTTGTTTCAAGTTTAACCACAGAAGCTTGTATTGCTGCGTTAAGACGTTTTGTAGTCAGACGGGGCACTTGTGTACAGATCACAAGTGATCTGGGTACAAATTTTGTGGGGGCTATTATAGAGCTTCATAATTTCTCTAAGTCTGCGGCCAAACGCTTAAAAATCAAATGGAATTTAAATAGTCCAAGAGCTCCGCACCTTAACGGTTTAGCCGAAGCGGGAGTTAAATCCATTGAAACCCATTTATATCGAGTCATCGGAGACCAAATACTAACCTTCGAAGAACTATATACCCTTCTCACTCAAATAGAAGCATTACTAAATTCTCGCCCCCTTTGTGAACAAAGTTCAGACCCCAATGATTTGGCACCACTAACCCCAGGGCATTTCTTAACCACAGAACCTTTAAATCCATGCCCAGATCCTGATTTATCATCCTTAAACAAAACATTCTTAGTCATTGGCAACTCATTCAGAGATTACATTCAGATTTCTGGAAACGTTGGAAGCTCGAATAACTTAACACTCTACAGCAACGTTGTAAGTGGAATGACCCATCAACGGAAATTAAGTTAGGTTTCTTAGTAATAATCAAAGACGAGTCAACACCTCCACTGCGTTGGTTGTTGGGACGCGTTATGGAAGTTCATCCTGGTCGTGACAATCATGTCAGGGTTTGTCCTTTACCGATAGTGAAACAATATTTAATCATTTTTAATTCGTTTTTGGACTGCGAGTACAGAGCATTCAAAGCAGACTGTTAGAGTAGAAGGACCTGACAGTGGATCGAGCATTGGAGATTGCCAACAGCATGGAAACATATGCAAGAGATGCGGCACAACTACGAAGAGTAAACCAGAATGGTAGTAATTCAACTGTACACCTGGTGAAGCCAGCACAGAAGAAAAACTCTAAAGCCATGTACCGATATCTAACAGCACCGCGAACCGAACCACGCGACGAACCGCGCCGCGCTAGTGTAGACGGTGAAAAGGACGCCGTCGCGAACCTGATTAGCGTAAAGGTGGGTCCAGACTTGAACATTTTAGCCCGAACGAACAGAACGAGCTGAGCGAGCAAAGCCGAATTCGCTAAGTGTGGACCTGCGCCCGAGCCGAATCGAACGAGCCGAACGTTTTCCGGAGCTTGTCGGTAAATCGGAAATGCTCAAAGAGGTTTATTGTTCGCCGAATTATTCAGTTGACGGAATTAATATAGTTCGCGCGGTTCGCAGCATTCGAGTAATTGTCTGTGTGTTTTGAAGGTACGGCAAAAATAAGAAAGTTTTATTTAGTTTTATTATTTAAATAATAATTTGATAATGGAATGGAATAGGGAAGCATGTTTAAAATTAATTGACATTTATGAACAAAACCCTGTGTTGTGGAATCCCAAACACGGATTGTATTACAATAAAATAAAAAAGCATGACGCCTGGGTCAATATTGGTCAAATCATGCAGTGTGGTAGTGAAGAGGTAAAAAAGAAAATGGAGAGCATGTTGGCAAGTTTCAGGCGGGAAAAATCCAAAGGCAAAAAATCTGTTGGTACCGGTAAAGGTAATTTATACAGCACTGTGGACCAAATTAGGTGTTATATTTGAAAAACAATTTCTTTTATAGGTAGGCAAGAAGTGTATATATCCAAATGGTTTGCTTTCACCCGAATGGCCTTTTTATTAGACAGAGATGAACCAACAGAAACATTAACTTCTCTCAATGTAAGTATATTTGACTCATAAATAATAATAGGCAGAAAATGAAGTAATATTTACATAGGTATTATATTCATTTATTGTAAAAGTAAGTTGCAAATTTATCCCGCACTTCTTTTGCTTCCAATGATGTTTTACATGGAATTTGCCTGATGGGTATGAATGATGACAAATCATTGTTGCCTTCACTTCTCCAGTTACCAGGAATTATATTTCCCATGCTGTCTTCTTGGTCAAATGTTCCAGGGGGAGTATAAGTATTTCGAGATTTACTTTTTCGTAGAAAGTTATGTAGGCATACTGCTGCCATGATTACGTATTTTGCCTTTTTTGGTTCCAATAGCATGGGTTTTCGTAAAACTCGAAAAACTGCAAAAACAATGCCGAAAACATTCTCTACAACTCTTCTTGCACGACTTAGGTGGTAGTTGAATTTTCTCTGCGTTGTACCTTTTTCGTGCATCCCCGAGTACGGTTTCATTATCCTCTTTATCAAGGGAAATGCCTCATCTGCTAAGAAAACATATGGCATATTATTGCCGATTTCGGGCAGTAACTTGTCCATAGGAAAGTGTAGCCTGTCTTCTGTGATTTTTCTATGTAGTGAAGTATGTTTAAAAACACCGCCGTCTGAAATTCTACCTTGAGAACCAATGTCCACAAAAATAAAGTTGTATGCCGCATCCACAACTGCAAATAACACAATACTAAAATTTGATTTATAATTATAATATTCGCTTCCAGTATTGAAAGGGCTTGTTATTATAATATGTTTCCCATCCATGGAGCCCACACAATGTGGAAATTGCCATTGTTCGTAAAAAATCTTGGAAATTTGAAGCCATTTTTCGGCAGTTGATGGAATCTGAAATAAAATAAAAAACGGCCTAAGTTTAGGACTAAGTTTAAAAAAAAACTCTAGATGCACAATTATTTTTTGATATATTTTTTGGAATATTCGTGCACTTGTCGGTTTAAACCTATACCTTATTTTTTAATTAGGAGTTGTTGACGAAATTTTTGGTTATGTTATTTTAATGCGGAAATGGATAAGTTTTCTTGTGTAAACCCACCTTAAATTTGACCAATGACGAGGCTTAATTTTAGGCGCGCTTTTTTAATCACTCCTAATTAAAAAATGAACTTTAGGAAAGCGTCAAATTTCACCGGTTTTAAAGTTAGACTATTTTAGTGAATCCTTGGGAGGTAATCCCTGCAAATACAGTGTATTTTGACAAAATTATATCACATTAAATTTCCTGTTTGTTTTTTCTAGGATGACACAGAAACGATGGAGGCTGCTTCGCAAGAAGATATTGAGGATTCCCTTGATCAATCTACAGATATAAATGATGATCATTCACAAAACGACAGAGGCAATCTTGATGAAAGCCAAACCGTACTTCCTCAAGTGAAAAGAACATGTCGTGTAAACTTAAAAAAAGGAACAAAACAGAACATATTTCGGGAAGATAGCACTATTGTCGAAGCCTTTGGAATGCTAAAAAGCGTAGTAGCAAAGGAAAAGCCCGCAGAAATATCAGATAGTTGTACTGATTATGGAAAGCATGTGGCAAATAAGTTGAGAAATTATTCGGAGAGGACTAAAGCGATAGTACAGTACCATTTTAATAATATATTATTTCAAGCTGACATGGGTAATTTTGAAACAAATAGAAATGCAGCAGCTATGAATGTTGCTGCAAACTATCAGAATTCGTCCATAACTTTGCCCACTGGTCACTTTACGACACCCATTCCAACACCTTCTCCACAAGAAACGTCACAAAGTAAAGTTTCATATACTGATTTGACATCTCCGATCAGCGAAGTTAATGCTCAAGAAGAAACAGGTTCAATTGGAGCAGCCGCTAATTTCTTAAGCAAATGGCAAATTTAACATTACTACCTACCTACCAATTATTGGAAAGAAAATTCATTATTTTCTATTTTTTGCTGCTTTATTTTTGTGTTCGTTAATTAATATAGGTTCTAATATCACTTATAATGCATATGTATTATTCCTTACCTTTATCAGGTCCTTCAAACTCAAGGTTAGCGCTTTACATGTTTCTGCCACTATGATGCTAATACTTTGTTTTGATATTTTAAACAAATACTGAAGGCTGGTGAAAGAATCGCCAGAAGCTAAAAACCTCAATGTTAAGGCTAAACGATCTTTAACTGGTCTTGCTTTGCGTAACTTTGTATCCGTCTTTTGAATTACAGGTCCAATTAAATTTATCAACTCCTCAAAATCTTCTGAAGTCATTCTGGTAAAATTTTTTAAATGGATGTGGTCCATTTCTAATAATAACAAGTTATTGTTGAGCTGTCGATACAATTTTCGTACCCATTGGCTCCGCGCTTTTTTCTTCTTTTTGGCAGCAATTTTACAAATTAGAAAAAAAGAGCTAAATGCTACCGCTAACTCAGTATTCATATTCAATCTTGAAATTCACTATCTTACTTTTACCAGCACTTCCGTATATCTTTGCGGAAAAAAATAACAATAGCAAATACATAAATACTTCGAGCAGTTGGAACTTTTAATGCTCGCGCGAACGGATCGACCTATGCTCTGTCTGTTCGCTCTGCTTATTTCCGCACGCTCAGCTCGTTCTGTTCGTTCGGGCTAAAATGTTCAATTCTGGACCCACCTTAACAGCTCGCCATTCGTCCCGATCCAGGCTCTGTCGGTTTTTCAGCGCAACATCAAAGGAATGAATCGCGACGAAGTTGCACATATTTGGGCAGCCACACCGGTGCGGCGAGTACCAGTGTGTTATTTTGTAATGTACTCAGAAGTAAAATATTTATTTGTCTTACTTGTATATTTTCCTTTAAAACTTCGATCAATGCTTCACAAAGTTCTGAAATGATGTAGCACTAAAAATCGCACCGTGTCTGCAATTCTTTCTTGCACTGTACAGCTCTCCAGTTTGTATCTTGTCTTCGTATTTTTGGTCCAATCAACGTGGGAAGATATTCAAAGTCCGTCGGTGACATCCTCGATGAACTGTCCACTAACTTGTTGAAATTTCAATTCCGCTATCAAATTGTTGCAAACATGTGCTGATCTATTGGTATATAACTGCGTTTGCCACCATCGTCTCGGACGTCGTCGTCGCTTGTTTTTGGATAATTCGTAGTGAATATAAATATAGTCAGCTGCTGCTACTTCTATATCTATTTCCGCTAGTATTCGTCTTTCACCGAACGACAAAGATCAAAATTGGATCATCATTTTGTTGCGCGATGTGATTGCACGGCGTCGTTGGTGTGTGGTGATGTTCGTTGCAATGTTGTTCGTCGAAATGCGCGCGTTGCTGTACGTCGAGTGGTTTGGTTCGCGGTGTTGTTACATATCTGTACATGGCTTAAGAGCGTTAATGTTACTCGCGTAAATGATAATCGTAAATGTTTCAGGTGCGGTTCCAGTTAACATTTGGCGAATAAATGTGATGCGAAAAATCTCACATGTTAGAAATGTAAACAGAAGGGCCACCTGGGGAAGGTCTGTATGAAGACCAGTAGAAGAAGTCGACGAAATTCTTTCAATATGCACAAACCATGCAATGTATAGAGAAAAATCTGTACAAGTGCTCAAAGTAAATGAGGTGAGATTTGAATTTGAACTGGATTCTGGTGCGACTGTTACATTGATAGGTATTGAGGACCTCAAACAAAATGTTTCCTAGACTTGATGCACAAAGTGCATGTGATTGGTTTTACTCTGGTAAAAGTTACTTACAATGATATAGAGAAAGAACTGAATCTTAATGTGGTATAAACAGACAAATAGCCATTATTAGGTAGGAAATGGATTAGATAATTACCTTGTGTTAATGCGGTAAGTGCGAATATTGAATTAGAAAAGATTTTTGATGAATAACCTACAGTTTTTACTAAAAATATGAGAAACATTGAAGGTCTATAGGCCAGGATTAAAGTAAAAGACGATACAGTACCATTTTTCATCAAATTCAGAAAAGTTCCTGTGGCAGTGTTACCAAAAGGAGAAAAAAAACTAGTGTACTTAGAAAGCGAAGGAGTTTTAGGAAAAGTTGACAGTTCAGAGTTTGCTACTCCAATCGTTCCGGTGTTAGAGCAAAACGCTAGAATACGCATTTGTGGAGATTTCAAATGTACATTAAAATAAACATATAGTTGTTGATGTATACCCTCTCCCCACTACAGATGAATAATTTTCTTCTGTGGGTGGAGGTAAACAATTCACCTTGCTTGATTTACATGAGCATATTTACAAATGGAGGTTAAGCCAGAGGATAGAAAATATTTAACTTTGAGCACACCAAAAGGTCTGTATAGATGTATAAGGCTACTGTACGGAATTTCTAGTGCAGCTGCAATATTGCAGAGAGAAATCGAAAATATCTCGAAAGATACACCAGGCGTTACAGTATTTTTGGATGACATAAAAATTACGGGTCCAAATGGTAAAGTGCGTCTAGAAACGCTAGATCAGGTTCTAAGTAGATTTACTGAGGGCCGATTTCACCAACATTAATATTATGGACCAATAGGAAAATACCTTATCGAAATGCAATTTGACGGAAGCTGTCAAAGGTCTCGGAATATCAGTGATTTCTATTAAAATCTTGAATAAAATCGTGAAAATTCGACTGTATTATAAACAAGACCACTTTTTGATTCCAACATGATGCTTTTGTACAGAGAAAACATGACAACTTTCATGTATTTTGATTTATGTTATAGGTGTACATTTGACCATCCGTTATCCCTTCAGCGAATGAGAATGGGAGAAATAATAGGTAGATTTTCTAGCTTTCAAATTTGGCAGCAGGTTTGGTCGTTTGTTAATTCATGGCAATCTCGAAATTTGTTAACTCCAATATGCTGTGTGTATATGTGATCAGTATAGCTACACATACCTGTTGAATTGTGCGGATTTGCAAGAAAATAGAATTTAAATTCTATTCCAACCAATTCCTCATCTCTCTTTACATCATAATAGTAATCATTTGTTATAAATTCATGGGTTAATGAATTTCTTCAAAGCAATCAAAACAGTATGGTCGTCCTCATCCTAAAACACCGATATGTGTAAAACATGTTAATCCCTACATCTCCGAGGTGCATAATGCAATTACTGTAGACCATTGATTCCCAAAGTGGTCTATATCGACCCCTAGGGGTCTATGACAACCTGCAAGGGGTCTACATCAGCGAAAAAAAATTTGGGGGTCCATGAAATGAATATGGGGGTCCACGATAGTAGATCTCAACACATACACTGATAGTACCTATTTACTTACATCATACTATCTTATAATATCAAAACATATACATTATTTATAAAAGTACCTATGAAGTAAAAAATTTATTATATATGTTTATAAAATTATGTAAGTTGTAGGAAGTTGGTATTCGCTTTGTGGTCGCAATACATTTTGAACTTGTAAAAACCTGAGAGTCGCAGTCTCAGAGCTTCGCTACCTTGCATTGACTTGTTCAATTCGTCACTCTATAAATACGAATGTGGGACAAATACGTTTATTCGTTTCCTGAATCTTGAAAAGGAAAGTGCTTAGAAAATATTTTAAAAAATATAAACAGATAGTATATCACACAAATTATAGTGAGTCAGTGTTATTTTGTTTGAGAGTGCTGGTAAGTACATTATTTTTTATTAAATTTTAGTTTTGTACTTGTAGTTAGCAAAGATAGATAAATTACACCAATCATGACTTTAGTTATTAGTAGTTAAATATTCAATCATGCAAAATTACACGAGTACTCCTCAATAGTTTCTTTTTGAAAGTTTTAGCAATCGGTAATATAATTACAGAGCAATCTCCGTAATTGTTGCAAGAAGATGTTCGAATTATGGAATGTTTTCGGAAAAATCAAAAAAATATTTTTAATATACAGCTGCTGGATTTTCTGTTTTATTTAAATAATTTAATTTTGCCCACAGATGACTGATGCCATGTCCGAATTTAAAAAGAAATGTAGACAGTACAGTGTTGATTATTTGAAATTTGGCTTCATTCCATCATTGCCGGACAAACAATCACCTATGTGCCTTTTATGCAACAAAGTTTTGGGCAATGACGCTATGAAACCATCTAAACTGCAAGATCATCTGAGAAGATGCCACCCTGATAAAACAAAGAAAGATTTGAAATACTTTCAAACACTCAAAGATAAATTTCAGAAGAGACCTACACTGGACAGAATGTTCGCTTCAACGTCACAAAGAAATGATGATGGTTTGCGGGCGTCTTACAATATCTCGCTACTTATAGCAAAATCCGGAAAACCGCATACTATCCGAGAGAAGCTAATTTTGCCAGCCGTTGAAGAGGTTTTAAAAACTGTTTTACACAAACCTGCATCTGATATCATTAAAAGAATTCCCTTAAGCAACAATACTGTTGAAAGACGTATTGATGAAATGAGTTCTGATATTGAAAGCTTCTTATGTAATTATTTGCAAACGACCCATTCCTCTATACAACTGGACGAGTCAACTTTACTTGATAATGCAGCATTATTATTGGCATATGTTCATTTTATTATGAATCAAGAAATCTATGAAGAACTGCTCTTCGCAAGAACTTTGATAACCGACACTAAAGGTGAATCAATATTTCATGTTTTGAAGGATTACTTCATTGAAAAAGCAATTCCTTTATCAAATATAATATCAGTAGCTTCAGATGGAGCACCTGCCATGGTTGGACGTTATCGTGGATTTATAAGCTATTTAAAACAATATGTGTCAGGGGTGTTAGCAATACATTGCGTCATCCAACGACAACATTTTGTTGCTAAAAATTTGAGTGTTAGATTGCATGAATCACTTCATTTAGTCATTGATGCAGTAAACCGAATCCGAAGCAATGCGTTGAATACGCGGTTATTTGCGCAGTTGTGTGAAGAAAATGACGAACACTTTCATCAACTACTCCTTCACACTGAAGTACGCTGGCTGTCGAAAGGCTTATGTTTTTGCACTTTTTGAGACTATTTTAGAATTTCTGGATACTAAAGATAAAATTTTAAAAGAAAATTTAATGAAGAGGAAAACAGACATCGCCTATTTAACAGATTTGTTTACAAAATTTAATATGGTTAATTTGCAGTTACATGGCGACAGTTTAAATTTGATTAAAACAAAGTCCATCTTATCAGCGTTTCTTGCCAGAGTTAAACTAATGAAGCAAAATATTGGAATTTTCTCAGTTCCCCAATTTGTCACAGACAAGCTGCCAGGAAGACGACGTTTCAACTTACGTTCAACATTTAAATGCCCTCTATTCAGATTTTGAATCTAGATTTGAGGATATTTTGACTATGGTAATACCACCGTGGATAATTAATCCATATGGTGACATAGAAGAAACGAATGTCATAATACAAGAGGAACTGACTGAACTAAGTACAAACGAAGAACTTAAGGTTCAGTTTAAAAACGGATATTATGGAATATAAGGAGGAAATTTTTAATTTCCTTTCCATCGTCATACCTAGTGGAAAGGGGATTCAGCGCTGTTACCAATCTCCTAACGAAAAAAAGAAACAGACTGGACATCATTAGCCGAGGAGATTTAAGATTAACCCTTACAAAATTGACGCCAAATGTTGATAATTTATTATTAAAGCATCAGGTTCATCCTTCTCACTAAAAATATTGACTTATTGCTTATGTTATTTTATTTACAGTTTATTTTATGTTTATTGGTGTCTGACCAATAAATGCCCGCATTAATTTTTTTAAAGAACCCCCCTTTATAGAAAATATTTTTTTTAATTATTCTGATAATTCAAGGATAGGTACACACTAAAATTCGTTAACTTTTTGCCTATTTTTAGATAACTTAAACGTATAAAAAGCGGAATTTAATCAAACTAACAGTGAAATTATTGTAGAACATACGTTTATGTTATAATTAATAAACGAACTCGCTTATTGTAGTATTCTAAGTAAAAAACTTTTTTTTTATTATTTTTAACTTTTTTCTTCTCCCTCTTATTTTTTTTTCAATGCGGGCACTTATTCCCAATGCGGGCACTTATTGGTCAGACACCTGTTTATTTAATGTTACGTATATTTTACAAAACAGATACAAAATTTTATTTTGAGTAGTTTTAATTTAAATTCAATTAATAAATGTATAAATTAACATGTGTTTTTACTTTGAGTTTTTAACACTAAACTTCACTACAGTTAGAAATTTACAGGAAATCAATATCAGGTAAGTAGAAGGTCTACCCAACACGAAAAAACATGGCAAGGGGTCTACGACACAAAAAAGTTTGGGGAACTCTGCTGTAGACATAGACCTAAAATTATTAGTAATTACTGAAAAATAAGAGCTAAAAGGAATTATAAATAGTGATAAAATATTGGTGGTGACTGGTGGGGATACAATATAGGGATGGCAACGATAGAGAAAGATTTTCCCCTGTCGGCCCTTGACATCGTTTCGAAATATGGAATTCTGGAAACGCTATAAAAATAAAAATGAATACACAAAGCCTACTTACCTATTTCAGACAAAAACAAAAACACATAACGATTGTCACCTTGACATCATTCTGCAATCTGTCAAAGTAGTGATAGGCGTGCCTGCTGCACAGTATACGGTATCGATATTCGATAAAATATTTTTCTTTCTACCATGAATGCGTGGAAAAAGCAAAATAAGGAGAGATCTAAAATAACGAGTTATTGAAGGCCTAAAATAGCCAGGCGCTAATAATTCCTGGCCGTATTTGAATATCTAAGCAGGCACAGTAAAACAAAGATAAGACTTGGAATTAATAAAGTTTATTTCGACAGTTGGCAGAGTTTGCTCCACTGGGTAGTGGTGTTGAAAAAGTAATCATACGAAACTCGAGTACTCGTTACTCATAGATACCCGAAGTAACGAGTACCAATCCGAGCACGAAATGATTACTTTGATTACTCTGTTTTCCGTATCCCTACCCGGACCTGTACAATCGCTGATCGTTGTGTGGTAACGCTGGTTAGACTGTAGCACTGCCGCTCATGCACCAGGGTTGCCAGACATCCCACATTCAGATGGAAACCTGGAAACTCATTTTTTTTTTATTGGCGGACATAGAATTTGGTAATTGTTTTTAAATCTGAAGTTTACCTATTTACACCGTGACACAAATTCGCTTTTATTATTGTGATCTTGGGAACCTGAAAAAGAATAAGTAGTCGATAGGATCGGATCAAAGTTCGGCAGTATTACGAGGCAAAAAAGAAACAACAAGGTAACACCACCGTTCAGGAAAACCACAATAATAAAAGTTATGTCAATTTGACTCGTGTTTCCATGCACTGATATGCTAAAAAAAAATAATTCAGTACGACCACCAATAGTATGTGTAGATCAAGCTCAACGTAGAATTTATTATTCATGGTATATTATGCTTAATTGAAATGCTTCGAAAAGTCACATGCCATTCCGAATTTCCTTAAGCCCATATACAGATCATCTTTCTGACTAAAAGACATGTTTTTAAGTATTTCTAGTAAATACAAAGTATTTTCAGTTTGTAGGCTCATATGAATATAATATTCGAGTGAATACAGATAAGTGTCAATTTCTTAGAGATCAGATAGAATATTGGAGTTATATTGTGGATAAATTTGGTATACATAAAACAAAACAGAAAATGGAAGCCATTCAAAATGCAAAAACTCCATCAAATAAAACTGAAGTGCGTGCTTTTGTAGTGCTAGTAAATCAATACAATAGGTTCTTGAAAGACTTAAGCTCTATGCTAGATCCAATATACAATTTATTGTTTGGCCTAAAGAATGTCAGAAAGCATTTACAGCAGTAAAAAAAGAAACTATGTCTGACAGGGTTTTAATATATTTTTTCACTTATTTACCTTTAGTTTTGGCTACAGATTCAAGTTCTTATACGGTAGGGGCAGTGTTATCAAATGTTTACCCTGATGACACTGATCGGCCTATCCAGTTTGCTTAAGAAACGCTTAAGCAGTACAACAAAAGTATGCTCAAATTGATAAAGAAGCATATGCAATAATATTTGGCGGGAAAAAAATTACCATTATCTTTTTGGAAGACATTTTATATTGTATGTTCATCACCAACCTCTACTACAGATTTTGTCACCTTCCAAAAGTCTTTCTACACTTTCAAACACACGAATGCACCATTATGCCTTATATTCAGAAGCTTTTTCATAGAATATTAAATATAAAATTACAAACTATGAAAGATGATTTCTTAAAGAAGATTTTTAAAGCTTTATGGAAAGGATATGAACTTAAAGCAAATGAGAGATTTAATGTCCCTCAACATGAGTTCTCACTACATGGAAATTGTATTTTTCGATAGCAACTAGCTGTAATACCTCAAAAATTACAACCTAGAATTTTTCAGGAGCTACATAAAGTACACTTTGGCATAGTTAAAATGGAAGCTCTAGCTCGTAGCTATTGCTGAAGGCCAGGAATATCAAACGATATTGAAAAAACTTGCAAAGTATGGCCAGAATGTAACAAAATTAATTAATCGGTGAAACACCTACAGGACCATTCCAAAGATTTTGAAGGTCCATTTTTGAATCATTTAATTTTCATTGTGATAGATGTGTATTCAATATGGCCAGAAATCTATTCAGTTAGAAATTAAAGCACTAAAAATACAATTAACATTAACATGTCATGTAAAATATTTTGTACTTGCGGTATACCAAACATTTTAGTGCCAAATAAAGCGCAAGCATTCTCATATGAATTTTAAGGTTTTTTTCAAGTAAACGGTGTATACTATAAATTTAGCATGCCCTAAGATATGTGCCGTCCTTCAAGCAAGCTTTACGGGCAATGAAAGGGAATGACAGTGAAAAGAACTTTTATTACATTACAGACGAATACCTCATTGCGTCACTGGTGTTAGTCCTTCATACTTAATGTTTGGTAGAAATACAACTCATTTAAATCTGAAAACGATCCAATCAAAGTTAGAAATTTTCAAGTGAGGGAAAGCGTGGCATGTCCTTACTACATACATGAAAATAAATGGGAATTTGGTAAGACTTCAAAAATATTAGTAGTAGTAGACATTTATTTACTCCATTATATAAGAATAATAACAACATATAATGGATAAATAAATGTTTCAATCCATAGAAGGACAATGCCTGTACATGAATCAGGCAAATTGCATTATCTAGTTACTCTGGTTGACGATAGAAGATTGAAAAGTTATACAGATCAAATTAGGTCGAATAGTGTAAACACACTGACATTTCAGAGCGATAATTAATTATTTTTATTTTATTTATTTATTTATTTCCAACAGGTGAAACCCAATTACAGGAAACGCTGAAAAAAATAACAATTAAAGAGACATGGTTCTTGGACTTAAATCTATAGTTTCACACATTCTAAATAAGATTGGATGATCTATAGAAGTTATAATCGATGCACAACTGTCACTGTAAATATCACATGATTCAGTAACACTGTTCATGACGCAGCACATGAGATTAATTGGCGATTTTGTCATAACATTTGTACGGCCAGCTTGACAATAGAATGCCGTTTGTTGTCGACTCCCTAGCCTCGGAACGCGGAAACATATTTTTTCAAGTAAATTTTGACAGTCAATTTTATTGTGAATGAGGCCATACAAAAACGACAAAGCAAATATGTTTCGTCTTGTTGACAGTGAATCCAAATTGAAAAACTCTAATAGGGCACTATGGTCACAACCTCTTTCTGGATAAGAACATGTGCATTTAAGGTGAAAATACTTTAAAGTTTTACGTTGAATGGCCTCAAGAATCACGACAGAATTTTGGTATATAGGAGACCAGATCAGAGTCGCATACTCCAACTTGCTCCTGACAAAAGTAAAAAATAAAGTCATTAATGTATCAACATTGGAGAAACCCTTAACGTTTCTGATACAGAAACCAAGTAGTCGAGTGGCAGCCGACGAGATATTGAGTATATGCTCAGTAAACGTTAGCTTGGTATCAAAAATGACTCCAAGGTCTCTATAAGAGGTGCATCTGTCTATAACCTGACCATTGATGTTATAATTATCATAAATTAAATAGTTAACTTTTCTTGTATAAGTCATAACTTTACATTTCGAAACATTCAGACTGAGACAGTTTCGTGAACACCATGACGAAATTAGAGCTAAGTCATCTTGCAACATGAGGCAATCCTCGACTGTCTTGACTGACGTGCAGATTTTAAGGTCATCAGCGAAAAACAACTGGAAACACTTCAGTTCAAAAGACAAGTCATTAATAAATATTAAAAACAATAATGGACCTAGATTTGACCCTTGTTGTACCCCAGACGTGGCACGATAGTAACTCGACCTATGACCACCATATTCGACAAATAACCTTCTATCCCTCAAATATGAATTCATGAGTGACAGCATTGCATCAGACATACCCACTGTTTTAAGCTTATCCAGAAGTGCATAATGATCAGCTTGATCAAACGCCTTCTGAATATCTGTGTAGATGACATCAACTTGTCCCTGACCGTCCAGTACTTCAGAAATGTACTGAGTAATTAGAGCCAAGTTGGTGACCGTAGATCTGCCTCTCATAAACCCATGCTTCCAGATATTTGGATATGTCTCTGATTTTAGAATTAGGTTGAATATGGAAGCCAGCAGAAATACGTATCGCTCGGGTTACCTATCCTATTTTCTGCTCGAATCCACTTTCCTCCTTTTTGCGGATTTTGCCCATTATTTTCCTACTTTTTGTTATATACCTTTCTCCGCATGATCATTTTCTCTTTGTAGATCCTTTGGGCTTGAAGTACCAAAGCAAGTGGCCATAACCGGCCGCATGGTTGTGGTTAGATGTCTCCTTGAAAATTCGAGGTCTTCTAGCCGTTTTATACTACAATGTGTAGGTTGGCTCTTGTTGTGTACTTCGTGTGGCGTTTTGTTTTCCCTCTCCATCTTCGTTTCCTCAGGTTACACCCGTATCCGGATGTGCGGGCATGTGTATCTACTTTTGTAGTTTCATATGTGCATTCATTTCGGGTCTGATGAAGCCAACCAGCAGAAATACGTATCGCTCGGGTTACCTATCCTATTTTGTGCTCGAATCCACTTTCCTCCTTTTTGCGGATTTTGACCAATATTTTCCTACTTTTTGTTATATACCTTTCTCCGCATGATCATTTTCTCTTTGTAGATCCTTTGGGCTTGAAGTACCACAGCAAGTGGCTATTACCGGTCGCGTGGTTGTGGTTAGATATCTCCTTGAAAATTCGAGGTCTTCTAGCCATTTTATACTACAATGTGTAGGTTGGCTCTTGTTGTGGACCTCGTGTGTCATTTTTCCCCTCTCCATCTTCGTTTCCTCAGGTTACACCCGTATATTTGGCGATAGTTGGAAATATCAGAGATATCTCCACTTTTGTGAATAGGACATATTTTAGAGGTCTTCCAGATATTTGGATATGTCTCTGATTTTAGAATTAGGTTGAATATGGAAGCCAGCGGTTTCACTAGTATATGAATGCAATCTTTAACGAACAAACTTGGAATACCATCACATCCAGACGTCATTTTGTTCTTTAATCTTTTCGAAGCCCTAATTACGTTTTCTTCACTTATATTTTTTAAAGAAATGATATCGGTAGAATTATTTGTTGGAGGAGATGACCGTAGGAGACCAGACGGGATAAAAACTGTTGAAAAGAAGGTAGCAAAACTGTCCTCATTATATTGTAACTATCTAAAACTGATACGCGTGAGCAGAGTCTGACCGCTGCCGGACGACGGAACGGCTGGCGAGAGGCATCAGGTCAATGACCTCTTACCCAAATAGCCCTGGAATGTTTAAAAAAGTTCTTCTCCCACAACAATCACTCTTTTTTGCGATGTCGCCAAATAAGTTGACCCCACGGTCGTTCTGACATTGGCCCCATGGTATCCACAACTAGCCAAATGACCTATTTCTGTCGCAGAAAGGTTATTCTAAAAGAAATTTATGCATATTCTTATATACCTATAATAATTTATAGAACAAGTGAAGAATACGCGAATTTTAATACAAATCGAGGCATAATACAAACCAGAGTATTTTCTGCATATTTGTGATTTACGTTTATATACGGCAACGCTGTACTTGGTTGTAGTAACCTTGTAGTAGAGTGAGTCATCGCCTGTCATTTTTATTTTTTCGTCTTTATCCGTGTGCTATACGTTTTATTTATTTTTAAGTGTTCATTAGACTTTTATTAAATTATGGTCAGATAAAAGTGTTTTTTCTGTAAGGTTGCCGCTGGCAAAGCAGGAAATGAAGGGATATCTTTTCACAGGTGAGGTTATGTTTACGATTCTACTCATTGGCGTGGCGTGCGTCATTTTCCCAATCCACTCCGTATTTTATATTTTTTACAAGTGTAAAGAAGGTAAAAAATACTTTAGACTTTTGGACAAAACGACAGGCATACATAATAAAACATTAAGAAATCTAATAACACTTTTAGTTAATGGAACATATAGAGTGATACCCTCCAAGGTATCTGATTATTTTGAGGATCATCTTTTTGAGTACGACCCATTAGATGGCCATGCACAAGCTTGAAAATAATACTCAAAAAAACATTTTCAGGTTAGGCTGCATTACGAAGCATCCAAAAAAAGTTAAACCAAGGATAGAGAAGGAGCATTTACACTAAAACTTTTATTCAAACACCAACAGTTACAATCATCACAGATTAATTTCAAAATTGACAAAGATCTTTTTGTCCATAGACTGTATTTCTGTTTTCTGATCTTTGCAAGACCGCCATAGATTGATTCCTTTTCCTAATGAATTACCATTGGAGCATTAACTAATTCATCTCACTTATATTTTGTTAAAGAAATATGAATAATTGAGAACTTTTTACAATGTTTCATAGATGTTCATATTTTGCATGTAGGGAACATGCTATTGCTTCCTGTTTTTTGTCAACAACTTTTTGTAAGTTGAAATTGTACTACTACTCAAAAGTTGTTTTCTGTGGTTTTGTATATTTATAGTTTATTACCCATTGCATGGACTCTGTGTAACTTTGATGTATATATTTATGAAAATTCGAGGTCTTCTAGCCATTTTATACTACAATATGTAGGTTGGCTCTTGTTATCGACTTCATGTGACATTTTTTTCCCTCCCCATCTTCGTTTCCTCAGGTTACACTCGTATCCGGATGTGTAGGCATGTGTATCTACTTTTGTAGTTTCATATGTGCATTCATTTCGGGCCTGATGAAGCCAACCAGCAGAAATATGTATCGCTCGGGTTACCTATCCTATTTTCTGCTCGAATCCCCTTTCCTCCTTTTTGCGGATGTTGCCCATTATTTTCCTACTTTTTGTTATATACCTTTCTCCGCATGATCATTTTCTCTTTGTAGATCCTTTGGGCTTGAAGTACCACAGCAAGTGGATATAACCGGCTGCATGGTTGTGGTTAGATGTTTCCTTGAAAATTCGAGGTCTTCTAGCCGTTTTATACTACAATGTGTAGGTTGGCTCTTGTTGTGGACTTTGTGTGTCGTTTTTTTTCCTCTCCATCTTCGTTTCCTCAGGTTACACCAGTATCCGGATGTGCGGGCATGTGTATCTACTTTTGTAGTTTCATATGTGCATTCATTTCGGGTCTGATGAAGCCAACCAGCAGAAATACGTATCGCTCGGGTTACCTATCCTATTTTGTGCTCGAATCCACTTTCCTCCTTTTTTGCGGATTTTGACCAATATTTTCCTACTTTTTGTTATATACCTTTCTCCGCATGATCATTTTCTCTTTGTAGATCCTTTGGGCTTGAAGTACCACAGCAAGTGGCTATAACCGGTCGCGTGGTTGTGGTTAGATATCTCCTTGAAAATTCGAGGTCTTCTAGCCATTTTATACTACAATGTGTAGGTTGGCTCTTGTTGTGGACCTCGTATGTCATTTTTCCCCTCTCCATCTTCGTTTCCTCAGGTTACACCCGTATGTGAATGTGTGGGCATGTGCATCTACTTTTGTAGTTTCATATGTGCATTCATTTCGGGCCTGAGGAAGCCAACCAGCAGAAATATGTGTCGCTCGGGTTACCTATCCTATTTTCTGCTCGAATTCACTTTCCTCCTTTTTGCGTATTTTGTCCATTATTTTCCTACTTTTTGTTATATATATATATATATATATATATATATATATATCCTACTAATATCATAAATGCGAAAGTATGGATGGATGGATGTATGCTTGCTCCTCAATCACGCCAGAATGGATGAACGGATCTGAATGAAACTTGACACACAGATAGATTATAGCCTGGATTAGTACATAGCACATATCCCGGGAAAGAACTTCGAAATATCTATTTCAAGAGTTACAGCCAAAATTGCTCAGTTGGCCATGAAGCGGCTAAATGTCAACCACGCCACGGCCAACTGAGATTATTTTATGGTAAAATCCTTATATGGAGCAGATGGAACGTATCCTGCTAATCATAATAGTGTAAATGCGAACAAACGGATGTGTCTTTGTTACTCAGTTACGCCAAAATGGCTGAACGGATATGGCTGAAATTGGGTTCAGAGATAGATTGTAGTCTGGATTAATACATAAGTTACTTTTGAACTTGGGGAGCGGAGGTAGGGTAAGAGGTTTTGCTTTATTTAAATCATTGGTAATGCCAGGGCAATTTCCGTGAACCACACTGAAGAGCGTGGAGAGGGGGGGAGTACTGGACTTCGGTTTATGTGCATGTATGTCAATTCGTAGGAACAATTCTCCGGATTAGATGTTGAAGCGTGCGGGGTGAGGGGCAGGGAAGCTTGAGAAAGTTTGTATATTTTTTGTTGACTCATTTCCTATTAAGAAAGTCAAGAAAATATTATTTTGCATTGATTGATCTCCATATAAAATATGTAAACCATCAAATAAACATTTTCTTAAGTAGGCATTTACTGTGTTTTATTACTTCTATATTGGGGTCTAGTACCTACCAAAAAAGGAACACATTTAGCTATTTTTGTTAACAATCATAAAATGAAAGCACAATGTGTAAACACACTTCATTTTTTCCATTGATGGCCGATGATTAGAAGTTTTAAGAGCGGGGCGAGGAGAGGGGGGTTGCTAACAAGGTCGTTCGAAAATTTTACGTATTCCGTATGGCTTGGAAAAATGTTGGAGACACCACGACCGAAAAGAGGGACATTTTTATGTCGCCAGGCTTTTGTGAGGAACAGTAGGACAGAGTCCGAAAGTGGGACGTATGGCCACCTTAATAATTGTATACCTACAAGAAAGACGTTTTTTGTACCTCCAATATACTGAGACCTTTATTGGCTTTTATAGCCCTTTATGGCCCATATTGTGATACGCCTGTGGTGGGAATTCCGTAGTTAACCTTGAGCGTTGTGATGTTCCAAGCCTGGGGCCAGTTTGATAAATTATGAATGAAAGTTAGTATTTCCCGCCACTGAGGTTCGCGAACATAACAATCGGCGGACTTATGAATGACTTGCAGGGTCTATTTGGGTAAGACGTCATTGACTAAGCGAGGCTGGCAAGTGATTTTAAAAGTTGGCACATTTAATAAGGATCCCAAAGTGGTATGACACTTGCTAGATTATTTCTTGAATTATGGACAATTTTAATGTTTGTAAAGAATCTCAGTATTCCACATATCTTTCTTAGTTACCCAAAATTATTCTAGTGTACCCACGGCTTTCCTCGGAGTGAGAAAGAGAGCTATTTTACAAAGTGAAGCTGAAGCAGCTGGCGTTCAAGTTTAAGCATCAATTTACAGCACCACTGTTCAGGGTTACCTAGTAAAAATAAAATTGAGAGAAAACTGAAATTTGTAAATAGTAACGGTTGTAGATTTTTCCAATTTTTTTAAAGCCTATAATTTGGAAAGTACACGACTTATATTTTGTTATAATTCTTCTGATAACTATTATGATTTGGCTTTTCCCCCATTTCCGACTTGACGTCGACCTCTCTGATAACCTGTATATCGCTTTATGACACCCTGTATATTGATGAAGTAATACACACATTCTTACTCGTTCCTGTGCCTCAACTTTTAAATATTTTGGCAGTCTCTCTCATCAGAGAAGCTAACAAACTTGTAAGTTTACGGTTACACTCATCAACCGAAGTTTCCGTTTCTGCAGCTAGCTGTTGCCACGCATCATGTTTCTTGACTTTGTTACAATATTCCACATGTTGAGAATCCCATAGTGTATATACTGTTAGTGCGATGTAAATCAATAAAAAATAAAGTTTTCTCCTGAGACCACTTCATTAATAACGTGTGTTCAGAGGTCTATCTCAAATCTCAACTAATAAAATAAGAAGACTACAGAGACTGTGCTCACAGACGAACTAGTCGCCACCTGTACTGACTTGTAATGTGTAATGGTGTAATGTAACCATCAAAGGGATTCGTCAAAAAACCGACAGACAAGTTGAGCACGACTCCCTGATAGCACGTTTTCTTAAACAAATATTCAATAAATATTTTAAATACAATATTTCTTTTATAATATCCATTAAATATTTACTTGTAAATCAATGGAAAATATTAAATCCAATATTTAGAAAATATTCATTAAACATTTTCTGCTCCGGCGCATGTGCATGTGACCTCGAGCGACCAATGGGATAATAGCAAGTTGGCCTCAGGCGACCCGTTTGCCGGCAGCCATTTTACCTGTGACTTTCAATATGATAGCGTGCTTCCTGTGTATCTCCAAGTGGTTCATTAATTGAGTGTTTTTTTTTGTGGGAAAGGGAAAAAGATAAGTTTCTCCATAATTACATAGCTTAATTTATCTTTATAGTAAACATTATTGTGCCAGCTGAGTATAAATAACTAAAAATTAACCAAATGTCGAACTATCATAGGCATAACATGTGGGTTCCTTTTAGGTGCATGATAGAGCTGCTTTTCAGTAACCCAGTTGTGCTAATCGGAGTAACTCACCATGCTCAGCACCAACAAATACACTGGAAAGCAGCTTATGTATTCAATAACACTTCATAATTAGTAAGTTTTTTTTTCAGAGGAGTGGACTTGCGAGATGCCGAAGAGGCTTATAATGTTTTTTTGATAATATCTTTCTAGCAAATTAAACCATTATATCTAGAATGAATTTTCTTTAAAAAACCATATTATATATAAGCATTCCTACCATACATATTTACGAAAAATATTGGATATTTCATCAAACTGATTTTTAAAAATCTTTCTTCATATATTTTCTAAATATGTGGAAAAATATCGCAAAAATATATGAATTATATATACTACAAACATCTACATACAGGGTTATCCAAATTAAGTGTCCACCATTAGTAACTTTGTTATTAGTGAAAATACAAAGTTGTTTGAATTAGCAAACTAGTAGCATTTTTAACGCTGGTAAAAATGAGAAATAAAAAAAAACAATTGAGGGTCGTTATTTTGATTTTTTTCAGTAAAATAACATTTTTTTAAATGGAAACCCCTGTATATTATATTTTTTTCTGTTAAAGCATCAAATTTTAAACAAAAAAGCTTACAATAACTTTTCTCCTAGGTTACAAATTGTTGAAGTTATGGCCTCCAATCTGAAACAATTAAATTGTATCGACAAACTTTATTTTCAACATCAACTTATAATCTTACAAAATACAATAACAATTTTTTTTAAAGAAGATGCTCGAAAGCACCACCTTGTTCTTCAATACATTTTTGGGCACGTTTTTCAACTGCTCGAACTGTCTTAAGTATGGTCCTACCATCTATCTGGGTTATCTTTTCCCTAACTGCAGTCTTTAACGCGTCAAGGTTATCGTACCTTCGCTTGTAAATTTGGTTCTTTAAGTAACCCCACAAGAAGTAATCAAGTGGGTTTAGATCTGGTGATCTGGGAGGCCACTGTATTGGGCCATTTGTTCCTATCCACTGATCATTAAAAGTACTTCAGTTGGCCCAACTATTGAAATGACAGGCAGCAGCGGTGGCCGCAGTAGTAGACTCTTCGGTCTCCTGATCAGTCGCCGTGCGCTGTGCGGGTTCGAGTCCCGTCCCAGGGGAAATTTTTCTCTTGGCTATGGCCGTTGTGATTGTCCGTAGGTGGTAGACGGTATCTGACTGTCTAACGTGGAGGTACCACCCGGCGGATCTCGTAGGCGGAGCCAGAATGTGTGCATGTTGCATGCACACGTGTTCCCTCGCCAAAGTCCGTGTGGCATTCCCCCTTTCCCCTGTATGCCCCTATAGCCCCACGGTACCCAATGGGTGTTTAGGCCATAGGCCTTCGTGGTAGTTGGAATATAAAAAAAAAAAGTAGTACTTAGAAAATGATAAGTACCTCTGGAGTTGTGGGCAGGTGCGCCATCTTGCTGAAAATGCAGATGATGTCTACTTATAAGATCCAATTCGTCTAAGAAATTAGTCAGAATTTCTGACATAAATTCCACACATCTTTCACCAGTTAGGGTTCCCTCATAAAAGAACGGGCCAACAATTTTTGAACCAATTATACCGCACCAAACGTTGAAACTGAAACGGACTTGTGGGCCTCTTGGATGTACTAACAAAAGATTTTCTCTTGACCAATAATGGTGGTTTTTTCTATTAAACATTCCAGAATTTGAAAAATTTGATTCATCTGTCCATAAAAGGTAACGAAAGTTATTTACATTTTGGCGACAGAAGCTAAGATACCAATGGCAAAAAACAAGTCTTCTCTCTGGATCCCCTGCCAAAAGCGTTTGAACTGGTAGGTACTTATACGGAATAAATTTGTATTTTTTTAAAATCCTTTGAACAGTACCATAACTGAAATTAGAGTCCTTGAGAATATCTGCTATTGAATTCTCACGATAAGCTTCAAAATATCCAATAACTGCAATTTCCGTGGCCTCGCTTATTATGAACTCTTTTTTTGCCCTTGTTTTAGCAAAAACATTTTCGTTGCCCCTAAATTTTCGATAAAGTCTCAGAAAATATCGTTCATACGGTTGAATGCGAGCGGGATATAATTCACTGTAGTATTCTATTGCTCTCAAGGAGGATTTTCTGCACACTAAATAGCATTCTAACATAATATCACACTTTTCTTCATGGGAGAACATTTTTCTTTAAATTAATGACACAATAAAGCTTATAAACAAGTATTTACACTAATGTTTGACATTATTTGATTTTATCATTGTTTTCCAAAGCCTTCTAGTTGCGAGTATGTCCAGTTTAACAATTTGTCGCTTATCTTAATGCTGTCAAATCGCGAACGCCATGTTGTTTTCATAGCCGTCTTAATATTATAATTCTGCAAATAATTAAAAATATTTATCGCTATTTTGACTTTATTTTTGACTTTAGCGGAAAAGTCATTATGAACTTTTTTGTTTAAAATTTGATGCTTTAACAGAAAAAAATATAATATACAGGGGTTTCCATTTAAAAAAATGTTATTTTACTGAAAAAAATCAAAATAACGACTCTCAATTGTTTTTTTTTTATTTCTCATTTTTACCAGCGTTAAAAATGCTACTAGTTTGCTAATTCAAACAACTTTGTATTTTCACTAATAACAAAGTTACTAATGGTGGACACTTAATTTGGATAACCCTGTATAATGATGTGGCTGAAGAACCGATCGATCGAGCGCGGTCGAAAACGTTATAAAGGCAGCAGTGCACAAAATTTGTCATTGCAACATACAACCACGTTTTTTGGCTTTAAATGCGTGTAAATCAATGCGGTTTTCATGCAATATCGTTTATTTTATGTGTTTTCATGTGTCATTGAAGTCTAGCCCCCCTTCACCAAAAACAACCCCAAAGTTGTGAGTAACGCGAAAAAGTTATTATTTCGTGAAAATTATAATGCAAAAATGCGGTTTTTGCGTTAATCGCATGAGACAAACATACCTCAAGTGCCCTTGAGTGGACATGGCATTAACTCGTGGTTTGCCTCCAAAAAAATATATAGATATAAAAAATTACTATGTTGAATCAGATCGGAAACCCGTAATTGTTGAAAATCACTTTACGCCCAAAATTTTTTCACGGATATCTGGTCAACTTAACGTGTTCTAATAACCAGTGATAGTCGTTTGCTCGAGCGGGGTCCGGAACATACTTTATTAGGGTTAGGGTGGGTTTACATGGCGTTCTGACTAAAAAAATTATATTTAAAAAAAATTGGCCTACGCTCAAAAATTTTTTGTGTGAATCGTGTTTATTTAACATGTTCTAACATCTCACCAAGCCGTTTCACCCAGGGGGGTCCGGAACACCCCCATCCGCACTTCGATCAGAATTCGATCAAACACCTGTCATTTTTCAAAATCGCTTTACGCCCAAAATGTTTTCACTGATATCCGGTCAACTCAACGTGTTCTAATAGCCCATGATAGTCGTTTGCTCGAGCGGGGTCCGGAACATACGTTTTTAGGATTAGGGTGGGTTTACATGGCGTTCTGACTAAAAAATTATATTTCAAAAAAATTGGCTTACGCCCAAAATATTTTTGTGCGAATCGTGTTTATTTAACATGCTCCAACATCCCACCAAGCCGTTTTCCCCAGGGGGTCCGGAACACCCCCATCCGCACTTCGATCAGAATTCGATCAAACACCTGTCATTTTTCAAAATCGCTTTACGCCCACAATTTTTTCACGGATATCTGGTCAACTTAATATGTTCTAATAGCTCATGATCACCTCAGGCTGATGTGAATGTTATTGAATAAGCTATACAATATTGGTTTTGTGTATTTGTAATACAGAATGTAACAATATAGTAAAATAAAAGCGATTTTATTAGGTGTATCCGTGTAAGTCGCAGAATGTACACTTAGTCAATATTGAACAGGTATTGATTACGGTGAGATAAAATTATCAGTTTCTTCACATGGCCTCTCATTAGCTGAGAGACCCTCATTAGTATGATTATTTTTCAAATCCGTGTATACATATTTTTGTCGACAACCGGGACCAGCTTGACCCTGATTTGCGATATGTCGCTAGCAGTTCTCCTCCTATACCGAATGCCAGTTAACATCGTTCCACCTAGAGGAGCATTTATACATTTTGAAGCGACAGGCTCTGTTTGCCGCAAACCCCAAAGTTTAAAAAAAAATAACTACAGTCTCGACCTGAGATGTCATCAGTCGACAATTCCCATAGCCGAACTGATCACAACGCAACAAAACATCTGGTCTATATCTTTGTTTCTAAAAATGTATTGAGTATCGTCTTCAATAAGGTATATAAATGGCCACTGGTGCGGGCGGTGGTCATCCACTGGAGCTTTGTAAAAAAAATTGGGTCAATTTTTTTGAAATATAAGTTTTTTTTAGAACGCCACGTAAACCCACCCTAATCCTAACAAACTATGTTCCGGACCCCGCTCGAGCAAACGACAATCATGGGCTATTAGAACACATTAAGTTGACCAGATATCCGTGAAAAAATGTTGGGCGTAAAGCGATTTTGAAAAATGACAGGTGTTTGATTGAATTCTGATCGAAGTGCGGATGGGGGTGTTCCGGACCCCCCTGGGGGACACGGCTTTGTGGAATGTTAGAACATGTTAAGCAAACACGATTTGCACAAAAAAGTTTTGGGCGTAAGCCATTTTTTTAAATATAATTTTTTTAGTGAGAACGCCATATAAACCCACCCTAACTCTAAAAACGTATGTCCCGGACCCCGCTCGAGCAAACGACTATCATGGGCTATTAGAACACGTTGAGTTGACCGGATATCAGTGAAAAAATTTTGGGCATAAAGCGATTTTGATAAATGACAGGTGTTTGATCGAATTCTGATCGAAGTGCGGATGGGGGTGTTCCGGACCCCCCTGGGAGAAACGGCTTGGTGGGAAGTTAGAACATGTTAAATAAACACGATTCTCACAAAAAAATTTAGGGCGTAAGCCAATTTTTTTGAATTATAATTTTTTTAGTGTGAACGCCATATAAACTTACCCTAACTCTAAAAACGTATGTTCCGGACCCCGCTCGAGCAAACGATTATCATGGGCTATTAGAACACGTTAAGTTGACCAGATATCCGCGAAAAAATTTTGAGCGTTAGCCAACTTTTTTGAAACATAGTTTTTTTTAGTCAGAACGCCATGTAAACCCACCCTAACCCTAAAAAAGTATGTTCCGGACCCCGCTCGAGCAAACGACTATCATGTGCTATTAGAACACATTAAGTTGACCGGATATCAGTGAAAAAATTTTGGGCATAAGGCGATTTTGAAAAATGACAGGAGTTTGATCGAATTCTGATCGAAGTGCTGATGGGGGTGGTCCGGACCCCCCTGGGGGAAACGGCATGGTGGGATGTTAGAACATGTTAAATAAACACCATTTGCACAAAATTTTTTTGGGCGTAAGCCAATTATTTTTAAATATAATTTTTTTAGTCAGAACGCCATGTAAACCCACCCTAATCCTAAAAAAGTATGTTCCGGACCCCGCTAGAGCAAACGACTATCATGGGCTATTAGAACACGTTGAGTTGACCGGATATCAGTGAAAAAATTTTGGGCATAAAGCGATTTTGAAAAATGTCAGGAGTTTGACCGAATTCTGATCGAAGTGCGGATGGGGGTGGTCCGGAACCCCCTGGGGGAAACGGCATGGTAGGATGTTAGAACATGTTAAATAAACACCATTTGCACAAAAAATTTTTGGGCGTAAGCCAATTATTTTTAAATATAATTTTTTTAGTCAGAACGCCATGTAAACCCACCCTAACCCTAATAAAGTATGTTCCGGACCCCGCTCGAGCAAACGACTATCACTGGTTATTAGAACACGTTAAGTTGACCAGATATCTGCGAAAAAATTTTGGGCGTAAGGCAATTTTTTTTAAATATAGTTTTTTTAGTCAGAACGCCATGTAAACCAACCCTAACCCTAAAAAAGTATTTTCCGGACCCCGCTCGAGCGAAGGACTATCATGGACTATTAGAACACGTTAAGTTGACCGGATATCAGTGAAAAAATTTTGGGCATAAAGCGATTTTGATAAATGACAGGTGTTTGATCGAATTCTGATCGAGGTGCGGATGAGGGTGTTCCGGACCCCCCTGGGAGAAACGACATGGTGGGATGTTAGAACATGTTAAATAAACACCATGTGCACAAAAAATTTTTGGGCGTAAGCCAATTATTTTTAAATATAATTTTGTCAGTCAGAACGCCATGTAAACACACCCTAACCCTAAAAAAGTATATTCCGGACCCCGCTCGAGCGACCGACTGTCATGGGCTATCAGAACACGTTACTTTGACCGGATATCAGTGAAAAAATTTTGGGCGTAAAGCGATTTTGAAAAATGACAGGTGTTTGATCGAGTTCTGATCGAAGTGAGGATCGGGGTGTTCCGGCCCCGCCTGGGGGAAACGGATTGGTGGAATGTTAGAACATGTTAAATAAACACGATTCTCACAAAAAAATGTTGGGCGGAAGCCAATTTTTTTAAATAAAATTTTTTTAGTGAGAACGCCATATAAACCCACCCTAATTCTAAACACGTATGTTCCGGACCCCGCTCGAGCGACCGACTGTCATGGGCTATCAGAACACGTTCAGTTGACCGGCTATCAGCGAAAAAATTTTGGGCGTAAAATGATTTTGAAAAATGACAGGTGTTTGATCGAATTCTGATCGAAGTGCGGATGGGGGTGTTCCGGACCCCCCTGGGGGAAACGGCTTGGTGGGATGTTAGAACATGTTAAATAAACACGATTGGCACAAAAAAATTTTGATCGTAAGCCAATTTTTTTTAAGTATAGTTTTTTTAGTCAGAACGCCATGTAAACCCACCCTAATCCTAAAAAAGTATATTCCGGACCCCGCTAGAGCAAACGACTATCATGGTCTATTAGAGCACTTGAGTTGACGGGATATCAGTGAAAAAATTTTGAGCATAAAGCGATTTTGAAAAATGACAGGTGTTTGATCGAAGTGCGGATGAGGGTGTTCCGGACCCCCCTGGGGGAAACGGCTTGGTGGGATGTTAGAACATGTTAAATAAACACGATTGGCACAAAAAAATTTTGGTCGTAAGCCAATTTTTTTTAAATATAGTTTTTTTAGTCAGAACGCCATGTACACCCACCCTAACCCTAAAAAAGTATGATTCGGACCCCGCTCGAGCGAACAACTATCATGAGCTATTAGAACACGTTAAGTTGACCAGATATCCGCGAAAAAATTTTGAGCGTTAGCCAATTTTTTTGAAAAATAGTTTTTTTAGTCAGAACGCCATGTAAACCCACTCTAACCCTAAAAAAGTATGTTCTGGACCCCGCTCGACCAAACGACTATCATGGGCTATTAGAACACATTAAGTTGACCGGATATCAGTGAAAAAATTTTGGGCATAAAGCGATTTTGAAAAATGACAGGAGTTTGATCGAATTCTGATCGAAGTGCGGATGGGGGTGGTCCGGACCTCCCTGGGGGAAACGGCATGGTGGGATGTTAGAACATGTTAAATAAACACCATTTGCACAAAAAATTTTTGGGCGGAAGCCAATTATTTTTAAATATAATTTTTCTAGTCATAACGCCATGTAAACCCACCCTAATCCTAAAAAAGTATGTTCCGGACCCCGCTAGAGCAAACGACTATCATGGGCTATTAGAACACGTTGAGTTGACCGGATATCAGTGAAAAAATTTTGGGCATAAAGCGATTTTGAAAAATGACAGGAGTTTGATCGAATTCTGATCGAATTGCGGATGGGGGTGGTCCGGACCCCCCCTGTGGGAATCGGCATGGTGGGATGTTAGAACATGTTAAATAAACACCATTTGCACAAAAAATTTTTGGGCGTAAGCCAATTATTTTTAAATATAATTTTTTTAGTCAGAACGCCATGTAAACCCACCCTAATCCTAAAAAAAGTATGTTCCGGACCCCGCTAGAGCAAACGACTATCATGGGCTATTAGAACACGTTGATTTGACCAGATATCCGCGAAAAAATTTTGAGCGTTAGCCAATTTTTTTGAAACATAGTTTTTTTAGTCAGAACGCCATGTACACCCACCCTAACCCTAAAAAAGTATGTTCCGGACCCCGCTCGAGCAAACGACTATCATGGGCTATTAGAACACATTAAGCTGACCGGATATCAGTGAAAAAATTTTGGGCATAAGGCGATTTTGAAAAATGACAGGAGTTTGATCGAATTCTGATCGAAGTGCTGATGGGGGTGGTCCGGACCCCCCTGGGGGAAACGGCATGGTGGGATGTTAGAACATGTTAAATAAACACCATTTGCACAAAAAATTTTTGGGCGTAAGCCAATTATTTTTAAATATAATTTTTTCAGACAGAACGCCATGTAAACCCACCCTAACCCTAAAAAAGTATATTCCGGACCCCGCTCGAGCGACCGACTGTCATGGGCTATTAGAACACGTTACGTTGACCGGATATCAGTGAAAAAATTTTGGGCGTCAAGCGATTTTGAAAAATGACAGGTGTTTGATCGAATTCTGATCGAAGTGAGGATCGGGGTGTTCCGGCCCCGCCTGGGGGAAACGGATTGGTTGGATGTTAGAACATATTAAATAAACACGATTCTCACAAAAAAATGTTGGGCGGAAGCCAATTTTTTTGAAATATAATTTTTTTAGTGAGAACGCCATATAAACTCACCCTAACCCCAAACACGTATGTTCCGGACCCCGCTCGAGCGGCGAAGGACTATCATGGGCTATTAGAATGCGTTAGGTTGACCGGATATCAGAGAAAAAATTTTGGGCATAAAGCGATTTTGATAAATGACAGGTGTTTGATCGAATTCTGATCGAAGTGCGGATGGGGGTGTTCCGGACCCCCCTGGGGGAAACGGCTTGGTGGGATGTTAGAACATGTTAAATAAACACGATTCTCACAAAAAAATTTAGGGCGTAAGCCAATTTTTTTGAAATATAATTTTTTTAGTGTGAACGCCATATAAACCCACCCTAACTCTAAAAATGTATGTTCCGGACCCCGCTCGAGCAAACGACTATCATGGGCTATTATATTAGAACACGTTAAGTTGACCAGATATCCGCGAAAAAATATTGGGCGTAAGCCAATTTTTTTGAAATATAGTTTTTTTAGACAGAACGCCATGTAAACCCACCCTAACCCTAAAAAAAGTATGTTCCGCACCCCGCTCGAGCGAAGTACTATCATGGACTATTAGAACACGTTAAGTTGGCCGGATATCAGTAAACAAATTTTAGGCATAAAGCGATTTTGATAAATGACAGGTGTTTGATCGAATTCTGATCGAAGTGCGGATGGGGGTGTTCCGGACCCCCTGGGGAAACGGCATGGTGGATGTTAGAACATTTTAAATAAACACGATTTGCACAAAAAATTTTTGGGCGTAACCCAATTACTTTTAAATATAATTTTTTTAGTCAGAACGCCATGTAAACCCACCCTAATCCTAAAAAAGTATGATTCGGACCCCGCTCGAGCGAACAACTATCATGAGCTATTAGAACACGTTAAGTTGACCAGATATCCGCGAAAAAATTTTGGGCGTAAGGTGATTTTGAAAAATGACAGGAGTTTGATCGAATTCTGATCGAAGTGCGGATGGGGGTGTACCGGACCCTCCTGGGGGAAACGGCATGGTGGGATGTTAGAACATGTTAAATAGACACCATTTGCTCAAAAAAATCTTGGGCGTAACCCAATTACTTTTAAATATAATTTTTTTAGTCAGAACGCCATGCAAACCCACCCTAATCCTAAAAAAGTATGTTCCGGACCCCGCTAGAGCAAACGACTATCATGGGCTATTAGAACACGTTAAGTTGACCAGATATCTGCGAAAAAATTTTGGGCGTAAGCCAATTTTTTTTAAATATAGTTTTTTTAGTCAGAACGCCATGTAAACCAACCCTAACCCTAAAAAAGTATGTTCCGGACCCCGCTCGAGCGAAGGACTATCATGGACTATTAGAACACGTTAAGTTGACCGGATATCAGCGAAAAAATTTTGGGCATAAAGCGATTTTGATAAATGACAGGTGTTTGATCGAATTCTGATCGAAGTGCGGATGAGGGTGTTCCGGACCCCTCTGGGAGACATGGTGGGATGTTAGAACATGTTAAATAAACACCATGTGCACAAAAAATTTTTGGGCGTAAGCCAATTATTTTTAAATATAATTTTGTCAGTCAGAACGCCATGTAAACCCACCCTAACCCTAAAAAAGTATATTCCGGACCCCGCTCGAGCGACCGACTGTCATGGGCTATCAGAACACGTTACTTTGACCGGATATCAGTGAAAAAATTTTGGGCGTAAAGCGATTTTGAAAAATGACAGGTGTTTGATCGAGTTCTGATCGAAGTGAGGATCGGGGTGTTCCGGCCCCGCCTGGGGGAAACGGATTGGTGGGATGTTAGAACATGTTAAATAAACACGATTCTCACAAAAAAATGTTGGTCGGAAGCCAATTTTTTTTAAATAAAATTTTTTTAGTGAGAACGCCATATAAACCCACCCTAATTCTAAACACGTATGTTCCGGACCCCGCTCGAGCGACCGACAGTCATGGGCTATTAGAACACGTTCAGTTGACCGGCTATCAGCGAAAAAATTTTGGGCGTAAAATGATTTTGAAAAATGACAGGTGTTTGATCGAATTCTGATCGAAGTGCGGATGGGGGTGTTCCGGACCCCCCTGGGGGAAACGGCTTGGTGGGATGTTAGAACATGTTAAATAAACACGATTGGCACAAAAAATTTTGATCGTAAGCCAATTTTTTTTAAGTATAGTTTTTTTAGTCAGAACGCCATGTAAACCCACCCTAATCCTAAAAAAGTATATTCCGGACCCCGCTAGAGCAAACGACTATCATGGTCTATTAGAGCACTTGAGTTGACGGGATATCAGTGAAAAAATTTTTTGAGCATAAAGCGATTTTGAAAAACGACAGGTGTTTGATCGAAGTGCGGATGAGGGTGTTCCGGACCCCCCTGGGGGAAACGGCTTGGTGGGATGTTAGAACATGTTAAATAAACACGATTGGCACAAAAAAATTTTGGTCGTAAGCCAATTTTTTTTAAATATAGTTTTTTTAGTCAGAACGCCATGTACACCCACCCTAACCCTAAAAAAGTATGATTCGGACCCCGCTCGAGCGAACAACTATCATGAGCTATTAGAACACGTTAAGTTGACCAGATATCCGCGAAAAAATTTTGAGCGTTAGCCAATTTTTTTGAAACATAGTTTTTTTAGTCAGAACGCCATGTAAACCCACCCTAATCCTAAAAAAGTATGTTCCGGACCCCGCTAGAGCAAACGACTATCATGGGCTATTAGAACACGTTGAGTTGACCGGATATCAGTGAAAAAATTTTGGGCATAAAGCGATTTTGAAAAATGACAGGAGTTTGATCGAATTCTGATCGAATTGCGGATGGGGGTGGTCCGGACCCCGCTGGGGGAAACGGCATGGTGGGATGTTAGAACATGTTAAATAAACACCATTTGCACAAAAAATTTTTGTGCGTAAGCCAATTATTTTTAAATATAATTTTTTCAGACAGAACGCCATGTAAACCCGCCCTAACCCTAAAAAAGTATATTCCGGACCCCGCTCGAGTGACCGACTGTCATGGGATATTAGAACACGTTACGTTGACCGGATATCAGTGAAAAAAATTTGGGCGTAAAGCGATTTTGAAAAATGACAGGTGTTTGATCGAATTCTGATCGAAGTGAGGATCGGGGTGTTCCGGCCCCGCCTGGGGGAAACGGATTGGTGGGATGTTAGAACATGTTAAATAAACACGATTCTCACAAAAAAATGTTGGGCGGAAGCCAATTTTTTTGAAATATAATTTTTTTAGTGAGAACGCCATATAAACTCACCCTAACCCCAAACACGTATGTTCCGGACCCCGCTCGAGCGGCGAAGGGCTATCATGGGCTATTAGAATGCGTTAGGTTGACCGGATATCAGAGAAAAAATTTTGGGCATAAAGCGATTTTGATAAATGACAGGTGTTTGATCGAATTCTGATCGAAGTGCGGATGGGGGTGTTCCGGACCCCCCTGGGGGGAAACGGCATGGTGGGATGTTAGAACATGTTAAATAGACACCATTTGCTCAAAAAAATTTTGGGCGTAACCCAATTACTTTTAAATATAATTTTTTTAGTCAGAACGCCATGTAAACCCACCCTAATCCTAAAAAAAGTATGTTCCGGACCCCGCTAGAGCAAACGACTATCATGGGCTATTAGAACACGTTAAGTTGACCAGATATCTGCGAAAAAATTTTGGGCGTAAGCCAATTTTTTTTAAATATAGTTTTTTTAGTCAGAACGCCATGTAAACCAACCCTAACCCTAAAAAAGTATGTTCCGGACCCCGCTCGAGCGAAGGACTATCATGGACTATTAGAACACGTTAAGTTGACCGGATATCAGTGAAAAAATTTTGGACATAAAGCGATTTTGATAAATGACAGGAGTTTGATCGAATTCTGATCGAAGTGCGGATGGGGGTGTTCCGGACCCTCCTGGGGGAAACGGCATGGTGGGATGTTAGAACATGTTAAATAGACACCATTTGCTCAAAAAAATTTTGGGCGTAACCCAATTACTTTTAAATATAATTTTTTTAGTCAGAACGCCATGTAAACCCACCCTAATCCTAAAAAAAGTATGTTCCGGACCCCGCTAGAGCAAGCGACTATCATGGGCTATTAGAACACGTTAAGTTGACCAGATATCTGCGAAAAAATTTTGGGCGTAAGCCAATTTTTTTTAAATATAGTTTTTTTAGTCAGAACGCCATGTAAACCCACCCTAACCCTAAAAAAGTATATTCCGGACCCCGCTCGAGCGACCGACTGTCATGGGCTATTAGAACACGTTACGTTGACCGGATATCAGTGAAAAAATTTTGGGCGTCAAGCGATTTTGAAAAATGACAGGTGTTTGATCGAATTCTGATCGAAGTGAGGATCGGGGTGTTCCGGCCCCGCCTGGGGGAAACGGATTGGTGGGATGTTAGAACATGTTAAATAAACACGATTCTCACAAAAAAATGTTGGGCGGAAGCCAATTTTTTTGAAATATAATTTTTTTAGTGAGAACGCCATATAAACTCACCCTAACCCCAAACACGTATGTTCCGGACCCCGCTCGAGCGGCGAAGGACTATCATGGGCTATTAGAATGCGTTAGGTTGACCGGATATCAGAGAAAAAATTTTGGGCATAAAGCGATTTTGATAAATGACAGGTGTTTGATCGAATTCTGATCGAAGTGCGGATGGGGGTGTTCCGGACCCCCCTGGGGGAAACGGCTTGGTGGGATGTTAGAACATGTTAAATAAACACGATTCTCACAAAAAAATTTAGGGCGTAAGCCAATTTTTTTGAAATATAATTTTTTTAGTGTGAACGCCATATAAACCCACCCTAACTCTAAAAATGTATGTTCCGGACCCCGCTCGAGCAAACGACTATCATGGGCTATTATATTAGAACACGTTAAGTTGACCAGATATCCGCGAAAAAATATTGGGCGTAAGCCAATTTTTTTGAAATATAGTTTTTTTAGACAGAACGCCATGTAAACCCACCCTAACCCTAAAAAAAGTATGTTCCGCACCCCGCTCGAGCGAAGTACTATCATGGACTATTAGAACACGTTAAGTTGGCCGGATATCAGTAAACAAATTTTAGGCATAAAGCGATTTTGATATATTTTGTGTTTGATCGAATTCTGATCGAAGTGCGGATGGGGGTGTTCCGGACCCCCTGGGGAAACGGCATGGTGGGATGTTAGAACGTTTTAATAAACACGATTTGCACAAAAAATTTTTGGGCGTAACCCAATTACTTTTAAATATAATTTTTTTAGTCAGAACGCCATGTAAACCCACCCTAATCCTAAAAAAGTATGATTCGGACCCCGCTCGAGCGAACAACTATCATGAGCTATTAGAACACGTTAAGTTGACCAGATATCCGCGAAAAAATTTTGGGCGTAAGGTGATTTTGAAAAATGACAGGAGTTTGATCGAATTCTGATCGAAGTGCGGATGGGGGTGTTCCGGACCCTCCTGGGGGAAACGGCATGGTGGGATGTTAGAACATGTTAATAGACACCATTTGCTCAAAAAAATTTTGGGCGTAACCCAATTACTTTTAAATATAATTTTTTAGTCAGAACGCCTTGTAAACCCACCCTAATCCTAAAAAAAGTATTGTTCCGGACCCCGCTCGAGCGAAGGACTATCATGGACTATTAGAACACGTTAAGTTGACCGGATATCAGTGAAAAAATTTTGGGCATAAAGCGATTTTGATAAATGACAGGTGTTTGATCGAATTCTGATCGAAGTGCGGATGAGGGTGTTCCGGACCCCTCTGGGAGACATGGTGGGATGTTAGAACATGTTAAATAAACACCATGTGCACAAAAAATTTTTGGGCGTAAGCCAATTATTTTTAAATATAATTTTGTCAGTCAGAACGCCATGTAAACCCACCCTAACCCTAAAAAAGTATATTCCGGACCCCGCTCGAGCGACCGACTGTCATGGGCTAATTTGGGCGTAAAGCGATTTTGAAAATGACAGGTGTTTGATCGAGTTCTGATCGAAGTGAGGATCGGGTGTTCCGGCCCCGCCTGGGGGAAACGGATTGGTGGGATGTTAGAACATGTTAAATAAACACGATTCTCACAAAAAATGTTGGTCGGAAGCCAATTTTTTTTTAAATAAATTTTTTTAGTGAGAACGCCATATAAACCCACCCTAATTCTAAACACGTATGTTCCGGACCCCGCTCGAGCGACCGACTGTCATGGGCTATTAGAACACGTTCAGTTGACCGGCTATCAGCGAAAAAATTTTGGGCGTAAAATGATTTTGAAAAATGACAGGTGTTTGATCGAATTCTGATCGAAGTGCGGATGGGGGTGTTCCGGACCCCCCTGGGGAAACGGCTTGGTGGGATGTTAGAACATGTTAAATAAACACGATTGGCACAAAAAATTTTGATCGTAAGCCAATTTTTTTTAAGTATAGTTTTTTTAGTCAGAACGCCATGTAAACCCACCCTAATCCTAAAAAAGTATATTCCGGACCCCGCTAGAGCAAACGACTATCATGGTCTATTAGAGCACTTGAGTTGACGGGATATCAGTGAAAAAATTTTGAGCATAAAGCGATTTTGAAAAACGACAGGTGTTTGATCGAAGTGCGGATGAGGGTGTTCCGGACCCCCCTGGGGGGAAACGGCTTGGTGGGATGTTAGAACATGTTAAATAAACACGATTGGCACAAAAAAATTTTGGTCGTAAGCCAATTTTTTTTAAATATAGTTTTTTTAGTCAGAACGCCATGTACACCCACCCTAACCCTAAAAAAGTATGATTCGGACCCCGCTCGAGCGAACAACTATCATGAGCTATTAGAACACGTTAAGTTGACCAGATATCCGCGAAAAAATTTTGAGCGTTAGCCAATTTTTTTGAAACATAGTTTTTTTAGTCAGAACGCCATGTAAACCCACCCTAATCCTAAAAAAGTATGTTCCGGACCCCGCTAGAGCAAACGACTATCATGGGCTATTAGAACACGTTGAGTTGACCGGATATCAGTGAAAAAATTTTGGGCATAAAGCGATTTTGAAAAAGGACAGGAGTTTGATCGAATTCTGATCGAATTGCGGATGGGGGTGGTCCGGACCCCGCTGGGGGAAACGGCATGGTGGGATGTTAGAACATGTTAAATAAACACCATTTGCACAAAAAATTTTTGTGCGTAAGCCAATTATTTTTAAATATAATTTTTTCAGACAGAACGCCATGTAAACCCACCCTAACCCTAAAAAGTATATTCCGGACCCCGCTCGAGTGACCGACTGTCATGGGCTATTAGAACACGTTACGTTGACCGGATATCAGTGAAAAAAATTTGGGCGTAAAGCGATTTTGAAAAATGACAGGTGTTTGATCGAATTCTGATCGAAGTGAGGATCGGGGTGTTCCGGCCCCGCCTGGGGGAAACGGATTGGTGGGATGTTAGAACATGTTAAATAAACACGATTCTCACAAAAAAATGTTGGGCGGAAGCCAATTTTTTTGAAATATAATTTTTTTAGTGAGAACGCCATATAAACTCACCCTAACCCCAAACACGTATGTTCCGGACCCCGCTCGAGCGGCGAAGGGCTATCATGGGCTATTAGAATGCGTTAGGTTGACCGGATATCAGAGAAAAAATTTTGGGCATAAAGCGATTTTGATAAATGACAGGTGTTTGATCGAATTCTGATCGAAGTGCGGATGGGGGTGTTCCGGACCCCCCTGGGGGAAAACGGCATGGTGGGATGTTAGAACATGTTAAATAGACACCATTTGCTCAAAAAAATTTTGGGCGTAACCCAATTACTTTTAAATATAATTTTTTTAGTCAGAACGCCATGTAAACCCACCCTAATCCTAAAAAAAAGTATGTTCCGGACCCCGCTAGAGCAAACGACTATCATGGGCTATTAGAACACGTTAAGTTGACCAGATATCTGCGAAAAATTTTGGGCGTAAGCCAATTTTTTTTAAATATAGTTTTTTTAGTCAGAACGCCATGTAAACCAACCCTAACCCTAAAAAAGTATGTTCCGGACCCCGCTCGAGCGAAGGACTATCATGGACTATTAGAAACACGTTAAGTTGACCGGATATCAGTGAAAAAATTTTGGGCATAAAGCGATTTTGATAAATGACAGGAGTTTGATCGAATTCTGATCGAAGTGCGGATGGGGGTGTTCCGGACCCTCCTGGGGGAAACGGCATGGTGGGATGTTAGAACATGTTAAATAGACACCATTTGCTCAAAAAATTTTGGGCGTAACCCAATTACTTTTAAATATAATTTTTTTAGTCAGAACGCCATGTAAACCCACCCTAATCCTAAAAAAAGTATGTTCCGGACCCCGCTAGAGCAAACGACTATCATGAGCTATTAGAACACGTTAAGTTGACCAGATATCTGCGAAAAAATTTTGGGCGTAAGCCAATTTTTTTTAAATATAGTTTTTTTAGTCAGAACGCCATGTAAACCAACCCTAACCCTAAAAAAGTATGTTCCGGACCCCGCTCGAGCGAAGGACTATCATGGACTATTAGAACACGTTACTTTGACCGGATATCAGTGAAAAAAATTTTGGGCGTAAAGCGATTTTGAAAAATGACAGGTGTTTGATCGAGTTCTGATCGAAGTGAGGATCGGGGTGTTCCGGCCCCGCCTGGGGGAAACGGATTGGTGGGATGTTAGAACATGGTTAAATAACACGATTCTCACAAAAAAATGTTGGGCGGAAGCTAATTTTTTTTAAATAAAATTTTTTTAGTGACAACGCCATATAAACCCACCCTAATTCTAAACACGTATGTTCCGGACCCCGCTCGAGCGACCGACTGTCATGGGCTATTAGAACACGTTCAGTTGACCGGCTATCAGCGAAAAATTTTGGGCGTAAAATGATTTTGAAAAATGACAGGTGTTTGATCGAATTCTGATCGAAGTGCGGATGGGGGTGTTTCCGGACCCCCCTGGGGGAAACGGCTTGGTGGGATGTTAGAACATGTTAAATAAACACGATTGGCACAAAAAAATTTTGATCGTAAGCCAATTTTTTTTAAGTATAGTTTTTTTAGTCAGAACGCCATGTAAACCCACCCTAATCCTAAAAAAGTATATTCCGGACCCCGCTAGAGGCAAACGACTATCATGGTCTATTAGAGCACTTGAGTTGACGGGATATCAGTGAAAAAATTTTGAGCATAAAGCGATTTTGAAAATGACAGGTGTTTGATTCGAATTCTGATCGAAGTGAGGATCGGGGGTGTTCCGGCCCCGCCTGGGGAAACGGATTGGTGGGATGTTAGAAACATGTTAAATAAACACGATTCTCACAAAAAAAATGTTGGGCGGAAGCCCAATTTTTTTGAAATATAATTTTTTAGTGAGAACGCCAATAAACTCACCCTAACCCCAAACACGTATGTTCCGGACACCGCTCGAGCGGCGAAGGGCTATCATGGGCTATTAGAATGCGTTAGGTTGACCGGATATCAGAGAAAAAATTTTGGGCATAAAGCGATTTTGATAAATGACAGGTGTTTGATCGAATTCTGATCGAAGTGCGGATGGGGGTGTTCCGGACCCCCCTGGGGGAAACGGCATGGTGGGATGTTAGAACATGTTTAAATAGACACCATTTGCTCAAAAAAATTTTGGGCGTAACCCAATTACTTTTAAATATAATTTTTTTAGTCAGAACGCCATGTAAACCACCCTAATCCTAAAAAAGTATGTTCCGGACCCCGCTAGAGCAAACGACTATCATGGGCTATTAGAACACGTTAAGTTGACCAGATATCTGCGAAAAAATTTTGGGCGTAAGCCAATTTTTTTTAAATATAGTTTTTTAGTCAGAACGCCATGTAAACCAACCCTAACCCTAAAAAGTATGTTCCGGACCCCGCTCGAGCGAAGGACTATCATGGACTATTAGAACACGTTAAGTTGACCGGATATCAGTGAAAAAATTTTGGGCATAAAGCGATTTTGATAAATGACAGGAGTTTGATCGAATTCTGATCGAAGTGCGGATGGGGGTGTTCCGGACCCTCCTGGGGGAAACGGCATGGTGGGATGTTAGAACATGTTAAATAGACACCATTTGCTCAAAAAAATTTGGGCGTAACCCAATTACTTTTAAATATAATTTTTTTAGTCAGAAAGCCATGTAAACCCACCCTAATCCTAAAAAAAGTATGTTCCGGACCCCGCTAGAGCAAGCGACTATCATGGGCTATTAGAACACGTTAAGTTGACCAGATATCTGCGAAAAAATTTTGGGCGTAAGCCAATTTTTTTTAAATATAGTTATTTAGTCAGAACGCCATGTAAACCCACCCTAACCCTAAAAAAGTATATTCCGGACCCCGCTCGAGCGACCGACTGTCATGGGCTATTAGAACACGTTACGTTGACCGGATATCAGTGAAAAAATTTTGGGCATAAAGCGATTTTGAAAAATGACAGGAGTTTGATCGAATTCTGATCGAATTGCGGATGGGGGTGGTCCGGACCCCCGCTGGGGGAAACGGCATGGTGGGATGTTAGAACATGTTAAATAAACACCATTTGCACAAAAAATTTTTGTGCGTAAGCCAATTATTTTAAATATAATTTTTTCAGACAGAACGCCATGTAAACCCGCCCTAACCCTAAAAAAGTATATTCCGGACCCCGCTCGAGTGACCGACTGTCATGGGATATTAGAACACGTTACGTTGACCGGATATCAGTGAAAAAAATTTGGGCGTAAAGCGATTTTGAAAATGACAGGTGTTTGATCGAATTCTGATCGAAGTGAGGATCGGGGTGTTCCGGCCCGCCTGGGGGAAACGGATTGGTGGGATGTTAGAACATGTTAAATAAACACGATTCTCACAAAAAAATGTTGGGCGGAAGCCAATTTTTTGAAATATAATTTTTTTAGTGAGAACGCCATATAAACTCACCCTAACCCCAAACACGTATGTTCCGGACCCCGCTCGAGCGGCGAAGGGCTATCATGGGCTATTAGAATGCGTTAGGTTGACCGGATATCAGAGAAAAAAATTTTGGGCATAATAAAGCGATTTTGATAAATGACAGGTGTTGATCGAATTCCTGATCGAAGTGCGGATGGGGGTGTTCAGGACCCCCCCTGGGGGAAACGGCATGGTGGGATGTTAGAACATGTTAAATAGACACCATTTGCTCAAAAAAATTTTGGGCGTAACCCAATTACTTTAAATATTAATTTTTTTAGTCAGAACGCCATGTAAACCCACCCTAATCCTAAAAAAAGTATGTTCCGGACCCCGCTAGAGCAAACGACTATCATGGGCTATTAGAACACGTTAAGTTGACCAGATATCTGCGAAAAAGTTTGGGGCGTAAGCCAATTTTTTTTAATATATTAGGTTTGTAGTCAGAACGCCATGTAAACCAACCCTAACCCTAAAAAAGTATGTTCGGACCCCGCTAGAGCGAAGGATATCATGGACTATTAGAACACGTTAAGTTGACCGGATATCAGTGAAAAAATTTTGGACATAAGCGATTTTGATAAATGACAGGAGTTTGATCGAATTCTGATCGAAGTGCGGATGGGGGTGTTCCGGACCCTCCTGGGGGAAACGGCATGGTGGGATGTTAGAACATGTTAAATAGACACCATTTGCTCAAAAAAATTTTGGGCGTAACCCAATTACTTTTAAATATAATTTTTTTAGTCAGAACGCCATGTAAACCCACCCTAATCCTAAAAAAAGTATGTTCCGGACCCCGCTAGAGCAAGCGACTATCATGGGCTATTAGAACACGTTAAGTTGACCAGATATCTGCGAAAAAATTTTGGGCGTAAGCCAATTTTTTTTAATATAGTTTTTTTAGTCAGAACGCCATGTAAACCCACCCTAACCCTAAAAAAGTATATTCCGGACCCCGCTCGAGCGACCGACTGTCATGGGCTATTAGAACACGTTACGTTGACCGGATATCAGTGAAAAAAATTTTGGGCGTCAAGCGATTTTGAAAAATGACAGGTGTTTGATCGAATTCTGATCGAAGTGAGGATCGGGGTGTTCCGGCCCCGCCTGGGGGAAACGGATTGGTGGGATGTTAGAACATGTTAAATAAACACGATTCTCACAAAAAAATGTTGGGCGGAAGCCAATTTTTTGAAATATAATTTTTTTAGTGAGAACGCCATATAAACTCACCCTAACCCCAAACACGTATGTTCCGGACCCCGCTCGAGCGGCGAAGGACTATCATGGGCTATTAGAATGCGTTAGGTTGACCGGATATCAGAGAAAAAATTTTGGGCATAAAGCGATTTTGATAAATGACAGGTGTTTGATCGAATTCTGATCGAAGTGCGGATGGGGGTGTTCCGGACCCCCCTGGGGGAAACGGCTTGGTGGGATGTTAGAACATGTTAAATAAACACGATTCTCACAAAAAAATTTAGGGCGTAAGCCAATTTTTTTGAAATATAATTTTTTTAGTGTGAACGCCATATAAACCCACCCTAACTCTAAAAATGTATGTTCCGGACCCCGCTCGAGCAAACGACTATCATGGGCTATTATATTAGAACACGTTAAGTTGACCAGATATCCGCGAAAAAATATTGGGCGTAAGCCAATTTTTTTGAAATATAGTTTTTTAGACAGAACGCCATGTAAACCCACCCTAACCCTAAAAAAGTATGTTCCGCACCCGCTCGAGCGAAGTACTATCATGGACTATTAGAACACGTTAAGTTGGCCGGATATCAGTAAACAAATTTTAGGCATAAAGCGATTTGATATATTTTGTGTTTGATCGAATTCTGATCGAAGTGCGGATGGGGGTGTTCCGGACCCCCTGGGGAAACGGCATGGTGGGATGTTAGAACGTTTTAAATAAACACGATTTGCACAAAAAATTTTGGGCGTAACCCAATTACTTTTAAATATAATTTTTTTAGTCAGAACGCCATGTAAACCCACCCTAATCCTAAAAAAGTATGATTCGGACCCCGCTCGAGCGAACAACTATCATGAGCTATTAGAACACGTTAAGTTGACCAGATATCCGCGAAAAAATTTTGGGCGTAAGGTGATTTTGAAAAATGACAGGAGTTTGATCGAATTCTGATCGAAGTGCGGATGGGGGTGTTCCGGACCCTCCTGGGGGAAACGGCATGGTGGGATGTTAGAACATGTTAAGACACCATTTGCTCAAAAAAATTTTGGGCGTAACCCAATTACTTTTAAATATAATTTTTTTAGTCAGAACGCCTTGTAAACCCACCCTAATCCTAAAAAAAAGTATGTTCCGGACCCCGCTAGAGCAATCGACTATCATGGGCTATTAGAACACGTTAAGTTGACCAGATATCTGCGAAAAATTTTGGGCGTAAGCCAATTTTTTTTAAATATAGTTTTTTTAGTCAGAACGCCATGTAAACCAACCCTAACCCTAAAAAAGTATGTTCCGGACCCCGCTCGAGCGAAGACTATCATGGACTATTAGAACACGTTAAGTTGACCGGATATCAGTGAAAAAATTTTGGGCATAAAGCGATTTTGATAAATGACAGGTGTTTGATCGAATTCTGATCGAAGTGCGGATGAGGGTGTTCCGGACCCCTCTGGGAGACATGGTGGGATGTTAGAACATGTTAAATAAACACCATGTGCACAAAAAATTTTTGGGCGTAAGCCAATTATTTTTAAATATAATTTTGTCAGTCAGAACGCCATGTAAACCCACCCTAACCCTAAAAAGTATATTCCGGACCCCGCTCGAGCGACCGACTGTCATGGGCTATCAGAACACGTTACTTTGACCGGATATCAGTGAAAAAATTTTGGGCGTAAGCGATTTTGAAAAATGACAGGTGTTTGATCGAGTTCTGATCGAAGTGAGGATCGGGGTGTTCCGGCCCCGCCTGGGGGAAACGGATTGGTGGGATGTTAGAACATGTTAAATAAACACGATTCTCACAAAAAAATGTTGGTCGGAAGCCAATTTTTTTAAATAAAATTTTTTTAGTGAGAACGCCATATAAAACCCACCCTAATTCTAAACACGTATGTTCCGGACCCCGCTCGAGCGACCGACTGTCATGGGCTATTAGAACACGTTCAGTTGACCGGCTATCAGCGAAAAAATTTTGGGCGTAAAATGATTTTGAAAAATGACAGGTGTTTTGATCGAATTCTGATCGAAGTGCGGATGGGGGTGTTCCGGACCCCCCTGGGGGAAACGGCTTGGTGGGATGTTAGAACATGTTAAATAAACACGATTGGCACAAAAAATTTTGATCGTAAGCCAATTTTTTTAAGTATAGTTTTTTTAGTCAGAACGCCATGTAAACCCACCCTAATCCTAAAAAAGTATATTCCGGACCCCGCTAGAGCAAACGACTATCATGGTCTATTAGAGCACTTGAGTTGACGGGATATCAGTGAAAAAATTTTGAGCATAAAGCGATTTTGAAAAACGACAGGTGTTTGATCGAAGTGCGGATGAGGGTGTTCCGGACCCCCCTGGGGGAAACGGCTTGGTGGGATGTTAGAACATGTTAAATAAACACGATTGGCACAAAAAAATTTTGGTCGTAAGCCAATTTTTTTTAAATATAGTTTTTTTAGTCAGAACGCCATGTACACCCACCCTAACCCTAAAAAAGTATGATTCGGACCCCGCTCGAGCGAACAACTATCATGAGCTATTAGAACACGTTAAGTTGACCAGATATCCGCGAAAAAATTTTGAGCGTTAGCCAATTTTTTTGAAACATAGTTTTTTAGTCAGAACGCCATGTAAACCCACCCTAATCCTAAAAATTATGTTCCGGACCCCGCTAGAGCAAACGACTATCATGGGCTATTAGAACACGTTGAGTTGACCGGATATCAGTGAAAAAATTTGGGCATAAAGCGATTTTGAAAAGGACAGGAGTTGATCGAATTCTGATCGAATTGCGGATGGGGGTGGTCCGGACCCCGCTGGGGGAAACGGCATGGTGGATGTTAGAACATGTTAATAAACACCATTTGCACAAAAAATTTTTGTGCGTAAGCCAATTATTTTAAATATAATTTTTTCAGACAGAACGCCATGTAAACCCACCTAACCCTAAAAAAGTATATTCCGGACCCCGCTCGAGTGACCGACTGTCATGGGCTATTAGAACACGTTACGTTGACCGGATATCAGTGTGAAAAAATTTGGGCGTAAAGCGATTTTGAAAAATGACAGGTGTTTTGATCGAATTCTGATCGAAGTGAGGATCGGGGTGTTCCGGCCCCGCCTGGGGGAAACGGCATGGTGGGATGTTAGAACATGTTAAATAAACACCATTCTCACAAAAAATGTTGGGCGTAAGCCAATTTTTTTAAATATAATTTTTTAGTCAGAACGCCATGTAAACCACCCTAACCCCAAAAAGTATGTTCCGGACCCCGCTCGAGCGGCGAAACTATCATGGGCTATTAGAACGTTAGTTGACCGGATATCAGTGAAAAAATTTTGGGCATAAAGCGATTTTGAAATGACAGGTGTTTGATCGAATTCTGATCGAAGTGCGGATGGGGGTGTTCCGGACCCCCCTGGGGGAAACGGCATGGTGGGATGTTAGAACATGTTAAATAGACACCATTTGCTCAAAAAAATTTTGGGCGTAACCAATTATTTTAAATATAATTTTTTAGTCAGAACGCCATGTAAACCCACCCTAATCCTAAAAAAGTATGTTCCGGACCCCGCTAGAGCAAACGACTATCATGGGCTATTAGAACACGTTAAGTTGACCAGATATCTGCGAAAAAATTTGGGCGTAAGCCAAGTTTTTTTAAATATAGTTTTTTAGTCAGAACGCCATGTAAACCAACCCTAACCCTAAAAAGTATGTTCCCGGACCCCGCTCGAGCGAAGGACTATCATGGACTATTAGAACACGTTAAGTTGACCGGATATCAGTGAAAAAATTTGGGCATAAAGCGATTTTGATAAATGACAGGAGTTTGATCGAATTCTGATCGAAGTGCGGATGGGGGTGTTCCGGACCCTCCTGGGGGAAACGGCATGTGGGATGTTAGAACATGTTAAATAGACACCATTTGCTCAAAAAAATTTTGGGCGTAACCCAATTACTTTTAAATATAATTTTTTAGTCAGAACGCCATGTAAACCCACCCTAATCCTAAAAAAGTATGTTCGGACCCCGCTAGAGCAAACGACTATCATGAGCTATTAGAACACGTTAAGTTGACCAGATATCTGCGAAAAAATTTGGGCGTAAGCCAATTTTTTTTAAATATAGTTTTTTTAGTCAGAACGCCAATGGTAAACCAACCCTAACCCTAAAAAAGTATGTTCCGGACCCCGCTCGAGCGAAGGACTATCATGACTATTAGAACACGTTACTTTGACCGGATATCAGTGAAAAAATTTTGGGCGTAAAGGCGATTTTGAAAAATGACAGGTGTTTGATCGAGTTCTGATCGAAGTGAGGATCGGGGTGTTCCGGCCCCGCCTGGGGGAAACGGATTGGTGGGATGTTAGAACATGTTAAATAAACACGATTCTCACAAAAAAAATGTTTGGGCGGAAGCTAATTTTTTTTAAATAAAATTTTTTTAGTGAGACACGCCATATAAACCCACCTAATTCTAAACACGTATGTTCCGGACCCCGCTCGAGCGACCGACTGGTCATGGGCTATTAGAACACGTTCAGTTGACCGGCTATCAGCGAAAAAATTTGGGCGTAAAATGATTTTGAAAAATGACAGGTGTTTGATCGAATTCTGATCGAAGTGCGGATGGGGGTGTTCCGGACCCCCCTGGGGGAAACGGCTTGGTGGGATGTTAGAACATGTTAAATAAACACGATTGGCACAAAAAAATTTTGATCGTAAGCCAATTTTTTTAAGTATAGTTTTTTTAGTCAGAACGCCATGTAAAACCCACCCTAATCCTAAAAAAGTATATTCCGGACCCCGCTAGAGCAAACGACTATCATGGTCTATTAGAGCACTTGAGTTGACGGGATATCAGTGAAAAAATTTTGAGCATAAAGCGATTTTGAAAATGACAGGTGTTTGATCGAATCTGATCGAAGTGAGGATCGGGTGTTCCGTCCCCGCCTGGGGGAAACGGATTGGTGGGATGTTAGAACATGTTAAATAACACGATTCTCACAAAAAAAATGTTGGGCGGAAGCCAATTTTTTTGAAATATAATTTTTTTAGTGAGAACGCCATATAAACTCACCCTAACCCCAAACACGTATGTTTCCAGGACCCCGCTCGAGCGGCGAAGGGCTATCATGGGCTATTAGAATGCGTTAGGTTGAACCGGATATCAGAGAAAAAATTTTGGGCATAAAGCGATTTTGATAAATGACAGGTGTTTGATCGAATTCTGATCGAAGTGCGGATGGGGTGTTCCGGACCCCCCTGGGAGGAAACGGCATGGTGGGATGTTAGAACATGTTAAAGAGACACCATTGCTCAAAAAAATTTTGGGCGTAAACCCAATTACTTTTAATATAATTTTTTTAGTCAGAACGCCATGTAAACCCACCCTAATCCTAAAAAAAAGTATGTTCCGGACCCCGCTAGAGCAAACGACTATCATGGCTATTAGAACACGTTAAGTTGACCAGATATCTGCGAAAAATTTTGGGCGTAAGCCAATTTTTTTTAAATATAGTTTTTTTAGTCAGAACGCCATGTAAACCCACCCTAACCATAAAAAAGTATGTTCCGGACCCCGCTCGAGCGAAGGACTATCATGGACTATTAGAACACGTTAAGTTGACCGGATATCAGTGAAAAACTTTTGGGCAATAAGCGATTTTGATAAATGACAGGAGTGTGGATCGAATTCTGATCGAAGTGCGGATGGTGGGTGTGTTCCGGACCCTCCTGGGGAGGAAACGGCATGGTGGGAGGTTAGAACATGTTAAATAGACACCATTTGCTCAAAAAAATTTTGGGCGTAACCCAATTACTTTTAAATATAATTTTTTTAGTCAGAAAGCCATGTAAACCCACCCTAAATCCTAAAAAAAGTATGTTCCGGACCACGCTAGAGCAAGCGACTATCATGGGCTATTAGAACACGTTAAGTTGACCAGATATCTGCGAAAAATTTTGGGCGTAAGCCAATTTTTTTTAAATATAGTTATTTAGTCAGAACGCCATGTAAACCCACCCTAACCCTAAAAAAGTATATTCCGGACCCCGCTCGAGCGACCGACTGTCATGGGCTATTAGAACACGTTACGTTGACCGGATATCAGTGAAAAAATTTTGGGCGTCAAGCGATTTTGAAAAATGACAGGTGTTTGATCGAATTCTGATCGAAGTGAGGATCGGGGTGTTCCGCGGCCCCGCCTGGGGGAAACGGATTGGTGGGATGTTAGAACATGTTTAAATAAACACGATTCTCACAAAAAAATGTTGGGCGGAAGCAATTTTTTTGAAATATAATTTTTTTAGTGAGAACGCCATATAAACTCACCCTAACCCCAAACACGTATGTTCCGGACCCCGCTCGAGCGGCGAAGGACTATCATGGGCTATTATAATGCGTTAGGTTGACCGGATATCAGAGAAAAAATTTTGGGCATAAAGCGATTTTGATAAATGACAGGTGTTGATCGAATTCTGATCGAAGTGCGGATGGGGGTGGTTCCGGACCCCCCTGGGGGAAACGGCTTGGTGGGATGTAGAACATGTTAAATAAACACGATTCTCACAAAAATTTAGGGCGTAAGCCATTTTTTTTGAAATATAATGTTTTTAGTGTGAACGCCATATAAACCCACCCTAACTCTAAAAGGTATGTTCCGGACCCCGCTCGAGCAAACGACTATCAGGGCTATTAGAACACGTTAATTGACCAGATATCCGCGAAAAAATTTTGGGCGTAAGGTGATTTTGAAAAATGACAGGAGTTTGATCGATTCTGATCGAAGATGCGATGGGGGTGTTCCGACCCTCCTGGGGAAACGGCATGGTGGGATGTTTAGAACATGTTAAATAGACACCATTTGCTCAAAAAAATTTTGGGCTTACCCAATTACTTTTAAATATAATTTTTTAGTCAGAACGCCTTGTAAAACCCACCCTAACCCTAAAAAAGGTATGTTCCGGACCCCGCTCGAGCGAAGACTATCATGGACTATTAGAACACGTTAAGTTGACCGGATATCAGTGATAAAATTTTGGGCATAAAGCGATTTTGATAAATGACAGGTGTTTTATCGAATTCTGATCGAAGTGCGGATGAGGGTGTTCCGGACCCCTCTGGGAGACATGGTGGGGATGTTAGAACATGTTAAATAAACACCATGTGCACAAAAAATTTTTGGCGTAAGCCAATTATTTTTAAATATAATTTTTGTCAGTCAGAACGCCATGTAACCCACCCTAACCCTAAAAAAGTATATTCCGGACCCCGCTCGAGCGACCGACTGTCATGGGCTATCAGAACACGTTACTTTGACCGGATATCAGTGAAAAAATTTTGGGCGTAAAGCGATTTTGAAAAATGACAGGTGTTTGATCGAGTTCTGATCGAAGTGAGGATCGGGGTGTTCCGGCCCCGCCTGGGGGAAACGGATTGGTGGGATGTTAGAACATGTTAAATAAACACGATTCTCACAAAAAAATGTTGGTCGGAAGCCAATTTTTTTTAAATAAAATTTTTTTAGTGAGAACGCCATATAAACCCACCCTAATTCTAACACGTATGTTCCGGACCCCTCTCGAGCGACCGACTGTCATGGGCTATTAGAACACGTTCAGTTGACCGGGGTATCAGCGAAAAAATTTTGGGCGTAAAATGATTTTGAAAAATGACAGGTGTTTGATCGAATTCTGATCGAAGTGCGGATGGGGGTGTTCCGGACCCCCCTGGGGGAAACGGCTGGTGGGATGTTAGAACATGTTAAATAAACACGATTGCACAAAAAATTTGATCGTAAGCCAATTGTTTTAAGTATAGTTTTTTTAGTCAGAACGCCATGTAAACCCACCCTAATCCTAAAAAAGTATATTCCAGGACCCCCGCTAGAGCAAACGACTATCATGGTCTATTAGAGCACTTGAGTTGACGGGATATCAGTGAAAAAATTTTGAGCATAAGCGATTTTGAAAAAACGACAGGTGTTTGATCGAAGTGCGGATGAGGGTGTTCCGGACCCCCCCTGGGGGGAAACGGCTTGGTGGGATGTTAGAACATGTTAAATAAACACGATTGGCACAAAAAATTTTGGTCGTAAGCCAATTTTTTTTAAATATAGTTTTTTTTAGTCAGAACGCCATGTACACCCACCCTAACCCTAAAAACGTATGATTCGGACCCCGCTCGAGCGAACACTATCATGAGCTATTAGAACACGTTAAGTTGACCAGATATCCGCGAAAAAATTTTGAGCGTTAGCCAATTTTTTTGAAACATAGTTTTTTTAGTCAGACGCCATGTAAACCCACCCTAATCCTAAAAAAGTATGTTCCGGACCCCCGCTAGAGCAAACGACTATCATGGGCTATTAGAACACGTTGAGTTGACCGGATATCAGTGAAAAAATTTTGGGCATAAAGCGATTTTGAAAAATGACAGGAGTTTGATCGAATTCTGATCGAATTGCGGATGGGGGTGGTCCGGACCCCGCTGGGGGAAACGGCATGGTGGGATGTTAGAACATGTTAAATAAACACCATTTGCACAAAAAATTTTTGTGCGTAAGCCAATTATTTTAATATAATTTTTTCAGACAGAACGCCATGTAAACCCACCCTAACCCTAAAAAAGTATATTCCGGACCCCGCTCGAGTGACCGACTGTCATGGGCTATTAGACACGTTACGTTGACCGGATATCAGTGAAAAAAATTTGGGCGTAAAGCGATTTTGAAAAATGACAGGTGTTTGATCGAATTCTGATCGAAGTGAGGATCGGGGTGTTCCGGCCCCGCCTGGGGGAAAACGGATTTGTGGGGATGTTAGAACATGTTAAATAAACACGATTCTCACAAAAAATGTTGGGCGGAAGCCAATTTTTTTGAAATATAATTTTTTAGTGAGAACGCCATATAAACTCACCCTAACCCCAAACACGTATGTTCCGGACCCCGCTCGAGCGGCGAAGGGCTATCATGGGCTATTAGAATGCGTTAGGTTGACCGGATATCAGAGAAAAAATTTTGGGCATAAAGCGATTTTGATAAATGACAGGTGTTTGAATCGAATTCTGATCGAAGTGCGGATGGGGGTGTTCCGGACCCCCCCTGGGGGAAACGGCATGGTGGGATGTTAGAACATGTTAAATAGACCACCATTTGCTCAAAAAAATTTTGGGGCGTAACCCATTACTTTTAAATATAATTTTTTTAGTCAGAACGCCATGTAAACCCACCCTAATCCTAAAAAAAGTATGTTCCGGACCCCGCTAGAGCAAACGACTATCATGGGCTATTAGAACACGTTAAGTTGACCAGATATCTGCGAAAACATTTTGGGCGTAAGCCATTTTTTTTAAATATAGTTTTTTTAGTAAGAACGCCATGTAAACCAACCCTAACCCTAAAAAAGTATGTTCCGGACCCCGCTCGAGCGAAGGAACTATCATGGACTATTAGAACACGTTAAGTTGACCGGATTATCAGTGAAAAAAATTTTGGGCATAAAGCGATTTTGATAAATGACAGGAGGTTGATCGAATTCTGATCGAAGTGCGGATGGGGGTGTTCCGGACCCTCCTGGGGGAAACGGCATGTGGGGATGTTAGAACATGTTAATAGACACCAGTTGCTCAAAAAAATGTTGGGCGTAACCCAAGTACTTGTTAAATATAATTTTTTAGTCAGAACGCATGTAAACCCACCCTAATCCTAAAAAACAGTAGGTTCCGGACCCCGCTAGAGCAAACGACGATCATGAGCTATTAGAACACGTTTAAGTTGACCGATATCTGCGAAAAAATTTTGGGCGTAAGCCAATTTTTTTTAAATATAGTTTTTGTAGTCAGAACGCCATGTAAACAACCCTAACCCTAAAAAAGTATGTTCCGGACCCCGCTCGAGCGAAGGACTATCATGGACTATTAGAACACGTTACTTTGACCGGATATCAGTGAAAAAATTTTGGCGTAAAGCGATTTTGAAAAGACAAGGTGTTTGATCGAGTTCTGATCGAAGTGAGGATCGGGGTGTTCCGGCCCCGCCTGGGGGAAACGGATTGGTGGGATGTTAGAACATGTTAAATAAACACGATTCTCACAAAAAAATGTTGGGCGGAAGCTAATTTTTTTTAAATAAAATTTTTTTAGTGAGAACGCCATATAAACCCACCCTAATTCTAAACACGTATGTTCCGGACCCCGCTCGAGCGACCCGACTGTCATGGGCTATTAGAACACGTTCAGTTGACCGGCTATCAGCGAAAAAATTTTGGGCGTAAAATGATTTTGAAAAATCACAGGTGTTTGATCGAATTCTGATCGAAGTGCGGATGGGGGGTATTCCGGACCCCCCTGGGGGAAACGGCTTGGTGGGATGTTAGAACATGTTAAATAAACACGATTGGCACAAAAAAATTTTTGATCGTAAGCCAATTTTTTTTAAGTATAGTTTTTTTAGTCAGAACGCCATGTAAACCCACCCTAATCCTAAAAAAGTATATTCCGGACCCCGCTAGAGCAAAACGACTATCATGGTCTATTAGAGCACTTGAGTTGACGGGATATCAGTGAAAAAATTTTGAGCATAAAGCGATTTTGAAAATGACAGGTGTTTGATCGAAGTGCGTGATGAGGGTGTTCCGGACCCCCCCTGGGCGAAACGGCTTGGTGGGATGTTAGTAGAACATGTTAAATAAACACGATTGGCACAAAAAATTTTGGTCGTAAGCCAATTTTTTTTAAATATAGTTTTTTTTAGTCAGAACGCCATGTACACAACCACCCTAATCCTAAAAAGTATGAATCGGACCCCGCTCGAGCAAACAACTATCATGAGCTATTAGAACACGTTAAGTTGACCAGATATCTGCGAAAAAATTTTGAGCGTTAGCCAATTTTTTTGAAACATAGTTTTTTTAGTCAGAACGCCATGTAAACCCACTCTAACCCTAAAAAGTATGTTCTGGACCCCGCTCGACCAACGACTATCATGGGCTATTAGAACACATTAAGTTGACCAGATATCAGTGAAAAAATTTGGGCATAAAGCGATTTTGAAAAATGACAGGAGTTTGATCGAATTCTGATCGAAGTGCGGATGGGGGTGGTCCGGACCTCCCTGGGGGAAACGACATGGTGGGATGTTAGAACATGTTAAATAAACACCATTTGCACAAAAAATTTTTGGGCGGAAGCCAATCATTTTTAAATATAATTTTTTTAGTCATAACGCCATGTAAACCCACCCTAATCCTAAAAAAGTATGTTCCGGACCCCGCTAGAGCAAACGACTATCATGGGCTATTAGAACACGTTGAGTTGACCGGATATCAGCGAAAAAAATTTGGGCATAAAGCGATTTTGAAAAATGACAGGAGTTTGATCGAATTCTGATCGAATTGCGGATGGGGGTGGTCCGGACCCCGCTGGGGGAAACGGCATGGTGGGATGTTAGAACATGTTAAATAAACACCATTTGCACAAAAAATTTTTGGGCGTAAGCCAATTATTTTTAAGTATAATTTTTTTAGTCAGAACGCCATGTAAACCCACCCTAATCCTAAAAAAAGTATGTTCCGGACCCCGCTAGAGCAACGACTATCATGGGCTATTAGAACACGTTGAGTTGACCGGATATCAGTGAAAAAATTTTGGGCGTAAAAGCGATTTTGAAAACAGGTGTTGATCGAATTCTGATCGAAGTGAGGATCGGGGTGTTCCGGCCCCGCCTGGGGGAAACGGATTGGTGGGATGTGTAGAACATGTTAAATAAACACGATTCTCACAAAAAAATGTTGGGCGGAAGCCAATTTTTTTGAAATATAGTTTTGTTAGTGAGAACGCCATATAAACTCACCCTAACCCCAAACACGTATGTTCCGGACCCCGCTCGAGCGGCGAAGGGCTATCATGGGCTATTAGAATGCGTTAGGTTGACCGGATATCAGAGAAAAAATTTTGGGCATAAAGCGATTTTGATAAATGACAGGTGTTTGATCGAATTCTGATCGAAGTGCGGATGGGGGTGTTCCGGACCCCCCTGGGGGAAACGGCTTGGTGGGATGTTAGAACATGTTAAATAAACACGATTCTCACAAAAAATTTAGGGCGTAAGCCAATTTTTTGAAATATAATTTTTTTAGTGTGAACGCCATATAAACCCACCCTAAATCTAAAAATGTATGTTCCGGACCCCGCTCGAGCAAACGACTATCATGGGCTATTATATTAGAACACGTTAAGTTGACCAGATATCCGCGAAAAAATATTGGGCGTAAGCCAATTTTTTTGAAATATAGTTTTTTTAGACAGAACACCATGTAAACCCACCCTAACCCTAAAAAAAGTATGTTCCGCACCCCGCTCGTGCGAAGTACTGTCATGGACTATTAGAACACGTTAAGTTGGCCGGATATCAGTAAACAAATTTTAGGCATAAAGCGATTTTGATAAATGACAGGTGTTTGATCGAATTCTGATCGAAGTGCGGATGGGGGTGTTCCGGACCCCTCTGGGGAAACGGCATGGTGGGATGTTAGAACATTTTAAATAAACACGATTTGCACAAAAAATTTTTGGGCGTAAGCCAATTATCTTTCAAAATAATTTTTTTAGTCAAAACGCCATGTAAACACACCCTAACCCTAAAAAAGTATGTTCCGGACCCCGCTCGAGCGACCCACTGTCATGGTCTATTAGAACACGGTAAGTTGACTGGATATCAGTGAAAAAATTTTGGGCGTAAAGCAATTTTGATAAATGACAGGTGTTTGATCGAATTCTGATCGAAGTGCGGATGGGGGTGTTCCGGACCCCCCTGGGGAAACGGCATGGTGGGATGTTAGAACATTTTAAATAAACCCGATTTGCACAAAAAATTTTTGGGCGTAAGCCAATTTTTTGGAAATATAATTTTTTTAGTCAGAACGCCATGTAAACCCACCCTAATCCTAAAAAAGTATGTTCCGAACCCCGCTCGAGCAAACGACTATCATGGGCTATTAGAACACGTTAGTTGACCGGATATCAGTGAAAAAATTTTGGGCGTAAGGTGATTTTGAAAAATGACAGGAGTTTGATCGAATTCTGATCGAAGTGCGGATGGGGCTGTTCCGGACCCTCCTGGGGGAAACGGCATGGTGGGATGTTAGAACATGTTAAATAGACACCATTTGCTCAAAAAAATTTTGGGCGTAACCCAATTATTTTTAAATATAATTTTTTAGTCAGAACGCCATGTAAACCCACCCTAATCCTAAAAAAGTATGTTCCGGACCCCGCTAGAGCAAACGACTATCATGGGCTATTAGAACACGTTGAGTTGACCGGATATCAGTGAAAAAATTTTGGGCATAAAGCGATTTTGATAAATGACAGGTGTTTGATCGAATTCTGATCAAAGTGCGGATGGGGGTGTTCCGGACCCCCCTGGGGGAAACGGCTTGGTGGGAAGTTAGAACATGTTAAATAAACACGATTCTCACAAAAAAATTTAGGGCGTAAGCCAATTTCTTTGAATTATAATTTTTTTAGTGTGAACGCCATATAAACCCACCCTAACTCTAAAACGTATGTTCCGGACCCCGCTCGAGCAAACGATTATCATGGGCTATTAGAACACGTTAAGTTGACCAGATATCCGCGAAAAAATTTTGAGCGTTAGCCAACTTTTTTGAAACATAGTTTTTTTTAGTCAGAACGCCATGTAAACCCACCCTAACCCTAAAAAAGTATGTTCCGGACCCCGCTCGAGCAAACGACTATCATGGGCTATTAGAACACATTTAGTTGACCGGATATCAGTGAAAAAATTTTGGGCATAAGGCGATTTTGAAAAATGACAGGAGTTTGATCGAATTCTGATCGAAGTGCTGATGGGGGTGGTCCGGACCCCCCTGGGGGAAACGGCATGGTGGGATGTTAGAACATGTTAAATAAACACCATTTGCACAAAAATTTTTTGGGCGTAAGCCAATTATTTTTAAATATAATTTTTTTTAGTCAGAACGCCATGTAAACCCACCCTAATCCTAAAAAAGTATGTTCCGGACCCCGCTAGAGCAAACGACTATCATGGGCTATTAGAACACGTTGAGTTGACCGGATATCAGTGAAAAAATTTTGGGCATAAAGCGATTTTGAAAAATGTCAGGAGTTTGATCGAATTCTGATCGAAGTGCGGATGGGGGTGGTCCGGAACCCCCTGGGGGAAACGGCATGGTGGGATGTTAGAACATGTTAAATAAACACCATTTGCACAAAAAATTTTTGGGCGTAAGCTAATTATTTTTAAATATAATTTTTTTAGTCAGAACGCCATGTAAACCCACCCTAACCCTAATAAAGTATGTTCCGGACCCCGCTCGAGCAAACGACTATCACTGGTTATTAGAACACGTTAAGTTGACCAGATATCCGTGAAAAAATTTTGGGCGTAAAGTGATTTTCAACAATTACGGGCTTCCGATCCTAAAAAAAGTATGTTCCGGACCCCGCTCGAGCGAAGGACTATCATGGACTATTAGAACACGTTAAGTTGACCGGATATCAGTGAAAAAATTTTGGGCATAAAGCGATTTTGATAGATGACAGGTGTTTGATCGAATTCTGATCGAAGTGCGGATCAGGGTGTTCCGGACCCCCCTGGGGGAAACGGCATGGTGGGATGTTAGAACATGTTAAATAAACACCATTTGCACAAAAAAATTTTGGGCGTAAGCCAATTATTTTTAAATATAATTTTTTTAGTCAGAACGCCATGTAAACCCACCCTAATCCTAAAAAAAGTATGTTCCGGACCCCGCTAGAGCAAACGACTATCATGGGCTATTAGAACACGTTAAGTTGATCAGATATCTGCGAAAAAATTTTGGGCGTAAGCCAATTTTTTTAAATATAATTTTTTTAGTCAGAACGCCATGTAAACCAACCCTAACCCTAAAAAAGTATGTTCCGGACCCCGCTCGAGCGAAGAACCATCATGGACTATTAGAACACGTTAAGTTGACCAGATATCAGTGAAAAAATTTTGGGCATAAAGCGATTTTGATAAATGACAGGTGTTTGATCGAATTCTGATCGAAGTGCGGATGAGGGTGTTCCGGACCCCCCTGGGAGAAACGACATGGTGGGATGTTAGAACATGTTAAATAAACACCATGTGCACAAAAAATTTTTGGGCGTAAGCCGATTATTTTTAAATATAATTTTGTCAGTCAGAACGCCATGTAAACCCACCCTAACCCTAAAAAAGTATATTCCGGACCCCGCTCGAGCGACCGACTGTCATGGGCTATCAGAACACGTTACTTTGACCGGATATCAGTGAAAAAATTTTGGGCGTAAAGCGATTTTGAAAAATGACAGGTGTTTGATCGAGTTCTGATCGAAGTGAGGATCGGGGTGTTCCGGCCCCGCCTGGGGGAAACGGATTGGTGGGATGTTAGAACATGTTAAATAAACACGATTCTCACAAAAAATGTTGGGCGGAAGCCAATTTTTTTTAAATAAAATTTTTTTAGTGAGAACGCCATATAAACCCACCCTAATTCTAAACACGTATGTTCCGGACCCCGCTCGAGCGACCGACTGTCATGGGCTATTAGAACACGTTCAGTTGACCGGCTATCAGCGAAAAAATTTTGGGCGTAAAATGATTTTGAAAAATGACAAGTGTTTGATCGAATTCTGATCGAAGTGCGGATGGGGGTGTTCCGGACCCCCCTGGGGGAAACGGCTTGGTGGGATGTTAGAACATGTTAAATAAACACGATTGGCACAAAAAAATTTTGATCGTAAGCCAATTTTTTTTTAGTATAGTTTTTTTAGTCAGAACGCCATGTAAACCCACCCTAATCCTAAAAAAGTATATTCCGGACCCCGCTAGAGCAAACGACTATCATGGTCTATTAGAGCACTTGAGTTGACGGGATATCAGTGGAAAAATTTTGAGCATAAAGCGATTTTGAAAAATGACAGGTGTTTGATCGAAGTGCGGATGAGGGTGTTCCGGACCCCCCTGGGGGAAACGGCTTGGTGGGATGTCAGAACATGTTAAATAAACACGATTGGCACAAAAAAATTTTGGTCGTAAGCCAATTTTTTTTAAATATAGTTTTTTTAGTCAGAACGCCATGTACACCCACCCTAACCCTAAAAAAGTATGATTCGGACCCCGCTCGAGCAAACAACTATCATGAGCTATTAGAACACGTTAAGTTGACCAGATATCCGCGAAAAAATTTTGAGCGTTAGCCAATTTTTTTGAAACATAGTTTTTTTAGTCAGAACGCCATGTAAACCCACTCTAACCCTAAAAAAGTATGTTCTGGACCCCGCTCGACCAAACGACTATCATGGGCTATTAGAACACATTAAGTTGACCGGATATCAGTAAAAAAATTTTGGGCATAAAGCGATTTTGAAAAATGACAGGAGCTTGATCGAATTCTGATCGAAGTGCGGATGGGGGTGGTCCGGACCTCCCTGGGGGAAACGGCACGGTGGGATGTTAGAACATGTTAAATAAACACCATTTGCACAATAAATTTTTGGGCGGAAGCCAATCATTTTTAAATATAATTTTTTTAGTCATAACGCCATGTAAACCCACCCTAATCCTAAAAAAGTATGTTCCGGACCCCGCTAGAGCAAACGACTATCATGGGCTTTTAGAACACGTTGAGTTGACCGGATATCAGTGAAAAAATTTTGGGCATAAAGCGATTTTGAAAAATGACAGGAGTTTGATCGAATTCTGATCGAATTGCGGATGGGGGTGGTCCGGACCCCCCTGGGGGAAACGGCATGGTGGGATGTTAGAACATGTTAAATAAACACCATTTGCACAAAAAATTTTTGGGCGTAAGCCAATTATTTTTAAATATAATTTTTTTAGTCAGAACGCCATGTAAACCCACCCTAATCCTAAAAAAGTATGTTCCGGACCCCGCTAGAGCAAACGACTATCATGGGCTATTAGAACACGTTGAGTTGACCAGATATCCGCGAAAAAATTTTGAGCGTTAGCCAATTTTTTTGAAACATAGTTTTTTTAGTCAGAACGCCATGTAAACCCACCCTAACCCTAAAAAAGTATGTTCCGGACCCCGCTCGAGCAAACGACTATCATGGGCTATTAGAACACATTAAGTTGACCGGATATCAGTGAAAAAATTTTGGGCATAAGGCGATTTTGAAAAATGACAGGAGTTTGATCGAATTCTGATCGAAGTGCTGATGGGGGTGGTCCGGACCCCCCTGGGGGAAACGGCTTGGTGGGATGTTAGAACATGTTAAATAAACACCATTTGCACAAAAAATGTTTGGGCGTAAGCCAATTATTTTTAAATATAATTTTTTTTGTCAGAACGCCATGTAAACCCACCCTAACCCTAATAAAGTATGTTCCGGACCCCGCTCGAGCAAACGACTATCACTGGTTATTAGAACACGTTAAGTTGACCAGATATCCGTGAAAAAATTTTGGGCGTAAAGTGATTTTCAACAATTACGGGTTTCCGATCCTAAAGAAGGTATGTTCCGGACCCCGCTAGAGCAAACGACTATCATGGGCTATTAGAACACGTTAAGTTGACCAGATATCTGCGAAAAAAATTTTGGGCATAAGCCAATTTTTTTTAAATATAGTTTTTTTAGTCAGAACGCCATGTAAACCCACCCTAACCCTAAAAAAGTATGTTCCGGACCCCGCTCGAGCGAAGAACTATCATGGGCTATTAGAACACGTTGAGTTGACCGGATATCAGTGAAAAAATTTTGGGCATAAAACGATTTTGAAAAATGTCAGGAGTTTGATCGAATTCTGATCGAAGTGCGGATGGGGGTGGTCCGGAACCCCCTGGGGGAAACGGCATGGTGGGATGTTAGAACATGTTAAATAAACACCATTTGCACAAAAAATTTTTGGGCGTAAGCCAATTACTTTTAAATATAATTTTTTTAGTCGGAACGCCATGTAAACCCACCCTAACCCTAATAAAGTATGTTCCGAACCCCGCTCGAGCAAACGACTATCACTGGTTATTAGAACACGTTAAGTTGACCAGATATCCGTGAAAAAATTTTGGGCGTAAAGTGATTTTCAACAATTACGGGTTTCCGATCCTAAAAAAAGTATGTTCCGGACCCCGCTAGAGCAAACGACTATCATGGGCTATTAGAACACGTTAAGTTGACCAGATATCTGCGAAAAGATTTTGGGCGTAAGCCAATTTTTTTTAAATATAGTTTTTTTAGTCAGAACGCCATGTAAACCCACCCTAACCCTAAAAAAGTATGTTCCGGACCCCGCTCGAGCGAAGGACTATCATGGACTATTAGAACACGTTAAGTTGACCGGATATCAGTGAACAAATTTTGGGCATAAAGCGATTTTGATAAATGACAGGTGTTTGATCGAATTCTGATCGAAGTGCGGATGGGGGTGTTCCGGACCCCCCTGGGGGAAACGGCTTGGTGGGATGTTAGAACATGTTAAATAAACACGATTCTCACAAAAAAATTTAGGGCGTAGGCCAATTTTTTTGAAATATAATTTTTTTAGTGTGAACGCCATATAACCCACCCTAACTCTAAAAATGTATGTTCCGGACCCCGCTCGAGCAAACGACTATCATGGGCTATTATATTAGAACACGTTAAGTTGAACAGATATCCGCGAAAAAATATTGGGCGTAAGCCAATTTTTTTGAAATATAGTTTTTTTAGACAGAACGCCATGTAAACCCACCCTAACCCTAAAAAAAGTATGTTCCGCACCCCGCTCGAGCGAAGTACTATCATGGACTATTAGAACACGTTAAGTTGGCCGGATATCAGTAAACAAATTTTAGGCATAAAGCGATTTTGATAAATGACAGGTGTTTGATCGAATTCTGATCGAAGTGCGGATGGGGGTGTTCCGGACCCCCCTGGGGAAACGGCATGGTGGGATGTTAGAACATTTTAAATAAACACGATTTGCACAAAAAATTTTTGGGCGTAAGCCAATTATTTTTCAAAATAATTTTTTTAGTCAGAACGCCATGTAAACACACCCTAACCCTAAAAAAGTATGTTCCGGACCCCGCTCGAGCGACCGACTGTCATGGGCTATTAGAACACGTTACGTTGACCGGATATCAGTGAAAAAATTTTGGGCGTAAAGCGATTTTGAAAAATGACAGGTGTTTGATCGAATTCTGATCGAAGTGAGGATCGGGGTGTTCCGGCCCCGCCTGGGGGAAACGGATTGGTGGGATGTTAGAACATGTTAAATAAACACGATTCTCACAAAAAAATATTGGGCGGAAGCCAATTTTTTTGAAATATAATTTTTTTAGTGAGAACGCCATATAAACTCACCATAACCCCAAACACGTATGTTCCGGACCCCGCTCGAGCGGCGAAGGACTATCATGCGCTATTAGAATGCGTTAGGTTGACCGGATATCAGAGAAAAAATTTTGGGCATAAAGCGATTTTGATAAATGACAGGTGTTTGATCGAATTCTGATCGAAGTGCGGATGGGGGTGTTCCGGACCCCCCTGGGGGAAACGGCTTGGTGGGATGTTAGAACATGTTAAATAAACACGATTCTCACAAAAAAATTTAGGGCGTAAGCCAATTTTTTTGAAATATAATTTTTTTAGTGTGAACGCCATATAAACCCACCCTAACTCTAAAAATGTATGTTCCGGACCCCTTTCGAGCAAACGACTATCATGGGCTATTATATTAGAACACGTTAAGTTGACCAGATATCCGCGAAAAAATATTGGGCGTAAGCCAATTTTTTTGAAATATAGTTTTTTTAGACAGAACGCCATGTAAACCCACCCTAACCCTAAAAAAAGTATGTTCCGCACCCCGCTCGAGCGAAGTACTATCATGGACTATTAGAACACGTTAAGTTGGCCGGATATCAGTAAACAAATTTTAGGCATAAAGCGATTTTGATAAATGACAGGTGTTTGATCGAATTCTGATCGAAGTGCGGATGGGGGTGTTCCGGACCCCCCTGGGAGACATGGTGGGATGTTAGAACATGTTAAATAAACACCATGTGCACAAAAAATTTTTGGGCGTAAGCCAATTATTTTTAAATATTATTTTGTCAGTCAGAACGCCATGTAAACCCACCCTAACCCTAAAAAAGTATATTCCGGACCCCGCTCGAGCGACCGACTGTAATGGGCTATCAGAACACGTTACTTTGACCGGATATCAGTGAAAAAATTTTGGGCGTAAAGCGATTTTGAAAAATGACAGGTGTTTGATCGAGTTCTGATCGAAGTGAGGATCGGGGTGTTCCGGCCCCGCCTGGGGGAAACGGATTGGTGGGATGTTAGAACATGTTAAATAAACACGATTCTCACAAAAAAATGTTGGGCGGAAGCCAATTTTTTTTAAATAAAATTTTTAGTGAGAACGCCATATAAACCCACCCTAATTCTAAACACGTATGTTCCGGACCCCGCTCGAGCGACCGACTGTCATGGGCTATTAGAACACGTTCAGTTGACCGGCTATCAGCGAAAAAATTTTGGGCGTAAAATGATTTTGAAAAATGACAGGTGTTTGATCGAATTCTGATCGAAGTGCGGATGGGGGTGTTCCGGACCCCCCTGGGGGAAACGGCTTGGTGGGATGTTAGAACATGTTAAATAAACACGATTGGCACAAAAAAATTTTGATCGTAAGCCAATTTTTTTAAGTATAGTTTTTTTAGTCAGAACGCCATGTAAACCCACCCTAATCCTAAAAAAAGTATATTCCGGACCCCGCTAGAGCAAACGACTATCATGGTCTATTAGAGCACTTGAGTTGACGGGATATCAGTGAAAAAATTTTGAGCATAAAGCGATTTTGAAAAATGACAGGAGTTTGATCGAATTCTGATCGAAGTGCGGATAGGGGTGGTCCGGACCTCCCTGGGGGAAACGGCATGGTGGGATGTTAGAACATGTTAAATAAACACCATTTGCACAAAAAATTTTTGGGCGGAAGCCAATGATTTTTAAATATAATTTTTTTAGTCATAACGCCATGTAAACCCACCCTAATCCTAAAAAAGTATGTTCCGGACCCCGCTAGAGCAAACGACTATCATGGGCTATTAGAACACGTTGAGTTGACCGGATATCAGTGAAAAAATTTTGGGCATAAAGCGATTTTGAAAAATGACAGGAGTTTGATCGAATTCTGATCGAATTGCGGATGGGGGTGGTCCGGACCCCCCTGGGGGAAACGGCATGGTGGGATGTTAGAACATTTTAAATAAACACGATTTGCACAAAAAATTTTTTTAGGTTGACCGGATATCAGAGAAAAAATTTTGGGCATAAAGCGATTTTGATAAATGACAGGTGTTTGATCGAATTATGATCGAAGTGCGGATGGGGGTGTTCCGGACCCCCCTGGGGGAAACGGCTTGGTGGGATGTTAGAACATGTTAAATAAACACGATTCTCACAAAAAAATTTAGGGCGTAAGCCAATTTTTTTGAAATATAATTTTTTTAGTGTGAACGCCATATAAACCCACCCTAACTCTAAAAATGTATGTTCCGGACCCCTTTCGAGCAAACGACTATCATGGGCTATTATATTAGAACACGTTAAGTTGACCAGATATCCGCGAAAAAATATTGGGCGTAAGCCAATTTTTTTGAAATATAGTTTTTTTAGACAGAACGCCATGTAAACCCACCCTAACCCTAAAAAAAGTATGTTCCGCACCCCGCTCGAGCGAAGTACTATCATGGACTATTAGAACACGTTAAGTTGGCCGGATATCAGTAAACAAATTTTAGGCATAAAGCGATTTTGATAAATGACAGGTGTTTGATCGAATTCTGATCGAAGTGCGGATGGGGGTGTTCCGGACCCCCCTGGGAGACATGGTGGGATGTTAGAACATGTTAAATAAACACCATGTGCACAAAAAATTTTTGGGCGTAAGCCAATTATTTTTAAATATTATTTTGTCAGTCAGAACGCCATGTAAACCCACCCTAACCCTAAAAAAGTATATTCCGGACCCCGCTCGAGCGACCGACTGTAATGGGCTATCAGAACACGTTACTTTGACCGGATATCAGTGAAAAAATTTTGGGCGTAAAGCGATTTTGAAAAATGACAGGTGTTTGATCGAGTTCTGATCGAAGTGAGGATCGGGGTGTTCCGGCCCCGCCTGGGGGAAACGGATTGGTGGGATGTTAGAACATGTTAAATAAACACGATTCTCACAAAAAAATGTTGGGCGGAAGCCAATTTTTTTTAAATAAAATTTTTTAGTGAGAACGCCATATAAACCCACCCTAATTCTAAACACGTATGTTCCGGACCCCGCTCGAGCGACCGACTGTCATGGGCTATTAGAACACGTTCAGTTGACCGGCTATCAGCGAAAAAATTTTGGGCGTAAAATGATTTTGAAAAATGACAGGTGTTTGATCGAATTCTGATCGAAGTGCGGATGGGGGTGTTCCGGACCCCCCTGGGGGAAACGGCTTGGTGGGATGTTAGAACATGTTAAATAAACACGATTGGCACAAAAAAATTTTGATCGTAAGCCAATTTTTTTAAGTATAGTTTTTTTAGTCAGAACGCCATGTAAACCCACCCTAATCCTAAAAAAAGTATATTCCGGACCCCGCTAGAGCAAACGACTATCATGGTCTATTAGAGCACTTGAGTTGACGGGATATCAGTGAAAAAATTTTGAGCATAAAGCGATTTTGAAAAATGACAGGAGTTTGATCGAATTCTGATCGAAGTGCGGATAGGGGTGGTCCGGACCTCCCTGGGGGAAACGGCATGGTGGGATGTTAGAACATGTTAAATAAACACCATTTGCACAAAAAATTTTTGGGCGGAAGCCAATGATTTTTAAATATAATTTTTTTAGTCATAACGCCATGTAAACCCACCCTAATCCTAAAAAAGTATGTTCCGGACCCCGCTAGAGCAAACGACTATCATGGGCTATTAGAACACGTTGAGTTGACCGGATATCAGTGAAAAAATTTTGGGCATAAAGCGATTTTGAAAAATGACAGGAGTTTGATCGAATTCTGATCGAATTGCGGATGGGGGTGGTCCGGACCCCCCTGGGGGAAACGGCATGGTGGGATGTTAGAACATGTTAAATAAACACCATTTGCACAAAAAATTTTTGGGCGTAAGCCAATTATTTTTAAATATAATTTTTTCAGACAGAACGCCATGTAAACCCACCCTAACCCTAAAAAAGTATATTCCGGACCCCGCTCGAGTGACCGACTGTCATGGGCTATTAGAACACGTTACGTTGACCGGATATCAGTGAAAAAATTTTGGGCGTAAAGCGATTTTGAAAAATGACAGGTGTTTGATCGAATTCTGATCGAAGTGAGGATCGGGGTGTTCCGGCCCCGCCTGGGGGAAACGGATTGGTGGGTTGTTAGAACATGTTAAATAAACACGATTCCCACAAAAAAATGTTGGGCGGAAGCCAATTTTTTTGAAATATAATTTTTTTAGTGAGAACGCCATATAAACTCACCCTAACCCCAAACACGTATGTTCCGGACCCCGCTCGAGCGGCGAAGGACTATCATGGGCTATTAGAATGCGTTAGGTTGACCGGATATCAGAGAAAAAATTTTGGGCATAAAGCGATTTTGATAAATGACAGGTGTTTGATCGAATTCTGATCGAAGTGCGGATGGGGGTGTTCCGGACCCCCCTGGGGGAAACGGCTTGGTGGGATGTTAGAACATGTTGAATAAACACGATTCTCACAAAAAAATTTAGGGCGTAAGCCAATTTTTTTGAAATATAATTTTTTTAGTGTGAACGCCATATAAACCCACCCTAACTCTAAAAATGTATGTTCCGGACCCCGCTCGAGCAAACGACTATCATGGGCTATTATATTAGAACACGTTAAGTTGACCAGATATCCGCGAAAAAATATTGGGCGTAAGCCAATTTTTTTGAAATATAGTTTTTTTAGACAGAACGCCATGTAAACCCACCCTAACCCTAAAAAAAGTATGTTCCGCACCCCGCTCGAGCGAAGTACTATCATGGACTATTAGAACACGTTAAGTTGGCCGGATATCAGTAAACAAATTTTAGGCATAAAGCGATTTTGATAAATGACAGGTGTTTGATCGAATTCTGATCGAAGTGCGGATGGGGGTGTTCCGGACCCCCCTGGGGAAACGGCATGGTGGGATGTTAGAACATTTTAAATAAACACGATTTGCACAAAAAAATTTTGGGCGTAAGCCAATTATTTTTAAAAATAATTTTTTTAGTCAGAACGCCATGTAAACACACCCTAACCCTAAAAAAGTATGTTCCGGACCCCGCTCGAGCGACCCACTGTCATGGTCTATTAGAACACGGTAAGTTGACTGGATATCAGTGAAAAAATTTTGGGCGTAAAGCAATTTTGATAAATGACAGGTGTTTGATCGAATTCTGATCGAAGTGCGGATGGGGGTGTTCCGGACCCCCCTGGGGAAACGGCATGGTGGGATGTTAGAACATTTTAAATAAACCCGATTTGCACAAAAATTTTTGGGCGTAAGCCAATTTTTTTAAATATAATTTTTTCAGACAGAACGCCATGTAAACCCACCCTAACCCTAAAAAAGTATATTCCGGACCCCGCTCGAGCGACCGACTGTCATGGGCTATTAGAACACGTTACGTTGACCGGATATCAGTGAAAACATTTTGGGCGTAAAGCGATTTTGAAAAATGACAGGTGTTTGATCGAATTCTGATCGAAGTGAGGATCGGGGTGTTCCGGCCCCGCCTGGGGGAAACGGATTGGTGGGATGTTAGAACATGTTAAATAAACACGATTCTCACAAAAAAATGTTGGGCGGAAGCCATTTTTTTTGAAATATAATTTTTTTAGTGAGAACGCCATATAAACTCACCCTAACCCCAAACACGTATGTTCCGGACCCCGCTCGAGCGGCGAAGGACTATCATGGGCTATTAGAATGCGTTAGGTTGACCGGATATCAGAGAAAAAATTTTGGGCATAAAGCGATTTTGATAAATGACAGGTGTTTGATCGAATTCTGATCGAAGTGCGGATGGGGGTGTTCCGGACCCCCCTGGGGGAAACGGCTTGGTGGGATGTTAGAACATGTTAAATAAACACGATTCTCACAAAAAAATTTAGGGCGTATGCCAATTTTTTTGAAATATAATTTTTTTAGTGTGAACGCCATATAAACCCACGCTAACTCTAAAAATGTATGTTCCGGACCCCGCTCGAGCAAACGACTATCATGGGCTATTATATTAGAACACGTTAAGTTGACCAGATATCCGCGAAAAAATATTGGGCGTAAGCCAATTTTTTTGAAATATAGTTTTTTTAGACAGAACGCCATGTAAACCCACCCTAACCCTAAAAAATGTATGTTCCGCACCCCGCTTGAGCGAGGTACTATCATGGACTATTAGAACACGTTAAGTTGGCCGGATATCAGTAAACAAATTTTAGGCATAAAGCGATTTTGATAAATGACAGGTGTTTGATCGAATTCTGATCGAAGTGCGGATGGGGGTGTTCCGGACCCCCCTGGGGAAACGGCATGGTGGGATGTTAGAACATTTTAAATAAACACGATTTGCACAAAAAATTTTTGGGCGTAAGCTAATTATTTTTCAAAATAAATTTTTTAGTCAGAACGCCATGTAAACCCACCCTAACCCTAAAAAAGTATGTTCCGGACCCCGCTCGAGCAAACGACTATCATGGGCTATTAGAACACATTAAGTTGACCGGATATCAGTGAAAAAATTTTGGGCATAAGGCGATTTTGAAAAATGACAGGAGTTTGATCGAATTCTGATCGAAGTGCTGATGGGGGTGGTCCGGACCCCCCTGGGGGAAACGGCATGGTGGGATGTTAGAACATGTTAAATAAACACCATTTGCACAAAAAATTTTTGGGCGTAAGCCAATTATTTTTAAATATAATTTTTTCAGACAGAACGCCATGTAAACCCACCCTAACCCTAAAAAAGTATATTCCGGACCCCGCTCGAGCGACCGACTGTCATGGGCTATTAGAACACGTTACGTTGACCGGATATCAGTGAAAAAATTTTGGGCGTAAAGCGATTTTGAAAAATGACAGGTGTTTGATCGAATTCTGATCGAAGTGCGGATGGGGGTGTTCCGGACCCCCCTGGGGAAACGGCATGGTGGGATGTTAGAACATTTTAAATAAACACGATTTGCACAAAAAATTTTTGGGCGTAAGCCAATTATTTTTCAAAATAATTTTTTTAGTCAGAACGCCATGTTAACACACCCTAACCCTAAAAAAGTATGTTCCGGACCCCGCTCGAGCGACCGACTGTCATGGGCTATTAGAACACGTTACGTTGACCGGATATCAGTGAAAAAATTTTGGGCGTAAAGCGATTTTGAAAAATGACAGGTGTTTGATCGAATTCTGATCGAAGTGAGGATCGGGGTGTTCCGGCCCCGCCTGGGGGAAACGGATTGGTGGGATGTTAGAACATGTTAAATAAACACGATTCTCACAAAAAAACGTTGGGCGGAAGCCAATTTTTTTGAAATATAATTTTTTTAGTGAGAACGCCATATAAACTCACCCTAACCCCAAACACGTATGTTCCGGACCCCGCTCGAGCGGCGAAGGACTATCATGGGCTATTAGAATGCGTTAGGTTGACCGGATATCAGTGAAAAAATTTTGGGCATAAAGCGATTTTGATAAATGACAGGTGTTTGATCGAATTCTGATCGAAGTGCGGATGGGGGTGTTCCGGACCCCCCTGGGGGAAACGGATTGGTGGGATGTTAGAACATGTTAAATAAACACGATTCTCACAAAAAAATTTAGGGCGTAAGCCAATTTTTTTGAAATATAATTTTTTTAGTGTGAACGCCATATAAACCCACCCTAACTCTAAAAATGTATGTTCCGGACCCCGCTCGAGCAAACGACTATCATGGGCTATTATATTAGAACACGTTAAGTTGACCAGATATCCGCGAAAAAATATTGGGCGTAAGCCAATTTTTTTGAAATATAGTTTTTTTAGACAGAACGCCATGTAAACCCACCCTAACCCTAAAAAAAGTATGTTCCGCACCCCGCTCGAGCGAAGTACTATCATGGACTATTAGAACACGTTAAGTTGACCAGATATCTGCGAAAAAATTTTGGGCGTAAGCCAATTTTTTTTAAATATAGTTTTTTTAGTCAGAACGCCATGTAAACCCACCCTAATCCTAAAAAAAGTATGTTCCGAACCCCGCTCGAGCAAACGACTATCATGGGCTATTAGAACACGTTGAGTTGACCGGATATCAGTGAAAAAATTTTGGGCGTAAGGTGATTTTGAAAAATGACAGGAGTTTGATCGAATTCTGATCGAAGTGCGGATGGGGGTGTTCCGGACCCTCCTGGGGGAAACGGCATGGTGGGATGTTAGAACATGTTGAATAGACACCATTTGCTCAAAAAAATTTTGGGCGTAACCCAATTATTTTTAAATATAATTTTTTTAGTCAGAACGCCATGTAAACCTACCCTAATCCTAAAAAAAGTATGTTCCGGACCCCGCTAGAGCAAACGACTATCATGGGCTATTAGAACACGTTAAGTTGACCAGATATCTGCGAAAAAATTTTGGGCGTAAGCCAATTTTTTTTAAATATAGTTTTTTTAGTCAGAACGCCATGTAAACCCACCCTAATCCTAAAAAAGTATGTTCCGAACCCCGCTCGAGCAAACGACTATCATGGGCTATTAGAACACGTTGAGTTGACCGGATATCAGTGAAAAAATTTTGGGCGTAAGGTGATTTTGAAAAATGACAGGAGTTTGATCGAATTCTGATCGAAGTGCGGATGGGGGTGTTCCGGACCCCCCTGGGGGAAACGGCTTGGTGGGATGTTAGAACATGTTAAATAAACACGATTCTCACAAAAAAATTTAGGGCGTAAGCCAATTTTTTTGAAATATAATTTTTTTAGTGTGAACGCCATATAAACCCACCCTAACTCTAAAAATGTATGTTCCGGACCCCGCTCGAGCAAACGACTATCATGGGCTATTATATTAGAACACGTTAAGTTGACCAGATATCCGCGAAAAAATATTGGGCGTAAAGTGATTTTCAACAATTACGGGTTTCCGATCCTAAAAAAGTATGTTCCGGACCCCGCTAGAGCAAACGACTATCATGGGCTATTAGAACACGTTAAGTTGACCAGATATCTGCGAAAAAATTTTGGGCGTAAGCCAATTTTTTTTAAATATAGTTTTTTTAGTCAGAACGCCATGTAAACCCACCCTAATCCTAAAAAAGTATGTTCCGAACCCCGCTCGAGCAAACGACTATCATGGGCTATTAGAACACGTTGAGTTGACCGGATATCAGTGAAAAAATTTTGGGCGTAAGGTGATTTTGAAAAATGACAGGAGTTTGATCGAATTCTGATCGAAGTGCGGATGGGGGTGTTCCGGACCCCCCTGGGGGAAACGGCTTGGTGGGATGTTAGAACATGTTAAATAAACACGATTCTCACAAAAAAATTTTGGGCGTAAGCCAATCTTTTTTAAATATAGTTTTTTTAGTCAGAACGCCATGTAAACCCACCTTAACCCTAAAAAAGTATGTTCCGGACCCCGCTCGAGCGAAGGACTATCATGGGCTATTAGAACACGTTGAGTTGACCGGATATCAGTGAAAAAATTTTGGGCATAAAGCGATTTTGAAAAATGTCAGGAGTTTGATCGAATTCTGATCGAAGTGCGGATGGGGGTGGTCCGGAACCCCCTGGGGGAAACGGCATGGTGGGATGTTAGAACATGTTAAATAAACACCATTTGCACAAAAAATTTTGGGCGTAAGCCAATTATTTTTAAATATAATTTTTTTAGTCAGAACGCCATGTAAACCCACCCTAACCCTAATAAAGTATGTTCCGGACCCCGCTCGAGCAAACGACTATCACTGGTTATTAGAACACGTTAAGTTGACCAGATATCCGTGAAAAAATTTTGGGCGTAAAGTGATTTTCAACAATTACGGGTTTCCGATCCTAAAAAAGTATGTTCCGGACCCCGCTAGAGCAAACGACTATCATGGGCTATTAGAACACGTTAAGTTGACCAGATATCTGCGAAAAAATTTTGGGCATAAAGCGATTTTGATAGATGACAGGTGTTTGATCGAATTCTGATCGAAGTGCGGATCAGGGTGTTCCGGACCCCCCTGGGGGAAACGGCATGGTGGGATGTTAGAACATGTTAAATAAACACCATTTGCACAAAAAATTTTTGGGCGTAAGCCAATTATTTTTAAATATAATTTTTTTAGTCAGAACGCCATGTAAACCCATCCTAATCCTAAAAACAGTATGTTCCGGACCCCGCTCGAGCGAAGGACTATCATGGACTATTAGAACACGTTAAGTTGACCGGATATCAGTGAAAAAATTTTGGGCATAAAGCGATTTTGATAAATGACAGGTGTTTGATCGAATTCTGATCGAAGTGCGGATGAGGGTGTTCCGGACCCCCCTGGGAGAAACGGCATGTTGGGATGTTAGAACATGTTAAATAAACACCATGTGCACAAAAAATTTTTGGGCGTAAGCCAATTATTTTTAAATATAATTTTGTCAGTCAGAACGCCATGTAAACCCACCCTAACCCTAAAAAAGTATATTCCGGACCCCGCTCGAGCGACCGACTGTCATGGGCTATCAGAACACGTTACTTTGACCGGATATCAGTGAAAAAATTTTGGGCGTAAAGCGATTTTGAAAAATGACAGGTGTTTGATCGAATTCTGATCGAAGTGCGGATGGGGGTGTTCCGGACCCCCCTGGGGGAAACGGCTTGGTGGGATGTTAGAACATGTTAAATAAACACGATTGGCACAAAAAAATTTTGGTCGTAAGCCAATTTTTTTTAAGTATAGTTTTTTTAGTCAGAACGCCATGTAAACCCACCCTAATCCTAAAAAAGTATATTCCGGACCCCGCTAGAGCAAACGACTATCATGGTCTATTAGAGCACTTGAGTTGACGGGATATCAGTGAAAAAATTTTGAGCATAAAGCGATTTTGAAAAATGACAGGTGTTTGATCGAAGTGCGGATGAGGGTGTTCCGGACCCCCCTGGGGGAAACGGCTTGGTGGGATGTTAGAACATGTTAAATAAACACGATTGGCACAAAAAAATTTTGGTCGTAAGCCAATTTTTTTTAAGTATAGTTTTTTTAGTCAGAACGCCATGTAAACCCACCCTAATCCTAAAAAAGTATATTCCGGACCCCCCTAGACCAAACGACTATCATGGGCTATTAGAACACATTAAGTTGACCGAATATCAGTGAAAAAATTTTAGTAGATTTTAGTAGATACTGGTGCACTCTGGGCGCCCCCCACCACTTCCACTTTTTGGCCACGCCCACCACATCCACCGCGTGCTCTGATTGGCGGATCAAACGGCGGGAAATTTGAACGGGGTTGATGGTATATGTTGATTGGCGGGAACCGCTAGATCCACCGCGTGCTCTGATTGGTGGATCAGACGGCGGGAAGTTTGAACGGGTTGATGGTATATGTTGATTGGCGGGCCCCGTTAGATGGCGCACCCGACCGGAAGTGATTCAGACAGCCGACGATAGTAAGGTGTAGTATAACGTCTATGCGTAAGCGATGTGACTCATTTCATGTTTTGCGGTAAATACTTGCATATAGATCGATAAAAGCCCATGAATAATGATATTTATAGATGCAATTCTGCGGATTCAGTTTAAATGGAAAAACGTATAAAATTCGCGGGAAACAATGCGTATAGGATGATCTCAATAATCAACACGTCATATTCAGTGTGCATATAAAAATGGAATTGCTCATATATGTGGTGCATACAGTTATTGTTAGTTAATTTTTAACATTGATACAATATTGAAAACATAGTACAGTCTATATTGTGTATCTAGAACACGTTAAGTTGACCAGATATCCGTGAAAAAATTTTGGGCGTAAAGTGATTTTCAACAATTACGGGTTTCCGATCCTAAAAAAGTATGTTCCGGACCCCGCTAGAGCAAACGACTATCATGGGCTATTAGAACACGTTAAGTTGACCAGATATCTGCGAAAAAATTTTGGGCGTAAGCCAATTTTCTTTAAATATAGTTTTTTTAGTCAGAACGCCATGTAAACCCACCCTAACCCTAAAAAAGTATGTTCCGGACCCCGCTCGAGCGAAGGACTATCATGGACTATTAGAACACGTTAAGTTGACCGGATATCAGTGAAAAAATTTTGGGCATAAAGCGATTTTGATAGATGACAGGTGTTTGATCGAATTCTGATCGAAGTGCGGATCAGGGTGTTCCGGACCCCCCTGGGGGAAACGGCATGGTGGGATGTTAGAACATGTTAAATAAACACCATTTGCACAAAAAATTTTTGGGCGTAAGCCAATTATTTTTAAATATAATTTTTTTAGTCAGAACGCCATGTAAACCCACCCTAATCCTAAAAAAAGTATGTTCCGGACCCCGCTAGAGCAAACGACTATCATGGGCTATTAGAACACGTTAAGTTGACCAGATATCTGCGAAAAAATTTTGGGCGTAAGCCAATTTTTTTTAAATATAGTTTTTTTAGTCAGAACGCCATGTAAACCAACCCTAACCCTAAAAAAGTATGTTCCGGACCCCGCTCGAGCGAAGGACTATCATGGACTATTAGAACACGTTAAGTTGACCGGATATCAGTGAAAAAATTTTGGGCATAAAGCGATTTTGATAAATGACAGGTGTTTGATCGAATTCTGATCGAAGTGCGGATGAGGGTGTTCCGGACCCCCCTGGGAGAAACGGCATGGTGGGATGTTAGAACATGTTAAATAAACACCATGTGCACATAAAATTTTTGGGCGTAAGCCAATTATTTTTAAATATAATTTTGTCAGTCAGAACGCCATGTAAACCCACCCTAACCCTAAAAAAGTATATTCCGGACCCCGCTCGAGCGACCGACTGTCATGGGCTATCAGAACACGTTACTTTGACCGGATATCAGTGAAAAAATTTTGGGCGTAAAGCGATTTTGAAAAATGACAGGTGTTTGATCGAATTCTGATCGAAGTGCGGATGGGGGTGTTCCGGACCCCCCTGGGGGAAACGGCTTGGTGGGATGTTAGAACATGTTAAATAAACACGATTGGCACAAAAAAATTTTGGTCGTAAGCCAATTTTTTTTAAGTATAGTTTTTTTAGTCAGAACGCCATGTAAACCCACCCTAATCCTAAAAAAGTATATTCCGGACCCCGCTAGAGCAAACGACTATCATGGTCTATTAGAGCACTTGAGTTGACGGGATATCAGTGAAAAAATTTTGAGCATAAAGCGATTTTGAAAAATGACAGGTGTTTGATCGAAGTGCGGATGAGGGTGTTCCGGACCCCCCTGGGGGAAACGGCTTGGTGGGATGTTAGAACATGTTAAATAAACACGATTGGCACAAAAAAATTTTGGTCGTAAGCCAATTTTTTTTAAGTATAGTTTTTTTAGTCAGAACGCCATGTAAACCCACCCTAATCCTAAAAAAGTATATTCCGGACCCCGCTAGACCAAACGACTATCATGGGCTATTAGAACACATTAAGTTGACCGGATATCAGTGAAAAAATTTTGGGCATAAAGCGATTTTGAAAAATGACAGGAGTTTGATCGAATTCTGATCGAAGTGCGGATGGGGGTGGTCCGGACCTCCCTGGGGGAAACGGCATGGTGGGATGTTAGAACATGTTAAATAAACACCATTTGCACAAAAAATTTTTGGGCGGAAGCCAATTATTTTTAAATATAATTTTTTTAGTCATAACGCCATGTAAACCCACCCTAATCCTAAAAAAGTATGTTCCGGACCCCGCTAGAGCAAACGACTATCATGGCCTATTAGAACACGTTGAGTTGACCGGATATCTGTGAAAAAATTTTGGGCATAAAGCGATTTTGAAAAATGACAGGAGTTTGATCGAATTCTGATCGAATTGCGGATGGGGGTGGTCCGGACCCCCCTGGGGAAAACGGCATGGTGGGATGTTAGAACATGTTAAATAAACACCATTTGCACAAAAAATTTTTGGGCGTAAGCCAATTATTTTTAAATATAATTTTTTTAGTCAGAACGCCATGTAAACCCACCCTAATCCTAAAAAAAGTATGTTCCGGACCCCGCTAGAGCAAACGACTATCATGGGCTATTAGAACACGTTGAGTTGACCAGATATCCGCGAAAAAATTTTGAGCGTTAGCCAATTTTTTTGAAACATAGTTTTTTTTAGTCAGAACGCCATGTAAACCCACCCAAACCCTAAAACAGTATGTTCCGGACCCCGCTCGAGCAAACGACTATCATGGGCTATTAGAACACATTAAGTTGACCGGATATCAGTGAAAAAATTTTGGGCATAAGGCGATTTTGAAAAATGACAGGAGTTTGATCCAATTCTGATCGAAGTGCTGATGGGGGTGGTTCGGACCCCCCTGGGGGAAACGGCATGGTGGGATGTTAGAACATGTTAAATAAACACCATTTGCACAAAAAATTTTTGGGCGTAAGCCAATTATTTTTAAATATAATTTTTTCAGTCAGAACGCCATGTAAACCCACCCTAACCCTAAAAAAGTATATTCCGGACCCCGCTCGAGCGACCGACTGTCATGGGCTATTAGAACACGTTACGTTGACCGGATATCAGTGAAAATATTTGGGGCGTAAAGCGATTTTGAAAAATGACAGGTGTTTGATCGAATTCTGATCGCAGTGAGGATCGGGGTGTTCCGGCCCCGCCTGGGGGAAACGGATTGGTGGGATGTTAGAACATGTTAAATAAACACGATTCTCACAAAAAAATGTTGGGTGGAAGCCAATTTTTTTGAAATATAATTTTTTTAGTGAGAACGCCATATAAACCCACCCTAACCCCAAACACGTATGTTCCGGACCCCGCTCGGGCGGCGAAGGACTATCATGGGCTATTAGAATGCGTTAGGTTGACCGGATATCAGTGAAAAAATTTTGGGCATAAAGCGATTTTGATAAATGACAGGTGTTTGATCGAATTCTGATCGAAGTGCGGATGGGGGTGTTCCGGACCCCCCTGGGGGAAACGGCTTGGTGGGATGTTAGAACATGTTAAATAAACACGATTCTCACAAAAAAATTTAGGGCGTAAGCCAATTTTTTTGAAATATAATTTTTTCAGTGTGAACGCCATATAAACCCACCCTAACTCTAAAAATGTATGTTCCGGACCCCGCTCGAGCAAACGTCTATCATGGGCTTTTATATTAGAACACGTTAAGTTGACCAGATATCCGCGAAAAAATATTGGGCGTAAGCCAATTTTTTTGAAGTATAGTTTTTTTAGACAGAACGCCATGTAAACCCACCCTAACCCTAAAAAAAGTATGTTCCGCACCCCGCTCGAGCGAAGTACTATCATGGACTATTAGAACACGTTAAGTTGGCCGGATATCAGTAAACAAATTTTAGGCATAAAGCGATTTTGATAAATAACAGGTGTTTGATCGAATTCTGATCGAAGTGCGGATGGAGGTGTTCCGGACCCCCCTGGGGAAACGGCATGGTGGGATGTTAGAACATTTTAAATAAACACGATTTGCACAAAAAATTTTTGGGCGTAAGCCAATTATTTTTCAAAATAATTTTTTTAGTCAGAACGCCATGTAAACACACCCTAACCCTAAAAAAGTATGTTCCGGACCCCGCTCGAGCGACCCACCGTCATGGTCTATTAGAACACGGTAAGTTGACTGGATATCAGTGAAAAAATTTTGGGCGTAAAGCAATTTTGATAAATGACAGGTGTTTGATCGAAATCTGATCGAAGTGCGGATGGGGGTGTTCCGGACCCCCCTGGGGAAACGGCATGGTGGGATGTTAGAACATTTTAAATAAACCCGATTTGCACAAAAAATTTTTGGGCGTAACACAATTATTTTTAAATATAATTTTTTTAGTCAGAACGCCATGTAAACCCACCCTAATCCTAAAAAAGTATGTTCCGGACCCCGCTAGAGCAAACGACTATCATGGGCTATTAGAACACGTTAAGTTGACCGGATATCAGTGAAAAAATTTTGGGCATAAAGCGATTTTGAAAAATGACTGGTGTTTGATCGAAGGGCGGATGAGGGTGTTCCGGACCCCCCTGGGGGAAACGGCTTGGTGGGATGTTAGAACATGTTAAATGAACGCGATTGGCACACAAAAATTTTGGTCGTAAGCCAATTTTTTTTATATATAGTTTTTTTAGTCAGAACGTCATGTAAACCCACCCTAACTAACACAAAAAAAGTATGTTCCGGACCCCGCTCGAGCTTACGACTATCATGGGCTATTAGAACACGTTATGTTGACCGGATGTCAGTGAAAAAACTTTGGGCGTAAAGCGATTTTGAAAATTACAGGTGTTTGATTTTTTTTAAATATAATTTTTTTAGTGAGAACGCCATATAAACCCACCCTAACTCTAAACACGTATGTTCCGGACCCAACTCGAGCGAAGGACTATCATGGGCTATTAGTACACGTTAGGTTGACCGGATATCAGTGAAAAAATTTTGGGCATAAGGCGATTTTGATAAATGACAGGTGTTTGATCGAATTCTGATCGAAGTGCGGAAGGGGGTGTTCCGGACCCCCCTGGGGGAAACGGCTTGGTGGGATGTTAGAACATGTTAAATAAACACGATTCTCACAAAAAAAATTTGGGCGGAAGCCAATTTAATTGAAATATAATTTTTTTAGTGAGAACGCCATATAAACCACCCTAACTCTAAAATCACATGTTCCGGACCCCGCTCGAGCAAACGACTATCATGGGCTATCAGAACACGTTAAGTTGACCAGATATCTGCGAAAAAATTTTGGGCGTAAGCCGATTTTTTTGAAATATAGTTTTTTTAGTCAGAACGCCATGTAAACCCACCCTAACCCTAAAAAAGTATGTTCCGGACCCCGCTCGAGCGAAGGACTATCATGGACTATTAGAACACGTTAAGTTGACTGGATATCAGTGAAAAAATTTTGGGCATAAAGCGATTTTGATAAATGACAGGTGTTTGATCGAATTCTGATCTAAGTGCGGATGAGGGTGTTCCGGACCCCCCTGGGGGAAACGGCATGGTGGGATGTTAGAACATGTTAAATAAACACCATGTGCACAAAAAATTTTAGGGCGTAAGCCAATTATTTTTAAATATAATTTTTCAGTCAGAACGCCATGTAAACCCACCCTAACCCTAAAAAAGTATGTTTCGGACCCCGCTCGAGCAAACGACTATCATGGGCTATTAGAACACATTAAGTTGACCAGATATCAGTGAAAAAATTTTGGGCATAAAGCGATTTTGAAAAATGACTGGTGTTTGATCGAAGTGCGGATGAGGGTGTTCCGGACCCCCCTGGGGGAAACGGCTTGGTGGGATGTTAGAACATGTTAAATAAACGCAATTGGCACACAAAAATTTTGGTCGTAAGCCAATTTTTTTTAAATATAGTTTTTTTAGTCAGAACGCCATGTAAACCCACCCTAACTAACCCTAAAAAAGTATGTTCCGGACCCCGCTCGAGCTTACGACTATCATGAGCTATTAGAACACGTTGTTGACCGGATGTCAGTGAACAAATTTTGGGCGTATGCCAATTTTTTTGAAATACTTTTTTTTTAATCAGAACGCCATGTAAACCCACCCTAATCCTAAAAAAGTATGTCCCGAACCCCGCTCGAGCAAACGACTATCATGGGCTGTTAGAACACGTTGAGTTGACCGGATATCAGTGAAAAAATTTTGGGCGTAAAGCGATTTTGAAAAATGACAGGAGTTTGATCGAATTCTGATCGAAGTGCGGATGGGGTTGTTCCGGCCCCGCCTGGGGGAAACGGCTTGGTGGGATGTTAGAACATGTTAAATAGACACGATTCTCACAAAAAAATTTTGTGCGGAAGCCAATTTAATTGAAATATAATTTTTTTAGTGAGAACGCCATATAAACCCACCCTAATCCTAAAAAAGTATGTTCCGAACCCCGCTTGAGCAAACGACTATCATGGGCTGTTAGAACACGTTAAGTTGGCTGCATATCAGTGAAAAAATTTTGGGCATAAAGCGATTTTGATAAATGAGAGGTGTTTGATCGAATTCTGATCTAAGTACGGATAGGGGTGTTCCGGACCCCACTGGGAGAAACAACTTGGTGGGATGTTAGAACATGTTACATAAACACGATTTTCACAAAAAAATTTTGGGCGGAAGCCAATTTAATTGAAATATAATTTTTTTGGTGAGAACGCCATGTAAGCCCACCCTAATCCTAAAAAAGTATGTTCCGGACCCCACTAGAGCAAACGACTATCATGCGCTATTAGAACACGTTGAGTTGACCGGATATCAGTGAACAAATTTTGGGCGTAAAGTGATTTTGAAAAATGACAGGAGTTTGATCGAATTCTGATCGAAGTGCGGATGGGGGTGTTCCGGACCCTCCTGGGGGACACGGCAAGGTGGGATGTTAGAACATGTTAAATAAACACCATTTGCTCAAAAAATTTTGGGCGTAACCCAATTATTTTTAAATATAATTTTTTTAGTCAGAACGCCATGTAAACCCACCCTAATCCTAAAAAAGTATGTTCCGGACCCCGCTAGAGCAAACGACTATCATGGGCTATTAGAACACGTTAAGTTGACCGGATATCAGTGAAAAAATTTTGGGCATAAAGCGATTTTGAAAAATGACTGGTGTTTGATCGATGTGCGGATGAGGGTGTTCCGGACCCCCCTGGGGGAAACGGCTTGGTGGGATGTTAGAACATGTTAAATGAACGCGATTGGCACACAAAAATTTTGGTCGTAAGCCAATTTTTTTTAAATATAGTTTTTTTAGTCAGAACGCCATGTAAACCCACCCTAACTAACACAAAAAAGTATGTTCCGGACCCCGCTCGAGCTTACGACTATCATGGGCTATTAGTACACGTTAGGTTGACCGGATATCAGTGAAAAAATTTTGGGCATAAAGCGATTTCGAAAAATGACAGGTGTTTGATCGAAGTGCGGATGAGGGTGCTCCGGACCCCCCTGGTGGGATGTTAGAACATGTTAAATAAACACGATTGGCACAAAAAAATGTTGGGCGTAAGCCAATTTTTTTGAAATATAATTTTATTAGTGAGAACGCCATATATACCCACCCTAACTCTAAAAACGTATGTTCCGGACCGCGCTCGAGCAAACGACTATCATGGGCTATTAGAACACGTTAAGTTGACCAGATATCCGCGAAAAATTTTTGGGCGTAAGCCATGTAAACTTACCCTAACCCTAAAGAAGTATGTTCCGGACCCCGCTTGAGAAAACGACTATCATGGGCTATTAGAACACATTAGGTTGAGCGGATATCAGTGAAAAAATTTTGGGCATAAAGCGATTTTGAAAAATGACAGGTGTTTGATCGAAGTGCGGATGAGGGTGTTCCGGACCCCCTTGGTGGGATGTTAGAACATGTTAAATAAACACGATTCTCACAAAAAAAAAATTGGGCGGAAGCCAATTTAATTGAAATATAATTTTTTTAGTGAGAACGCCATATAAACCCACCCTAACTCTAAAAACGCATGTTCCGGACCCCGCTCGAGCAAACGACTATCATGGGCTATTAAAACACGTTAGGTTGACCAGATATCCGCGAAAAAATTTTGAGCGTAAGCCAATTATTTTGAAATATAGTTTTTTTAGCCAGAACGCCATGTAAACCCACCCTAACCCTAAAAAAGTATGTTCCGGACCCCGCTCGAGCGAAGGACTATCATGGACTATTAGAACACGTTAAGTTGGCTGGATATCAGTGAAAAAATTTTGGGCATAAAGCGATTTTGATAAATGACAGGTGTTTGATCGAATTCTGATCGAAGTACGGATAGGGGTGTTCCGGACCCCACTGGGGGAAACAACTTGGTGGGATGTTAGAACATGTTACATAAACACGATTTTCACAAAAAATTTTGGGCGGAAGCCAATTTAATTGAAATATAATTTTTTTGGTGAGAACGCCATGTAAACCCACCCTAATCCTAAAAAAGTATGTTCTGGACCCCACTAGAGCAAACGACTATCATGCGCTATTAGAACACGTTGAGTTGACCGGATATCAGTGAAAAGATTTTGGGCATAAAGCGATTTTGATAAATGACAGATGTTTGATCGAATTCTGATCGAAGTACGGATGGGGGTGTTCCGGACCCCCCCCCGGGGGAAGCGGCTTGGTGGAATGTTAGAACATGTTAAATAAACACGATTATCACAAAAAAATTTTGGGCAGAAGCCAATTTAATTGAAATATAATTTTTTTAGTGAGAACGCCATTTAAACCTACCCTAACTCTAAAAACGCATGTTCCGGACCCCGCTCGAGCAAACGACTATCATGGGCTATTAGAACATGTTAAGCTGACCAGATATCTGCGAAAAAATTTTGGGCGTAAGCCAATTTTTTTTAAATTTAGTTTTTCTAGTCAGAACGCCATGTAAACCCACCCTAACCCTAAAAAAGTATATTCCGGACCCCGCTCGAGCGAAGGACTATCATGGACTATTAGAACACGTTAAGTTGACCGGATATCAGTGAAAAAATTTTGGGCATAAAGCGATTTTGATAAATGACAGGTGTTTGATCGAATTCTGATCGAAGTGCGGATGAGGGTGTTCCGGACCCCCCTGGAAGAAACGGCATGGTGGGATGTTAGAACATGTTAAATAAACACCATTTGCACAAAAAATTTTTGGGCGTAAACCAATTATTTTTAAATATAATTTTTTTAGTCAGAACGCCATGTAAACCCACCCTAATCCTAAAAAAGTATGTTCCGGACCCCGCTAGAGCAAACGACTATCATGAGCTATTAGAACACGTTAAGTTGACCAGATATCCGCGGAAAAATTTTGGGCGTAAACCAATTTTTTTGAAATATAGTTTTTTTAGTCGGAACGCCATGTAAACCAACCCTAATCCTAAAAAAGTATGTTTCGAACCCCGCTCGAGCAAACGACTATCATGGGCTGTTAGAACACGTTGTGTTGACCGGATATCAGTGAAAAAATTTTGGCCGTAAAGCGATTTTGAAAAATGACAGGAGTTTGATCGAATTCTGATCGAAGTGCGGATGGTGGTGTTCCGGACCCCCCTGGGGGAAACGGCTTGGTGGGATGTTAGAACACGTTAAATAGACACGATTCTAACACAAAAAAATTTTGTGCGGAAGCCAATTTAATTGAAATATAATTTTTTTAGTGAGAACGCCATATAAACCCACCCTAATCCTAAAAAAGTATGTTTCGAACCCCGCTCGAGCAAACGACTATCATGGGCTGTTAGAACACGTTGAGTTGACCGGATATCAGTGAAAAAATTTTGGCCGTAAAGCGATTTTGAAAAATGGCAGGAGTTTGATCGAATTCTGATCGAAGTGCGGATGAGGGTGTTCCGGACCCCCCTGGAAGAAACGGCATGGTGGGATGTTAGAACATGTTAAATAAACACCATTTGCACAAAAAATTTTTGGGCGTAAACCAATTACTTTTAAATATAATTTTTTTAGTCAGAACGCCATGTAAACCCACCCTAATCCTAAAACAGTATGTTCCAGACCCGGCTAGAGCAAACGACTATCATGGCCTATTAGAACACGTTGAGTTGACCGGATATCAGTGAAAAAATTTTGGGCATAAAGCGATTTTGAAAAATGACAGGAGTTTGATCGAATTCTGATCGAAGTGCGGATGGGGGTGTTCCGGACCCCCCTGGGGGAAACGGCATGGTGGGATGTTAGAACATGTTAAATAGACACGATTCTCACAAAAAAATTTTGTGCGGAGGCCAATTTAATTGAAATATAATTTTTTCAGTGAGAACGCCATATAAACCCACCCTAACTCTAAACACGTATGTTCCGGACCCCGCTCGAGCAAACGACTATCATGGGCTATTAGAACACATTAAGTTGACCAGATATCCGCGAAAAATTTTTGAGCGTAAGCCAATTTTTTTGAAATATAGTTTTTTTAGCCAGAACGCCATGTAAACCCACCCTAACCCTAAAAAAGTATGTTCCGGACCCCGCTCGAGCGACCCACTGTCATGGTCTATGAGAACACGGTAAGTTGACTGGATATCAGTGAAAAAATTTAGGGCGTAAAGCAATTTTGATAAATGACGGGTGTTTGATCGAATTCTGATCGAAGTGCGGATGGGGGTGTTCCGGACCCCCCTGGGGGAAACGGCATGGTGGGATGTTAGAACATGTTAAATAAACACCATTTGCTCAAAAAAATTTTGGGCGTAACCCAATTATTTTTAAATATAATTTTTTTAGTCAGAACGCCATGTAAACCCACCCTAATCCTAAAAAAGTATGTTCCGGACCCCGCTCGAGCTTACGACTATCATGGGCTAGTAGAACACGTTATGTTGACCGGATGTCAGTGAAAAAATTTTGGGCGTAAAGCGATTTTGAAAAATGACAGGTGTTTGATTTTTTTTAAATATAATTTTTTCAGTGAGAACGCCATATAAACCCACCCTAACTCTAAACACGTATGTTCCGGACCCAACTCGAGCGAAGGACTATCATGGGCTATTAGTACACGTTAGGTTGACCGGATATCAGTGAAAAAATTTTGGGCATAAAGCGATTTCGAAAAATGACAGGTGTTTGATCGAAGTGCGGATGAGGGTGCTCCGGACCCCCCTGGTGGGATGTTAGAACATGTTAAATAAACACGATTGGCACAAACAAATTTTGGGCGTAAGCCAATTTTTTTGAAATATAATTTTTTTAGTGAGAACGCCATATATACCCACCCTAACTCTAAAAACGTATGTTCCGGACCCCGCTTGAGCAAACGACTATCATGGGCTATTAGAACACATTAGGTTCAGCGGATATCAGTGAAAAAATTTTGGGCATAAAGCGATTTTGAAAAATGACAGGTGTTTGATCGAAGTGCGGATGAGGGTGTTCCGAACCCCCTTGGTGGGATGTTAGAACATGTTAAATAAACACGATTGGCACAAAAAAATTTTGGGCGTAAGTCAATTTTTTTTAAATATAATTTTTTTAGTCAGAACGCCATGTAAACCCACCCTAATCCTAAAAAAGTATGTTCCGGACCCCGCTAGAGCAAACGACTATCATGGGCTATTAGAACACGTTGAGTTGACCGGATATCAGTAAAAAAATTTTGGGCATAAAGCGATTTTGAAAAATGACTGGTGTTTGATCGAAGTGCGGATGAGGGTGTTCCGGACCCCCCTGGGGGAAACGGCTTGGTGGGATGTTAGAACATGTTAAATAAACGCAATTGGCACACAAAAATTTTGGTCGTAAGCCAATTTTTTTTAAATATAGTTTTTTTAGTCAGAACGCCATGTAAACCCACCCTAACTAACCCTAAAAAAGTATGTTCCGGACCCCGCTCGAGCTTACGACTATCATGAGCTATTAGAACACGTTGTTGACCGGATGTCAGTGAAAAAATTTTGGGCGTATGCCAATTTTTTTGAAATACAATTTTTTTAATCAGAACGCCATGTAAACCCACCCTAATCCTAAAAAAGTATGTCCCGAACCCCGCTCGAGCAAACGACTATCATGGGCTGTTAGAACACGTTGAGTTGACCGGATATCAGTGAAAAAATTTTGGGCGTAAAGCGATTTTGAAAAATGACAGGAGTTTGATCGAATTCTGATCGAAGTGCGGATGGGGTTGTTCCGGCCCCGCCTGGGGGAAACGGCTTGGTGGGATGTTAGAACATGTTAAATAGACACGATTCTCACAAAAAAATTTTGTGCGGAAGCCAATTTAATTGAAATATAATTTTTTTAGTGAGAACGCCATATAAACCCACCCTAATCCTAAAAAAGTATGTTCCGAACCCCGCTTGAGCAAACGACTATCATGGGCTGTTAGAACACGTTAAGTTGGCTGCATATCAGTGAAAAAATTTTGGGCATAAAGCGATTTTGATAAATGACAGGTGTTTGATCGAATTCTGATCTAAGTACGGATAGGGGTGTTCCGGGCCCCACTGGGAGAAACAACTTGGTGGGATGTTAGAACATGTTACATAAACACGATTTTCACAAAAAAATTTTGGGCGGAAGCCAATTTAATTGAAATATAATTTTTTTGGTGAGAACGCCATGTAAACCCACCCTAATCCTAAAAAAGTATGTTCCGGACCCCACTAGAGCAAACGACTATCATGCGCTATTAGAACACGTTGAGTTGACCGGATATCAGTGAACAAATTTTGGGCGTAAAGTGATTTTGAAAAATGACAGGAGTTTGATCGAATTCTGATCGAAGTGCGGATGGGGGTGTTCCGGACCCTCCTGGGGGACACGGCAAGGTGGGATGTTAGAACATGTTAAATAAACACCATTTGCTCAAAAAAATTTTGGGCGTAACCCAATTATTTTTAAATATAATTTTTTTAGTCAGAACGCCATGTAAACCCACCCTAATCCTAAAAAAGTATGTTCCGGACCCCGCTAGAGCAAACGACTATCATGGGCTATTAGAACACGTTAAGTTGACCGGATATCAGTGAAAAAATTTTGGGCATAAAGCGATTTTGAAAAATGACTGGTGTTTGATCGATGTGCGGATGAGGGTGTTCCGGACCCCCCTGGGGGAAACGGCTTGGTGGGATGTTAGAACATGTTAAATGAACGCGATTGGCACACAAAAATTTTGGTCGTAAGCCAATTTTTTTTAAATATAGTTTTTTTAGTCAGAACGCCATGTAAACCCACCCTAACTAACACAAAAAAGTATGTTCCGGACCCCGCTCGAGCTTACGACTATCATGGGCTATTAGTACACGTTAGGTTGACCGGATATCAGTGAAAAAATTTTGGGCATAAAGCGATTTCGAAAAATGACAGGTGTTTGATCGAAGTGCGGATGAGGGTGCTCCGGACCCCCCTGGTGGGATGTTAGAACATGTTAAATAAACACGATTGGCACAAAAAAATGTTGGGCGTAAGCCAATTTTTTTGAAATATAATTTTTTAGGTGAGAACGCCATATATACCCACCCTAACTCTAAAAACGTATGTTCCGGACCGCGCTCGAGCAAACGACTATCATGGGCTATTAGAACACGTTAAGTTGACCAGATATCCGCGAAAAATTTTTGGGCGTAAGCCATGTAAACTTACCCTAACCCTAAAGAAGTATGTTCCGGACCCCACTTGAGCAAACGACTATCATGGGCTATTAGAACACATTAGGTTGAGCGGATATCAGTGAAAAAATTTTGGGCATAAAGCGATTTTGAAAAATGACAGGTGTTTGATCGAAGTGCGGATGAGGGTGTTCCGGACCCCCTTGGTGGGATGTTAGAACATGTTAAATAAACACGATTCTCACAAAAAAAAAATTGGGCGGAAGCCAATTTAATTGAAATATAATTTTTTTAGTGAGAACGCCATATAAACCCACCCTAACTCTAAAAACGCATGTTCCGGACCCCGCTCGAGCAAACGACTATCATGGGCTATTAAAACACGTTAGGTTGACCAGATATCCGCGAAAAAATTTTGAGCGTAAGCCAATTTTTTTGAAATATAGTTTTTTTAGCCAGAACGCCATGTAAACGCACCCTAACCCTAAAAAAGTATGTTCCGGACCCCGCTCGAGCGAAGGACTATCATGGACTATTAGAACACGTTAAGTTGGCTGGATATCAGTGAAAAAATTTTGGGCATAAAGCGATTTTGATAAATGACAGGTGTTTGATCGAATTCTGATCGAAGTACGGATAGGGGTGTTCCGGACCCCACTGGGGGAAACAACTTGGTGGGATGTTAGAACATGTTACATAAACACGATTTTCACAAAAAAATTTTGGGCGGAAGCCAATTTAATTGAAATATAATTTTTTTGGTGAGAACGCCATGTAAACCCACCCTAATCCTAAAAAAGTATGTTCCGGACCCCACTAGAGCAAACGACTATCATGCGCTATTAGATCACGTTGAGTTGACCGGATATCAGTGAAAAGATTTTGGGCATAAAGCGATTTTGATAAATGACAGATGTTTGATCGAATTCTGATCGAAGTACGGATGGGGGTGTTCCGGACCCCCCCGGGGGAAGCGGCTTGGTGGAATGTTAGAACATGTTAAATAATCACGATTATCACAAAAAAATTTTGGGCGGAAGCCAATTTAATTGAAATATAATTTTTTTAGTGAGAACGCCATTTAAACCTACCCTAACTCTAAAAACGCATGTTCCGGACCCCGCTCGAGCAAACGACTATCATGGGCTATTAGAACATGTTAAGCTGACCAGATATCTGCGAAAAAATTTTGGGCGTAAGCCAATTTTTTTTAAATTTAGTTTTTTTAGTCAGAACGCCATGTAAACCCACCCTAACCCTAAAAAAGTATATTCCGGACCCCGCTCGAGCGAAGGACTATCATGGACTATTAGAACACGTTAAGTTGACCGGATATCAGTGAAAAAATTTTGGGCATAAAGCGATTTTGATAAATGACAGGTGTTTGATCGAATTCTGATCGAAGTGCGGATGAGGGTGTTCCGGACCCCCCTGGAAGAAACGGCATGGTGGGATGTTAGAACATGTTAAATAAACACCATTTGCACAAAAAATTTTTGGGCGTAAACCAATTATTTTTAAATATAATTTTTTTAGTCAGAACGCCATGTAAACCCACCCTAATCCTAAAAAAAGTATGTTCCGGACCCCGCTAGAGCAAACGACTATCATGAGCTATTAGAACACGTTAAGTTGACCAGATATCCGCGAAAAAATTTTGGGCGTAAACCAATTTTTTTGAAATATAGTTTTTTTAGTCTGAACGCCATGTAAACCAACCCTAATCCTAAAAAAGTATGTTTCGAACCCCGCTCGAGCAAACGACTATCATGGGCTGTTAGAACACGTTGTGTTGACCGGATATCAGTGAAAAAATTTTGGCCGTAAAGCGATTTTGAAAAATGACAGGAGTTTGATCGAATTCTGATCGAAGTGCGGATGGTGGTGTTCCGGACCCCCCTGGGGGAAACGGCTTGGTGGGATGTTAGAACACGTTAAATAGACACGATTCTAACACAAAAAAATTTTGTGCGGAAGCCAATTTAATTGAAATATAATTTTTTTAGTGAGAACGCCATATAAACCCACCCTAATCCTAAAAAAGTATGTTTCGAACCCCGCTCGAGCAAACGACTATCATGGGCTGTTAGAACACGTTGAGTTGACCGGATATCAGTGAAAAAATTTTGGCCGTAAAGCGATTTGAAAAATGACAGGAGTTTGATCGAATTCTGATCGAAGTGCGGATGAGGGTGTTCCGGACCCCCCTGGAAGAAACGGCATGGTGGGATGTTAGAACATGTTAAATAAACACCATTTGCACAAAAAATTTTTGGGCGTAAACCAATTATTTTTAAATATAATTTTTTTAGTCAGAACGCCATGTAAACCCACCCTAATCCTAAAACAGTATGTTCCAGACCCGGCTAGAGCAAACGACTATCATGGCCTATTAGAACACGTTGAGTTGACCGGATATCAGTGAAAAAATTTTGGGCATAAAGCGATTTTGAAAAATGACAGGAGTTTGATCGAATTCTGATCGAAGTGCGGATGGGGGTGTTCCGGACCCCCCTGGGGGAAACGGCATGGTGGGATGTTAGAACATGTTAAATAGACACGATTCTCACAAAAAAATTTTGTGCGGAGGCCAATTTAATTGAAATATAATTTTTTCAGTGAGAACGTCATATAAACCCACCCTAACTCTAAACACGTATGTTCCGGACCCCGCTCGAGCAAACGACTATCATGGGCTATTAGAACACATTAAGTTGACCAGATATCCGCGAAAAATTTTTGAGCGTAAGCCAATTTTTTTGAAATATAGTTTTTTTAGCCAGAACGCCATGTAAACCCACCCTAACCCTAAAAAAGTATGTTCCGGACCCCGCTCGAGCGACCCACTGTCATGGTCTATGAGAACACGGTAAGTTGACTGGATATCAGTGAAAAAATTTAGGGCGTAAAGCAATTTTGATAAATGACAGGTGTTTGATCGAATTATGATCGAAGTGCGGATGGGGGTGTTCCGGACCCCCCTGGGGGAAACGGCATGGTGGGATGTTAGAACATGTTAAATAAACACCATTTGCTCAAAAAAATTTTGGGCGTAACCCAATTATTTTTAAATATAATTTTTTTAGTCAGAACGCCATGTAAACCCACCCTAATCCTAAAAAAGTATGTTCCGGACCCCGCTCGAGCTTACGACTATCATGGGCTAGTAGAACACGTTATGTTGACCGGATGTCAGTGAAAAAATTTTGGGCGTAAAGCGATTTTGAAAAATGACAGGTGTTTGATTTTTTTTAAATATAATTTTTTTAGTGAGAACGCCATATAAACCCACCCTAACTCTAAACACGTATGTTCCGGACCCAACTCGAGCGAAGGACTATCATGGGCTATTAGTACACGTTAGGTTGACCGGATATCAGTGAAAAAATTTTGGGCATAAAGCGATTTCGAAAAATGACAGGTGTTTGATCGAAGTGCGGATGAGGGTGCTCCGGACCCCCCTGGTGGGATGTTAGAACATGTTAAATAAACACGATTGGCACAAACAAATTTTGGGCGTAAGCCAATTTTTTTGAAATATAATTTTTTTAGTGAGAACGCCATATATACCCACCCTAACTCTAAAAACGTATGTTCCGGACCCCGCTTGAGCAAACGACTATCATGGGCTATTAGAACACATTAGGTTCAGCGGATATCAGTGAAAAAATTTTGGGCATAAAGCGATTTTGAAAAATGACAGGTGTTTGATCGAAGTGCGGATGAGGGTGTTCCGAACCCCCTTGGTGGGATGTTAGAACATGTTAAATAAACACGATTGGCACAAAAAAATTTTGGGCGTAAGTCAATTTTTTTTAAATATAATTTTTTTAGTCAGAACGCCATGTAAACCCACCCTAATCCTAAAAAAGTATGTTCCGGACCCCGCTAGAGCAAACGACTATCTTGGGCTATTAGAACACGTTGAGTTGACCGGATATCAGTAAAAAAATTTCGGGCATAAAGCGATTTTGATAAATGACAGGTGTTTGATCGAATTCTGATCGAAGTACGGATGGGGGTGTTCCGGACCCCCCTGGGGGAAGCGGCTTGGTGGGATGTTAGAACATGTTAAATAAACACGATTCTCACAAAAAAAATTTGGGCAGAAGCCAATTTAATTGAAATATAATTTTTTTAGTGAGAACGCCATATAAACCCACCCTACCTCTAAAAACGCATGTTCCGGACCCCGCTCGAGCAAACGACTATCATGGGCTATTAAAACACATTAGGTTGACCAGATATCCGCAAAAAAATTTTGAGCGTAAGCCAATTTTTTTGAAATATAGTTTTTTTAGTCAGAACGCCATGTAAACCCACCCTAACCCTAAAAAAGTATGTTCCGGACCCCGCTCGAGCGTCCCACTGTCATGGTCTATGAGAACACGGTAAGTTGACTGGATATCAGTGAAAAAATTTTGGGCGTAAAGCAATTTTGATAAATGACAGGTGTTTGATCGAATTCTGATCGAAGTGCGGATGGGGGTGTTCCGGACCCCCCTTGGGAAACGGCATGGTGGGATGTTAGAACATTTTAAATAAACCCGATTTGCACAAAAATATTTTGGGCGTAAGCCAATTTTTTGGAAATATAATTTTTTTAGTCAGAACGCCATGTAAACCCACCCTAATCCTAAAAAAGTATGTTCCGAACCCCGCTCGAGCAAACGACTATCATGGGCTATTAGAACACGTTGAGTTGACCGGATATCAGTGAACAAATTTTGGGCGTAAAGTGATTTTGAAAAATGACAGGAGTTTGATCGAATTCTGATCGAAGTGCGGATGGGGGTGTTCCGGACCCTCCTGGGGGAAACGGCAAGGTGGGATGTTAGAACATGTTAAATAAACACCATTTGCTCAAAAAAATTTTGGGCGTAACCCAATTATTTTTAAATATAATTTTTTTAGTCAGAACGCCATGTAAACCCACCCTAATCCTAAAAAAGTATGTTCCGGACCCCGCTAGAGCAAACGACTATCATGGGCTATTAGAACACGTTAAGTTGACCGGATATCAGTGAAAAAATTTTGGGCATAAAGCGATTTTGAAAAATGACTGGTGTTTGATCGATGTGCGGATGAGGGTGTTCCGGACCCCCCTGGGGGAAACGGCTTGGTGGGATGTTAGAACATGTTAAATGAACGCGATTGGCACACAAAAATTTTGGTCGTAAGCCAATTTTTTTTAAATATAGTTTTTTTAGTCAGAACGCCATGTAAACCCACCCTAACTAACACAAAAAAGTATGTTCCGGACCCCGCTCGAGCTTACGACTATCATGGGCTATTAGTACACGTTAGGTTGACCGGATATCAGTGAAAAAATTTTGGGCATAAAGCGATTTCGAAAAATGACAGGTGTTTGATCGAAGTGCGGATGAGGGTGCTCCGGACCCCCCTGGTGGGATGTTAGAACATGTTAAATAAACACGATTGGCACAAAAAAATTTTGGGCGTAAGCCAATTTTTTTTAAATATAATTTTTTTAGTGAGAACGCCATATACGTATATACCCACCTTAACTCTAAAAACGTATGTTCCGGACCGCGCTCGAGCAAACGACTATCATGGGCTATTAGAACACGTTAAGTTGACCAGATATCCGGGAAAAATTTTTGGGCGTTAGCCAATTTTTTTGAAACATAGTTTTTTTAGTCAGAACGCCATGTAAACCCACTCTAACCCTAAAAAAGTATGTTCTGGACCCCGCTCGAGCAAACGACTATCATGGGCTATTAGAACACATTAAGTTGACCGGATATCAGTGAAAAAATTTTGGGCATAAAGCGATTTTGAAAAATGACAGGAGTTTGATCGAATTCTGATCGAAGTGCGGATGGGGGTGGTCCGGAACCCCCTGGGGGAAACGGCATGGTGGGATGTTAGAACATGTTAAATAAACACCATTTGCACAAAAAAATTTTGGGCGTAAGCCAATTATTTTTAAATATAATTTTTTGAGTCAGAACGCCATGTAAACCCACCCTAATCCTAAAAAAGTATGTTCCGGACCCCGCTAGAGCAAACGACTATCATGGGCTATTAGAACACGTTGAGTTGACCGGATATCAGTGAAAAAATTTTGGGCATAAAGCGATTTTGAAAAATGACAGGAGTTTGATCGAATTCTGATCGAATTGCGGATGGGGGTGGTCCGGACCCCCCTGGGGGAAACGGCATGGTGGGATGTTAGAACATGTTAAATAAACACCATTTGCACAAAAAATTTTTGGGCGTAAGCCAATTATTTTTAAATATAATTTTTTTAGTCAGAACGCCATGTAAACCCACCCTAATCCTAAAAAAGTTTGTTCCGGACCCCGCTAGAGCAAACGACTATCATGAGCTATTAGAACACGTTAAGTTGACCAGATATCCGCGAAAAAATTTTGGGCGTAAACCAATTTTTTTGAAATATAGTTTTTTTAGTCGGAACGCCATGTAAACCAACCCTAATCCTAAAAAAGTATGTTTCGAACCCCGCTCGAGCAAACGACTATCATGGGCTGTTAGAACACGTTGAGTTGACCGGATATCAGTGAACAAATTTTGGCCGTAAAGCGATTTTGAAAAATGACAGGAGTTTGATCGAATTCTGATCGAAGTGCGGATGGTGGTGTTCCGGACCCCCCTGGGGGAAACGGCTTGGTGGGATGTTAGAACACGTTAAATAGACACGATTCTAACACAAAAAAATTTTGTGCGGAAGCCAATTTAATTGAAATATAATTTTTTTAGTGAGAACGCCATATAAACCCACCCTAATCCTAAAAAAGTATGTTTCGAACCCCGCTCGAGCAAACGACTATCATGGGCTGTTAGAACACGTTGAGTTGACCGGATATCAGTGAAAAAATTTTGGCCGTAAAGCGATTTTGAAAAATGACAGGAGTTTGATCGAATTCTGATCGAAGTGCGGATGGTGGTGTTCCAGACCCCCCTGGGGGAAACGGCATGGTGGGATGTTAGAAAATGTTAAATAAACACCATTTGCACAAAAATTTTTTGGGCGTAAGCCAATTATTTTTAAATATAATTTTTTTAGTCAGAACGCCATGTAAACCCACCCTAATCCTAAAACAGTATGTTCCAGACCCGGCTAGAGCAAACGACTATCATGGCCTATTAGAACACGTTGAGTTGACCGGATATCAGTGAAAAAATTTTGGGCATAAAGCGATTTTGAAAAATGACAGGAGTTTGATCGAATTCTGATCGAAGTGCGGATGGGGGTGTTCCGGACCCCCCTGGGGGAAACGGCATGGTGGGATGTTAGAACATGTTAAATAGACACGATTCTCACAAAAAAATTTTGTGCGGAGGCCAATTTAATTGAAATATAATTTTTTAAGTGAGAACGCCATATAAACCCACCCTAACTCTAAACACGTATGTTCCGGACCCCGCTCGAGCAAACGACTATCATGGGCTATTAGAACACGTTAAGTTGACCGGATATCAGTGAAAAAATTTTGGGCATAAAGCGATTTTGAAAAATCACTGGTGTTTGATCGATGTGCGGATGAGGGTGTTCCGGACCCCCCTGGGGGAAACGGCTTGGTGGGATGTTAGAACATGTTAAAAGAACGCGATTGGCACACAAAAATTTTGGTCGTAAGCCAATTTTTTTAAATATAGTTTTTTTAGTCAGAACGCCATGTAAACCCACCCTAACTAACACAAAAAAGTATGTTCCGGACCCCGCTCGAGCTTACGACTATCATGGGCTAGTAGAACACGTTATGTTGACCGGATGTCAGTGAAAAAATTTTGGGCGTAAAGCGATTTTGAAAAATGACAGGTGTTTGATTTTTTTTAAATATAATTTTTTTAGTGAGAACGCCATATAAACCCACCCTAACTCTAAACACGTATGTTCCGGACCCAACTCGAGCGAAGGACTATCATGGGCTATTAGTACACGTTAGGTTGACCGGATATCAGTGAAAAAATTTTGGGCATAAAGCGATTTCGAAAAATGACAGGTGTTTGATCGAAGTGCGGATGAGGGTGCTCCGGACCCCCCTGGTGGGATGTTAGAACATGTTAAATAAACACGATTGGCACAAAAAAATTTTGGGCGTAAGCCAATTTTTTTGAAATATAATTTTTTTAGTGAGAACGCCATATATACCCACCCTAACTCTAAAAACGTATGTTCCGGACCGCGCTCGAGCAAACGACTATCATGGGCTATTAGAACACGTTAAGTTGACCAGATATCCGCGAAAAATTTTTGGGCGTAAGCCATGTAAACTTACCCTAACCCTAAAAAAGTATGTTCCGGACCCCGCTTGAGCAAACGACTATCATGGGCTATTAGAACACATTAGGTTGAGCGGATATCAGTGAAAAAATTTTGGGCATAAAGCGATTTTGAAAAATGACAGGTGTTTGATCGAAGTGCGGATGAGGGTGTTCCGAACCCCCTTGGTGGGATGTTAGAACATGTTAAATAAACACGATTGGCATAAAAAAATTTTGGGCGTAAGTCAATTTTTTTTAAATATAATTTTTTTAGTCAGAACGCCATGTAAACCCACCCTAATCCTAAAAAAGTATGTTCCGGACCCCGCTAGAGCAAACGACTATCATGGGCTAGTAGAACACGTTGAGTTGACCGGATATCAGTAAAAAAATTTTGGGCATAAAGCGATTTTGATAAATGACAGGTGTTTGATCGAATTCTGATCGAAGTACGGATGGGGGTGTTCCGGACCCCCCTGGGGGAAGCGGCTTGGTGGGATGTTAGAACATGTTAAATAAACACGATTCTCACAAAAAAAATTTGGGCAGAAGCCAATTTAATTGAAATATAATTTTTTTAGTGAGAACGCCATATAAACCCACCCTACCTCTAAAAACGCATGTTCCGGACCCCGCTCGAGCAAACGACTATCATGGGCTATTAAAACACGTTAGGTTGACCAGATATCCGCGAAAAAATTTTGAGCGTAAGCCAATTTTTTTGAAATATAGTTTTTTTAGTCAGAACGCCATGTAAACCCACCCTAACCCTAAAAAAGTATGTTCCGGACCCCGCTCGAGCAAACGACTATCATGGGCTGTTAGAACACGTTGAGTTGACCGGATATCAGTGAACAAATTTTGGGCGTAAACCGATTTTGAAAAATGACAGGAGTTTGATCGAATTCTGATCGAAGTGCGGATGGGGGTGGTCCGGACCCCCCTGGGAGAAACGGCATGGTGGGATGTTAGAACATGTTAAATAAACACCATTTACACAAAAAATGTTTGGGCGTAAGCCAATTATTTTTAAATACAATTTTTTTAGTCAGAACGCCATGTAAACCCACCCTAATCCTAAAAAAGTATGTTCCGGACCCCGCTAGAGCAAATGACTATCATGCGCTATTAGAACACGTTGAGTTGACCGGATATCAGTGAAAAGATTTTGGGTATAAAGCGATTTTGATAAATGACAGATGTTTGATCGAATTCTGATCGAAGTACGGATGGGGGTGTTCCGGACCCCCCTGGGGGAAGCGGCTTGGTGGGATGTTAGAACATGTTAAATAAACACGATTCTCACAAAAAAAATTTGGGCAGAAGCCAATTTAATTGAAATATAATTTTTTTAGTGAGAACGCCATATAAACCCACCCTACCTCTAAAAACGCATGTTCCGGACCCCGCTCGAGCAAACGACTATCATGGGCTATTAAAACACGTTAGGTTGACCAGATATCCGCGAAAAAATTTTGAGCGTAAGCCAATTTTTTTGAAATATAGTTTTTTTAGTCAGAACGCCATGTAAACCCACCCTAACCCTGAAAAAGTATGTTCCGGACCCCGCTCGAGCAAACGACTATCATGAGCTGTTAGAACACGTTGAGTTGACCGGATATCAGTAAACAAATTTTGGGCGTAAAGCGATTTTGAAAAATGACAGGAGTTTGATCGAATTCTGATCGAAGTGCGGATGGGGGTGGTCCGGACCCCCCTGGGAGAAACGGCATGGTGGGATGTTAGAACATGTTAAATAAACACCATTTACACAAAAAATTTTTGGGCGTTAGCCAATTATTTTTTAAATACAATTTTTTTTGTCAGGACGCCATGTAAACCCACCCTAACCCTAAAAAAGTATATTCCGGACCCCGCTCGAGCGAAGGACTATCATGGACTATTAGAACACGTTAAGTTGACCGGATATCAGTGAAAAAATTTTGGGCATAAAGCGATTTTGATAAATGACAGGTTTTTGATCGAATTCTGATCGAAGTGCGGATGAGGGTGTTCCGGACCCCCCTGGGAGAAACGGCATGGTGGGATGTTAGAACATGTTAAATAAACACCATGTGCGCAAAAATTTTTTGGGCGTATGCCAATTATCTTTAAATATAATTTTGTCAGTCAGAACGCCATGTAAACCCACCCTAACCCTAAAAAAGTATATTCCGGACCCCGCTAGAGCAAACGACTATCATGGTCTATTAGAACACTTGAGTTGACGGGATATCAGTGAAAAAATTTTGAGCATAAAGCGATTTTGAAAAATGGCAGGTGTTTGATCGAAGTGCGGATGAGGGTGTTCCGGACCCCCCTGGGGGAAACGGCTTGGTGGGATGTTAGAACATGTTAAATAAACACGATTGGCACAAAAAATTTTGGTCGTAAGCCATTTTTTTTTAAATATAGTTTTTTTAGTCAGAACGCCATGTACACCCACCCTAACCCTAAGAAAGTATGATTCGGACCCCGCTCGAACAAACAACTATCATGAGCTATTAGAACACGTTAAGTTGACCAGATATCCGCGAAAAAATTTTGAGCGTTAGCCAATTTTTTTGAAACATAGTTTTTTTAGTCAGAACGCCATGTAAACCCACTCTAACCCTAAAAAAGTATGTTCTGGACCCCGCTCGAGCAAACGACTATCATGGGCTATTAGAACACATTAAGTTGACCGGATATCAGTGAAAAAATTTTGGGCATAAAGCGGTTTTGAAAAATGACAGGAGTTTGATCGAATTCTGATCGAAGCGCAGATGGGGGTGGTCCGGACCCCCCTGGGGGAAACTGCATGGTGGGATGTTAGAACATGTTAAATAAACACCATTTGCACAAAAAATTTTTGGGCGTAAGCCAATTATTTTTAAATATAATTTTTTTAGTCAGAACGCCATGTAAACCCACCCTAATCCTAAAAAAGTATGTTCCGGACCCCGCTAGAGCAAACGACTATCATGGGCTATTAGAACACGTTGAGTTGACCGGATATCAGTGAAAAAATTTTGGGCATAAAGCGATTTTGAAAAATGACAGGAGTTTGATCGAATTCTGATCGAATTGCGGATGGGGGTGGTCCGGACCCCCCTGGGGGAAACGGCATGGTGAGATGTTAGAACATGTTAAATAAACACCATTTGCACAAAAAATTTTTGGGCGTAAGCCAATTATTTTTAAATATAATTTTTTCAGTCAGAACGCCATGTAAACCCACCCTAATCCTAAAAAAAGTATGTTCCGGACCCCGCTAGAGCAAACGACTATCATGGGCTATTAGAACACGTTGAGTTGACCGGATATCAGTGAAAAAATTTTGGGCATAAAGCGATTTTGATAAATGACAGGTGTTTGATCGAATTCTGATCGAAGTGCGGATGGGGGTGTTCCGGACCGCCCTGGGGGAAACGGCTTGGTGGGAAGTTAGAACATGTTAAATAAACACGATTCTCACAAAAAAATTTAGGGTGTAAGCCAATTTTTTTGAATTATAATTTTTTTAGTGTGAACGCCATATAAACCCACCCTAACTCTAAAAACGTATGTTCCGGACCCCGCTCGAGCAAACGATTATCATGGGCTATTAGAACATGTTAAGCTGACCAGATATCTGTGAAAAAATTTTGGGCGTAAGCCAATTTTTTTTTAATTTAGTTTTTTCAGTCAGAACGCCATGTAAACCCACCCTAACCCTAAAAAAGTATATTCCGGACCCCGCTCGAGCGAAGGACTATCATGGACTATTAGAACACGTTAAGTTGACTGGATATCAGTGAAAAAATTTTGGGCATAAAGCGATTTTGATAAATGACAGGTGTTTGATCGAATTCTGATCGAAGTGCGGATGAGGGTGTTCCGGACCCCCCTGGGAGAAACGGCATGGTGAGATGTTAGAACATGTTAAATAAACACCATGTGCGCAAAAATTTTTTGGGCGTATGCCAATTATTTTTAAATATAATTTTGTCAGTCAGAACGCCATGTAAACCCACCCTAACCCTAAAAAAGTATATTCCGGACCCCGCTAGAGCAAACGACTATCATGGTCTATTAGAACACTTGAGTTGACGGGATATCAGTGAAAAAATTTTGAGCATAAAGCGATTTTGAAAAATGACAGGTGTTTGATCGAAGTGCGGATGAGGGTGTTCCGGACCCCCCTGGGGGAAACGGCTTGGTGGGATGTTATAACATGTTAAATAAACACGATTGGCACAAAAAATTTTGGTCGTAAGCCATTTTTTTTTAAATATAGTTTTTTTAGTCAGAACGCCATGTACACCCACCCTAACCCTAAAAAAGTATGATTCGGACCCCGCTCGAGCAAACAACTATCATGAGCTATTAGATATCCGCGAAAAAATTTTGAGCGTTAGCCAATTTTTTTGAAACATAGTTTTTTTAGTCAGAACGCCATGTAAACCCACTCTAACCCTAAAAAAGTATGTTCTGGACCCCGCTCGAGCAAACGACTATCATGGGCTATTAGAACACATTAAGTTGACCGGATATCAGTGAAAAAATTTTGGGCATACAGCGGTTTTGAAAAATGACAGGAGTTTGATCGAATTCTGATCGAAGTGCAGATGGGGGTGGTCCGGACCCCCCTGGGGGAAACTGCATGGTGGGATGTTAGAACATGTTAAATAAACACCATTTGCACAAAAAATTTTTGGGCGTAAGCCAATTATTTTTAAATATAATTTTTTTAGTCAGAACGCCATGTAAACCCACCCTAATCCTAAAAAAGTATGTTCCGGACCCCGCTAGAGCAAACGACTATCATGGGCTATTAGAACACGTTGAGTTGACCGGATATCAGTGAAAAAATTTTGGGCATAAAGCGATTTTGAAAAATGACAGGAGTTTGATCGAATTCTGATCGAATTGCGGATGGGGGTGGTCCGGACCCCCCTGGGGGAAACGGCATGGTGGGATGTTAGAACATGTTAAATAAACACCATTTGCACAAAAAATTTTTGGGCGTAAGCCAATTATTTTTAAATATAATTTTTTCAGTCAGAACGCCATGTAAACCCACCCTAATCCTAAAAAAGTATGTTCCGGACCCCGCTAGAGCAAACGACTATCATGGGCTATTAGAACACGTTGAGTTGACCGGATATCAGTGAAAAAATTTTGGGCATAAAGCGATTTTGATAAATGACAGGTGTTTGATCGAATTCTGATCGAAGTGCGGATGGGGGTGTTCCGGACCGCCCTGGGGGAAACGGCTTGGTGGGAAGTTAGAACATGTTAAATAAACACGATTCTCACAAAAAAATTTAGGGCGTAAGCCAATTTTTTTGAATTATAATTTTTTTAGTGTGAACGCCATATAAACCCACCCTAACTCTAAAAACGTATGTTCCGGACCCCGCTCGAGCAAACGATTATCATGGGCTATTAGAACACGTTAAGTTGACCAGATATTCGCGAAAAAATTTTGAGCGTTAGCCAATTTTTTTGAAACATAGTTTTTTTAGTCAGAACGCCATGTAAACCCACCCTAACCCTAAAAAAGTATGTTCCGGACCCCGCTCGAGCAAACGACTATCATGGGCTATTAGAACACGTTAAGTTGACCAGATATCCGCGAAAAATTTTTGGGCGTAAGCCATGTAAACTTACCCTAACCCTAAAAAGGTATGTTCCGGACCCCGCTTGAGCAAACGACTATCATGGGCTATTAGAACACATTAGGTTGAGCGGATATCAGTGAAAAAATTTTGGGCATAAAGCGATTTTGAAAAATGACAGGTGTTTGATCGAAGTGCGGATGAGGGTGTTCCGGACCCCCTTGGTGGGATGTTAGAACATGTTAAATAAACACGATTGTCACAAAAAAATTTTGGGCGTAAGCCAATTTTTTTTAAATATAATTTTTTTAGTCAGAACGCCATGTAAACCCACCCTAATCCTAAAAAAGTATGTTCCGGACCCCGCTAGAGCAAACGACTATCATGGGCTATTAGAACACGTTGAGTTGACCGGATATCAGTAAAAAAATGTTGGCATAAAGCGATTTTGATAAATGACAGGTGTTTGATCGAATTCTGATCGAAGTACGGATGGGGGTGTTCCGGACCCCCCTGGGGGAACGGCTTGGTGGGATGTTAGAACATGTTAAATAAACACGATTCTCACAAAAAAAAATTGGGCGGAAGCCAATTTAATTGAAATATAATTTTTTTAGTGAGAACGCCATATAAACCCACCCTAACTCTAAAAACGCATGGGCTATTAAAACACGTTAGGTTGACCAGATATCCGCGAAAAAATTTTAGGCGCAAGCCAATTTTTTTGAAATATAGTTTTTTTAGTCAGAACGCCATGTAAACCCACCCTAACCCTAAAAAAGTATGTTCCGGACCCCGCTCGAGCAAACGACTATCATGGGCTATTAGAACACGTTGAGTTGACCGGATATCAGTGAACAAATTTTGGGCGTAAAGTGATTTTGAAAAATGACAGGAGTTTGATCGAATTCTGATCGAAGTGCGGATGGGGGTGTTCCGGACCCTCCTGGGGGAAACGGCAAGGTGGGATGTTAGAACATGTTAAATAAACACGATTCTCACAAAAAAAATTTGGGCAGAAGCCAATTTAATTGAAATATAATTTTTTTAGTGAGAACGCCATATAAACCCACCCTAACACCATTTGCTCAAAAAAATTTTGGGCGTAAACCAATTATTTTTAAATACAATTTTTTTAGTCAGAACGCCATGTAAACCCACCCTAATCCTAAAAAAGTATGTTCCGGACCCCGCTAGAGCAAACGACTATCATGAGCTATTAGAACACGTTAAGTTGACCGGATATCAGTGAAAAAATTTTGGGCATCAAGCGATTTTGAAAAATGACAGGAGTTTGATCGAATTCTGATCGAAGTGCGGATGGGGGTGGTCCGGACCCCCCTGGGAGAAACGGCATGGTGGGATGTTAGAACATGTTAAATAAACACCATTTACACAAAAAATTTTTGGGCGTAAGCCAATTATTTTTAAATACAATTTTTTTAGTCAGAACGCCATGTAAACCCACCCTAATCCTAAAAAAGTATGTTCCGGACCCCGCTAGAGCAAATGACTATCATGCGCTATTAGAACACGTTGAGTTGACCGGATATCAGTGAAAAGATTTTGGGTATAAAGCGATTTTGATAAATGACAGATGTTTGATCGAATTCTGATCGAAGTACGGATGGGGGTGTTCAGGACCCCCCTGGGGGAAGCGGCTTGGTGGGATGTTAGAACATGTTAAATAAACACGATTCTCACAAAAAAAATTTGGGCAGAAGCCAATTTAATTGAAATATAATTTTTTTAGTGAGAACGCCATATAAACCCACCCTAACTCTAAAAACGCATGTTCCGGACCCCGCTCGAGCAAACGACTATCATGGGCTATTAAAACACGTTAGGTTGACCAGATATCCGCGAAAAAATTTTGAGCGTAAGCCAATTTTTTTGAAATATAGTTTTTTTAGCCAGAACGCCATGTAAACCCACCCTAACCCTGAAAAAGTATGTTCCGGACCCCGCTCGAGCAAACGACTATCATGGGCTGTTAGAACACGTTGAGTTGACCGGATATCAGTAAACAAATTTTGGGCGTAAAGCGATTTTGAAAAATGACAGGAGTTTGATCGAATTCTGATCGAAGTGCGGATGGGGGTGGTCCGGACCCCCCTGGGGGAAACGGCATGGTGGGATGTTAGAACATGTTAAATAAACACCATTTGCACAAAAAATTTTTGGGCGTAAGCCAATTATTTTTAAATATAATTTTTTGAGTCAGAACGCCATGTAAACCCACCCTAATCCTAAAAAAGTATGTTCCGGACCCCGCTAGAGCAAACGACTATCATGGGCTATTAGAACACGTTGAGTTGACCGGATATCAGTGAAAAAATTTTGGGCATAAAGCGATTTTGAAAAATGACAGGAGTTTGATCGAATTCTGATCGAATTGCGGATGGGGGTGGTCCGGACCCCCCTGGGGGAAACGGCATGGTGGGATGTTAGAACATGTTAAATAAACACCATTTGCACAAAAAATTTTTGGGCGTAAGCCAATTATTTTTAAATATAATTTTTTTAGTCAGAACGCCATGTAAACCCACCCTAATCCTAAAAAAAGTATGTTCCGGACCCCGCTAGAGCAAACGACTATCATGGGCTATTAGAACACGTTGAGTTGACCGGATATCAGTGAAATAATTTTGGGCATAAAGCGATTTTGAAAAATGACAGGACTTTGATCGAATTCTGATCGAAGTCCGGATGGGGGTGGTCCGGACCCCCCTGGGGGAAACGGCATGCTGGGATGTTAGAACATGTTAAATAAACACCATTTGCACAAAAAATTTTTGGGCGTAAACCAATTATTCTTAAATATAATTTTTTTAGTCAGAACGCCATGTAAACCCACCCTAATCCTAAAAAAAGTATGTTCCGGACCCCGCTAGAGCAAACGACTATCATGAGCTATTAGAACACGTTAAGTTGACCAGATATCCGCGAAAAAATTTTGGGCGTAAACCAATTTTTTTGAAATATAGTTTTTTTAGTCGGAACGCCATGTAAACCAACCCTAATCCTAAAAAGTATGTTTCGAACCCCGCTCGAGCAAACGACTATCATGGGCTGTTAGAACACGTTGAGTTGACCGGATATCAGTGAACAAATTTTGGCCGTAAAGCGATTTTGAAAAATGACAGGAGTTTGATCGAATTCTGATCGAAGTGCGGATGGTGGTGTTCCGGACCCCCCTGGGGGAAACGGCTTGGTGGGATGTTAGAACACGTTAAATAGACACGATTCTAACACAAAAAAATTTTGTGCGGAAGCCAATTTAATTGAAATATAATTTTTTTAGTGAGAACGCCATATAAACCCACCCTAATTCTAAACACGTATGTTCCGGACCCCGCTCGAGCGACCGACTGTCATGGGCTATTATAACACGTTCAGTTGACCGGCTATCAGCGAAAAAATTTTGGGCGTAAAGCGATTTTGAAAAATGACAGGTGTTTGATCGAATTCTGATCGAAGTGCGGATGGGGGTGTTCCGGACCCCCCTGGGGGAAACGGATTGGTGGGATGTTAGAACATGTTAAATAAACACGATTCTCACAAAAAAATGTTGGGCGGAAGCCAATTTTTTTTAAATAAAATTTTTTTAGTGAGAACGTCATATAAACCCACCCTAATTCTAAACACGTATGTTCCGGACCCCGCTCGAGCGACCGACTGTCATGGGCTATTATAACACGTTCAGTTGACCGGCTATCAGCGAAAAAATTTTGGGCGTAAAGCGATTTTGAAAAATGACAGGTGTTTGATCGAATTCTGATCGAAGTGCGGATGGGGGTGTTCCGGACCCCCCTGGGGGGAAACGGCTTGGTGGAATGTTATAGAACATGTTAAATAAACACGATTTGCACAAAAAATGTTTGGGCTTAAGCCATTTTTTTGAAATATAATTTTTTTAGTCAGAACGCCTTGTAAACCCACCCTAATCCTAAAAAAGTATATTCCGGACCCCGCTAGAGCAAACGACTATCATGGTCTATTAGAACACTTCAGTTGACGGGATATCAGTGAAAAAATTTTGGGCATAAAGCGATTTTGAAAAATGACAGGTGTTTGATCGAAGTGCGGATGAGAGTGTTCCGGACCCCCTTGGTGGGATGTTAGAACATGTTAAATAAACACGATTGGCACAAAAAAATTTTGGGCGTAAGCCAATTTTTTTAAATATAGTTTTCTTAGTCAGAACGCCATGTAAACCCACCCTAACCCTAAAAAAGTATGTTTTGGACCCCGCTCGAGCAAACGACTATCATGAGCTATTAGAACACGTTAAGTTGGCCAGATATCCGCGAAAAAAATTTTGAGCGTTAGCCAATTTTTTTGAAACATAGTTTTTTTTGTCAGAACGCCATGTAAACCCACGCTAACCCTAAAAAAGTATGTTCTGGACCCCGCTCGAGCAAACGACTATCATGGGCTATTAGAACACATTAAGTTGACCGGATATCAGTGAAAAAATTTTGGGCATAAAGCGATTTTGAAAAATGACAGGAGTTTGATCGAATTCTGATCGAAGTGCGGATGGGGGTGGTCCGGACCCCCCTGGGGGAAACGGCATGGTGGGATGTTAGAACATGTTAAATAAACACCATTTGCACAAAAAATTTTTGGGCGTAAGCCAATTATTTTTAAATATAATTTTTTTAGTCAGAACGCCATGTAAACCCACCCTAATCCTAAAAAAGTATGTTCCGGACCCCGCTAGAGCAAACGACTATCATGGGCTATTAGAACACGTTGAGTTGACCGGATATCAGTGAAAAAATTTTGGGCATAAAGCGATTTTGAAAAATGACAGGAGTTTGATCGAATTCTGATCGAATTGCGGATGGGGGTGGTCCGGACCCCCCTGGGGGAAACGGCATGGTGGGATGTTAGAACATGTTAAATAAACACCATTTGCACAAAAAATTTTTGGGCGTAAGCCAATTATTTTAAATATAATTTTTTTAGTCAGAACGCCATGTAAACCCACCCTAATCCTAAAAAAAGTATGTTCCGGACCCCGCTAGAGCAAACGACTATCATGGGCTATTAGAACACGTTGAGTTGACCGGATATCAGTGAAATAATTTTGGGCATAAAGCGATTTTGAAAAATGACAGGACTTTGATCGAATTCTGATCGAAGTGCGGATGGGGGTGGTCCGGACCCCCCTGGGGGAAACGGCATGGTGGGATGTTAGAACATGTTAAATAAAAACCATTTGCACAAAAAATTTTTGGGCGTAAACCAATTATTTTTAAATATAATTTTTTAGTCAGAACGCCATGTAAACCCACCCTAACCCTAAAAAAAGTATGTTCCGGACCCCGCTAGAGCAAACGACTATCATGAGCTATTAGAACACGTTAAGTTGACCAGATATCCGCGAAAAAATTTTGGGCGTAAACCAATTTTTTTGAAATATAGTTTTTTTAGTCGGAACGCCATGTAAACCAACCCTAATCCTAAAAAAGTATGTTTCGAACCCCGCTCGAGCAAACGACTATCATGGGCTGTTAGAACACGTTGAGTTGACCGGATATCAGTGAAAAAATTTTGGCCGTAAAGCGATTTTGAAAAATGACAGGAGTTTGATCGAATTCTGATAGAAGTGCGGATGGTGGTGTTCCGGACCCCCCTGGGGGAAACGGCTTGGTGGGATGTTAGAACACGTTAAATAGACACGATTCTAACACAACAAAATTTTGTGCGGAAGCCAATTTAATTGAAATATAATTTTTTTAGTGAGAACGCCATATAAACCCACCCTATCCCTAAAAAAGTATGTTCCGGACCCCGCTCGAGCGAAGGACTATCATGGACTATTAGAACACGTTAAGTTGGCTGGATATCAGTGAACAAATTTTGGGCATAAAGCGATTTTGATAAATGACAGGTGTTTGATCGAATTCTGATCGAAGTACGGATAGGGGTGTTCCGGACCCCACTGGGGGAAACAACTTGGTGGGATGTTAGAACATGTTACATAAACACGATTTTCACAAAAAAATTTTGGGCGGAAGCCAATTTAATTGAAATATAATTTTTTTGGTGAGAACGCCATGTAAACCCACCCTAATCCTAAAAAAGTATGTTCCGGACCCCACTAGAGCAAACGACTATCATGCGCTATTAGAACACGTTGAGTTGACCGGATATCAGTGAAAGATTTTGGGCATAAAGCGATTTGATAAATGACAGATGTTTGATCGAATTCTGATCGAAGTACGGATGGGGGTGTTCCGGACCCCCCCGGGGAGGAACGGCTTGGTGGAATGTTAGAACATGTTAAATAAACACGATTTTCACAAAGAATTTTGGGCGGAAGCCAATTTAATTGAAATATATTTTTTTAGTGAGAACGCCATTTAAAACCTACCCTAACTCTAAAAACGCATCTTCCGGACCCCGCTCGAGCAAACGACTATCATGGGCTATTAGAACATGTTAAGCTGACCAGATATCTGCGAAAAAATTTTGGGCGTAAGCCAATTTTTTTAAATTTAGTTTTTTTTAGTCACAACGCCATGTAAACCCACCCTAACCCTAAAAAAGTATATTCCGGACCCCGCTCGAGCGAAGGACTATCATGGACTATTAGAACACGTTAAGTTGACCGGATATCAGTGAAAAAATTTTGGGCATAAAGCGATTTTGATAAATGACAGGTGTTTGATCGAATTCTGATCGAAGTGCGGATGAGGGTGTTCCGGACCCCCCTGGAAGAAACGGCATGGTGGGGTGTTAGAACATGTTAAATAAACACCATGTGCGCAAAAAATTTTTGGGCGTAAGCCAATTATTTTTAAATATAATTTTGTCAGTCAGAACGCCATGTAAACCCACCCTACACCCTAAAAAAGTTATTCCTGACCCCGCTCGAGCGACCGACTGTCATGGGCTATCAGAACACGCTACTTTGACCGGATATCAGTGAAAAAATTTTGGGCGTAAAGCGATTTTGAAAAATGACAGGTGTTTGATCGAGTTCTGATCGAAGTGAGGATCGGGGTGTTCCGGCCCCGCCTGGGGGAAACGGATTGTGGGATGTTAGAAACATGTTAAATAAACACGATTCTCACAAAAAAAATGTTGGGCGGAAGCCAATTTTTTTTAAATAAATTTTTTTAGTGAGAACGCCATATAAACCCACCCTAATTCTAAACACGTATGTTCCGGACCCCGCTCGAGCGACCGACTGTCATGGGCTATTATAACACGTTCAGTTGACCGGCTATCAGCGAAAAAATTTGGGCGTAAAGCGATTTTGAAAAATGACAGGTGTTTGATCGAATTCTGATCGAAGTGCGGATGGGGGTGTTCCGGACCCCCCTGGGGGGAAACGGCCTGTGGTGGAATGTTAGAACATGTTAAATAAAACACGATTTGCACAAAAATGTTTGGGCTTAAGCCATTTTTTTGAAATATAATTTTTTAGTCAGAACGCCTTGTAAACCCCACCCTACTCCTAAAAAAGTATATTCCGGACCCCGCTAGAGCAAACGACTATCATGGTCTATTAGAACACTTCAGTTGACGGGATATCAGTGAAAAAATTTTGGGCATAAAGCGATTTTGAAAAATGACAGGTGTTTGATCGAATTCTGATCGAAGTGCGGATGGGGGTGTTCCGGACCCCCTGGGGGAAACGGCTTGGTGGAATGTTAGAACATGTTAAATAAACACGATTTGCACAAAAAATGTTGGGCTTAAGCCATTTTTTTGAAATATAATTTTTTTAGTCAGAACGCCTTGTAAACCCACCCTAATCCTAAAAAAGTATATTCCGGACCCCGCTAGAGCAAACGACTATCATGGTCTATTAGAACACTTCAGTTGACGGGATATCAGTGAAAAAATTTTGGGCATAAAGCGATTTTGATAAATGACAGGTGTTTGATCGAATTCTGATCGAAGTGCGGATGAGGGTGTTCCGGACCCCCTGGGAGAAACGGCCATGGTGGGATGTTAGAACATGTTAAATAAACACCATGTGCGCAAAAATTTTTTGGGCGTATGCCAATTATTTTTAAATATAATTTTGTCAGTCAGAACGCCATGTAAAACCCACCCTAACCCTAAAAAAGTATATTCCGGACCCCGCTAGAGCAAACGACTATCATGGTCTATTAGAACACTTGAGTTGACGGGATATCAGTGAAAAAATTTTGAGCATAAAGCGATTTTGAAAAATGACAGGTGTTTGATCGAAGTGCGGATGAGGTGTTCCGGACCCCCCTGGGGAGAGGAGGAAACGGCTTGGTGGGATGTTAGAACATGTTAAAATAAACACGATTGGCACAAAAAATTTTGGTCGTAAGCCATTTTTTTTTTAAATATAGTTTCTTTAGTCAGAACGCCATGTACACCCACCCTAACCCTAAGAAAGTATGATTCGGACCCCGCTCGAGCAAAACAACTATCATGAGCTATTAGAACACGTTAAGTGACCAGATATCCGCGAAAAAATTTTGAGCGTTAGCCAATTTTTTTGAAACATAGTTTTTTTTTAGTCAGAACGCCATGTAACCCACTCTAACCCTAAAAAAGTATGTTCTGGACCCCGCTCGAGCAAACGACTATCATGGGCTATTAGAACACATTAAGTTGACCGGATATCAGTGAAAAATTTTGGCTATTTTTAAAGCGGTTTGAAAAATGACAGGAGTTTGATCGAATTCTGATCGAAGTGCAGATGGGGGTGGTCCGGACCCCCATGGGGGAAACTGCATGGTGGGATGTTAGAACATGTTAAAATAAACACCATTTGCACAAAAAATTTTTGGGCGTAAGCCAATTATTTTTAAATATAATTTTTTTAGTCAGAACGCCATGTAAACCCACCCTAATCCTAAAAAAGTATGTTCCGGACCCCGCTAGAGCAAACGACTATCATGGGCTATTAGAACACGTTGAGTTGACGGATATCAGTGAAAAAATTTTGGGCATAAAGCGATTTTGAAAAATGACAGGAGTTTGATCGAATTCTGATCGAAGTGCGGATGGGGGTGGTCCGGACCCCCCTGGGAGAAACGGCATGGTGGGATGTTAGAACATGTTAAATAAACACCATTTACACAAAAAATTTTTGGGCGTTAGCCAATTATTTTTTAAATACAATTTTTTTGTCAGGACGCCATGTAAACCCACCCTAACCCTAAAAAGTATATTCCGGACCCCGCTCGAGCGAAGGACTATCATGGACTATTAGAACACGTTAAGTTGACCGGATATCAGTGAAAAAATTTTGGGCATAAAGCGATTTTGATAAATGACAGGTTTTTGATCGAATTCTGATCGAAGTGCGGATGAGGGTGTTCCGGACCCCCCTGGGAGAAAGAACGGCAATGGTGGGATGTTAGAACATGTTAAATAAACACCATGTGCGCAAAAATTTTTTGGGCGTATGCCAATTATTTTTAAATATAATTTTGTCAGTCAGAACGCCATGTAACCCACCCTAACCCTAAAAAAGTATATTCCGGACCCCGCTAGAGCAAACGACTATCATGGTCTATTAGAACACTTGAGTTGACGGGATATCAGTGAAAAAATTTTGAGCATAAAGCGATTTTGAAAAATGGCAGGTGTTTGATCGAAGTGCGGATGAGGGTGTTCCGGACCCCCCTGGGGGAAACGGCTTGGTGGGATGTTAGAACATGTTAAATAAACACGATTGGCACAAAAAATTTTGGTCGTAAGCCATTTTTTTTAAATATAGTTTTTTTAGTCAGAACGCCATGTACACCCACCCTAACCCTAAGAAAGTATGATTCGGACCCCGCTCGAGCAAACAACTATCATGAGCTATTAGAACACGTTAAGTTGACCAGATATCCGCGAAAAAATTTTGAGCGTTAGCCAATTTTTTTTGAAAACATAGTTTTTTTAGTCAGAACGCCATGTAAACCCACTCTAACCCTAAAAAAGTATGTTCTGGACCCCGCTCGAGCAAACGACTATCATGGGCTATTAGAACACATTAAGTTGACCGGATATCAGTGAAAAAATTTTGGGCATAAAGCGGTTTTGAAAAATGACAGGAGTTTGATCGAATTCTGATCGAAGTGCAGATGGGGGTGGTCCGGACCCCCCTGGGGGAAACTGCATGGTGGGATGTTAGAACATGTTAAATAAACACCATTTGCACAAAAAATTTTTGGGCGTAAGCCAATTATTTTTAATATAATTTTTTTAGTCAGAACGCCATGTAAACCCAACCCTAATCCTAAAAAGTATGTTCCGGACCCCGCTAGAGCAAACGACTATCATGGGCTATTAGAACACGTTGAGTTGACCGGATATCAGTGAAAAAATTTGGGCATAAAGCGATTTTGAAAAATGACAGGAGTTTGATCGAATTCTGATCGAATTGCGGATGGGGTGGTCCGGACCCCCCTGGGGGAAACGGCATGGTGAGATGTTAGAACATGTTAAATAAACACCATTTGCACAAAAAATTTTTGGGCGTAAGCCAATTATTTTAAATATAATTTTTTCAGTCAGAACGCCATGTAAACCCACCCTAATCCTAAAAAAAGTATGTTCCGGACCCCGCTAGAGCAAACGACTATCATGGGCTATTAGAACACGTTGAGTTGACCGGATATCAGTGAAAAAATTTTGGGCATAAAGCGATTTTGATAAATGACAGGTGTTTGATCGAATTCTGATCGAAGTGCGGATGGGGGTGTTCCGGACCGCCCTGGGGGAAACGGCTTGGTGGGAAGTTAGAACATGTTAAATAAACACGATTCTCACAAAAAAATTTAGGGTGTAAGCCAATTTTTTTGAATTATAATTTTTTTAGTGTGAACGCCATATAAACCACCCTAACTCTAAAAACGTATGTTCCGGACCCCGCTCGAGCAAACGATTATCATGGGCTATTAGAACATGTTAAGCTGACCAGATATCTGTGAAAAAATTTTGGGCGTAAGCCAATTTTTTTTTAATTTAGTTTTTTCAGTCAGAACGCCATGTAAACCCACCCTAACCCTAAAAAAGTATATTCCGGACCCCGCTCGAGCGAAGGACTATCATGGACTATTAGAACACGTTAAGTTGACTGGATATCAGTGAAAAAATTTTGGGCATAAAGCGATTTTGATAAATGACAGGTGTTTGATCGAATTCTGATCGAAGTGCGGATGAGGGTGTTCCGGACCCCCCTGGGAGAAACGGCATGGTGAGATGTTAGAACATGTTAATAAACACCATGTGCGCAAAAATTTTTTGGGCGTATGCCAATTATTTTTAAATATAATTTTGTCAGTCAGAACGCCATGTAAACCCACCCTAACCCTAAAAAAGTATATTCCGGACCCCGCTAGAGCAAACGACTATCATGGTCTATTAGAACACTTGAGTTGACGGGATATCAGTGAAAAAATTTTGAGCATAAAGCGATTTGAAAAATGACAGGTGTTTGATCGAAGTGCGGATGAGGGTGTTCCGGACCCCCCTGGGGGAAACGGCTTGGTGGGATGTTATAACATGTTAAATAAACACGATTGGCACAAAAAATTTTGGTCGTAAGCCATTTTTTTTAAATATAGTTTTTTTAGTCAGAACGCCATGTACACCCACCCTAACCCTAAAAAAGTATGATTCGGACCCCGCTCGAGCAAACAACTATCATGAGCTATTAGATATCCGCGAAAAAATTTTGAGCGTTAGCCAATTTTTTTGAAACATAGTTTTTTTAGTCAGAACGCCATGTAAACCCACTCTAACCCTAAAAAAGTATGTTCTGGACCCCGCTCGAGCAAACGACTATCATGGGCTATTAGAACACATTAAGTTGACCGGATATCAGTGAAAAAATTTTGGGCATACAGCGGTTTTGAAAAATGACAGGAGTTTGATCGAATTCTGATCGAAGTGCAGATGGGGGTGGTCCGGACCCCCCTGGGGGAAACTGCATGGTGGGATGTTAGAACATGTAAATAAACACCATTTGCACAAAAAATTTTTGGGCGTAAGCCAATTATTTTTAAATATAATTTTTTTAGTCAGAACGCCATGTAAACCCACCCTAATCCTAAAAAAGTATGTTCCGGACCCCGCTAGAGCAAACGACTATCATGGGCTATTAGAACACGTTGAGTTGACCGGATATCAGTGAAAAAATTTTGGGCATAAAGCGATTTTGAAAAATGACAGGAGTTTGATCGAATTCTGATCGAATTGCGGATGGGGGTGGTCCGGACCCCCCTGGGGGAAACGGCATGGTGGGATGTTAGAACATGTTAAATAAACACCATTTGCACAAAAAATTTTTGGGCGTAAGCCAATTATTTTTAAATATAATTTTTTCAGTCAGAACGCCATGTAAACCCACCCTAATCCTAAAAAGTATGTTCCGGACCCGCTAGAGCAAACGACTATCATGGGCTATTAGAACACGTTGAGTTGACCGGATATCAGTGAAAAAATTTTGGGCATAAAGCGATTTTGATAAATGACAGGTGTTTGATCGAATTCTGATCGAAGTGCGGATGGGGTGTTCCGGACCGCCCTGGGGGAAACGGCTTGGTGGGAAGTTAGAACATGTTAAATAAACACGATTCTCACAAAAAAATTTAGGGCGTAAGCCAATTTTTTTGAATTATAATTTTTTTAGTGTGAACGCCATATAAACCCACCCTAACTCTAAAAACGTATGTTCCGGACCCCGCTCGAGCAAACGATTATCATGGGCTATTAGAACACGTTAAGTTGACCAGATATTCGCGAAAAAATTTTGAGCGTTAGCCAATTTTTTTGAAACATAGTTTTTTTAGTCAGAACGCCATGTAAACCCACCCTAACCCTAAAAAAGTATGTTCCGGACCCCGCTCGAGCAAACGACTATCATGGGCTATTAGAACACGTTAAGTTGACCAGATATCCGCGAAAAATTTTTGGGCGTAAGCCATGTAAACTTACCCTAACCCTAAAAAGGTATGTTCCGGACCCCGCTTGAGCAAACGACTATCATGGGCTATTAGAACACATTAGGTTGAGCGGATATCAGTGAAAAAATTTTGGGCATAAAGCGATTTTGAAAAATGACAGGTGTTTGATCGAAGTGCGGATGAGGGTGTTCCGGACCCCCTTGGTGGGATGTTAGAACATGTTAAATAAACACGATTGTCACAAAAAAATTTTGGGCGTAAGCCAATTTTTTTAAATATAATTTTTTTAGTCAGAACGCCATGTAAACCCACCCTAATCCTAAAAAAGTATGTTCCGGACCCCGCTAGAGCAAACGACTATCATGGGCTATTAGAACACGTTGAGTTGACCGGATATCAGTAAAAAAATGTTGGCATAAAGCGATTTTGATAAATGACAGGTGTTTGATCGAATTCTGATCGAAGTACGGATGGGGGTGTTCCGGACCCCCCTGGGGGAACGGCTTGGTGGGATGTTAGAACATGTTAAATAAACACGATTCTCACAAAAAAAAATTGGGCGGAAGCCAATTTAATTGAAATATAATTTTTTTAGTGAGAACGCCATATAAACCCACCCTAACTCTAAAAACGCATGGGCTATTAAAACACGTTAGGTTGACCAGATATCCGCGAAAAAATTTTAGGCGCAAGCCAATTTTTTTGAAATATAGTTTTTTTAGTCAGAACGCCATGTAAACCCACCCTAACCCTAAAAAAGTATGTTCCGGACCCCGCTCGAGCAAACGACTATCATGGGCTATTAGAACACGTTGAGTTGACCGGATATCAGTGAACAAATTTTGGGCGTAAAGTGATTTTGAAAAATGACAGGAGTTTGATCGAATTCTGATCGAAGTGCGGATGGGGGTGTTCCGGACCCTCCTGGGGGAAACGGCAAGGTGGGATGTTAGAACATGTTAAATAAACACGATTCTCACAAAAAAAATTTGGGCAGAAGCCAATTTAATTGAAATATAATTTTTTTAGTGAGAACGCCATATAAACCCACCCTAACACCATTTGCTCAAAAAAATTTTGGGCGTAAACCAATTATTTTTAAATACAATTTTTTTAGTCAGAACGCCATGTAAACCCACCCTAATCCTAAAAAAGTATGTTCCGGACCCCGCTAGAGCAAACGACTATCATGAGCTATTAGAACACGTTAAGTTGACCGGATATCAGTGAAAAAATTTTGGGCATCAAGCGATTTTGAAAATGACAGGAGTTTGATCGAATTCTGATCGAAGTGCGGATGGGGGTGGTCCGGACCCCCCTGGGAGAAACGGCATGGTGGGATGTTAGAACATGTTAAATAAACACCATTTACACAAAAAATTTTTGGGCGTAAGCCAATTATTTTTAAATACAATTTTTTTAGTCAGAACGCCATGTAAACCCACCCTAATCCTAAAAAAGTATGTTCCGGACCCCGCTAGAGCAAATGACTATCATGCGCTATTAGAACACGTTGAGTTGACCGGATATCAGTGAAAAGATTTTGGGTATAAAGCGATTTTGATAAATGACAGATGTTTGATCGAATTCTGATCGAAGTACGGATGGGGGTGTTCAGGACCCCCCTGGGGGAAGCGGCTTGGTGGGATGTTAGAACATGTTAAATAAACACGATTCTCACAAAAAAAATTTGGGCAGAAGCCAATTTAATTGAAATATAATTTTTTTAGTGAGAACGCCATATAAACCCACCCTAACTCTAAAAACGCATGTTCCGGACCCCGCTCGAGCAAACGACTATCATGGGCTATTAAAACACGTTAGGTTGACCAGATATCCGCGAAAAAATTTTGAGCGTAAGCCAATTTTTTTGAAATATAGTTTTTTTAGCCAGAACGCCATGTAAACCCACCCTAACCCTGAAAAAGTATGTTCCGGACCCCGCTCGAGCAAACGACTATCATGGGCTGTTAGAACACGTTGAGTTGACCGGATATCAGTAAACAAATTTTGGGCGTAAAGCGATTTTGAAAAATGACAGGAGTTTGATCGAATTCTGATCGAAGTGCGGATGGGGGTGGTCCGGACCCCCCTGGGGGAAACGGCATGGTGGGATGTTAGAACATGTTAAATAAACACCATTTGCACAAAAAATTTTTGGGCGTAAGCCAATTATTTTTAAATATAATTTTTTGAGTCAGAACGCCATGTAAACCCACCCTAATCCTAAAAAAGTATGTTCCGGACCCCGCTAGAGCAAACGACTATCATGGGCTATTAGAACACGTTGAGTTGACCGGATATCAGTGAAAAAATTTTGGGCATAAAGCGATTTTGAAAAATGACAGGAGTTTGATCGAATTCTGATCGAATTGCGGATGGGGGTGGTCCGGACCCCCCTGGGGGAAACGGCATGGTGGGATGTTAGAACATGTTAAATAAACACCATTTGCACAAAAAATTTTTGGGCGTAAGCCAATTATTTTTAAATATAATTTTTTTAGTCAGAACGCCATGTAAACCCACCCTAATCCTAAAAAAAGTATGTTCCGGACCCCGCTAGAGCAAACGACTATCATGGGCTATTAGAACACGTTGAGTTGACCGGATATCAGTGAAATAATTTTGGGCATAAAGCGATTTTGAAAAATGACAGGACTTTGATCGAATTCTGATCGAAGTCCGGATGGGGGTGGTCCGGACCCCCCTGGGGGAAACGGCATGCTGGGATGTTAGAACATGTTAAATAAACACCATTTGCACAAAAAATTTTTGGGCGTAAACCAATTATTCTTAAATATAATTTTTTTAGTCAGAACGCCATGTAAACCCACCCTAATCCTAAAAAAAGTATGTTCCGGACCCCGCTAGAGCAAACGACTATCATGAGCTATTAGAACACGTTAAGTTGACCAGATATCCGCGAAAAAATTTTGGGCGTAAACCAATTTTTTTGAAATATAGTTTTTTTAGTCGGAACGCCATGTAAACCAACCCTAATCCTAAAAAAGTATGTTTCGAACCCCGCTCGAGCAAACGACTATCATGGGCTGTTAGAACACGTTGAGTTGACCGGATATCAGTGAACAAATTTTGGCCGTAAAGCGATTTTGAAAAATGACAGGAGTTTGATCGAATTCTGATCGAAGTGCGGATGGTGGTGTTCCGGACCCCCCTGGGGGAAACGGCTTGGTGGGATGTTAGAACACGTTAAATAGACACGATTCTAACACAAAAAAATTTTGTGCGGAAGCCAATTTAATTGAAATATAATTTTTTTAGTGAGAACGCCATATAAACCCACCCTAATTCTAAACACGTATGTTCCGGACCCCGCTCGAGCGACCGACTGTCATGGGCTATTATAACACGTTCAGTTGACCGGCTATCAGCGAAAAAATTTTGGGCGTAAAGCGATTTTGAAAAATGACAGGTGTTTGATCGAATTCTGATCGAAGTGCGGATGGGGGTGTTCCGGACCCCCCTGGGGGAAACGGATTGGTGGGATGTTAGAACATGTTAAATAAACACGATTCTCACAAAAAAATGTTGGGCGGAAGCCAATTTTTTTTAAATAAAATTTTTTTAGTGAGAACGTCATATAAACCCACCCTAATTCTAAACACGTATGTTCCGGACCCCGCTCGAGCGACCGACTGTCATGGGCTATTATAACACGTTCAGTTGACCGGCTATCAGCGAAAAAATTTTGGGCGTAAAGCGATTTTGAAAAATGACAGGTGTTTGATCGAATTCTGATCGAAGTGCGGATGGGGGTGTTCCGGACCCCCCTGGGGGAAACGGCTTGGTGGAATGTTAGAACATGTTAAATAAACACGATTTGCACAAAAAATGTTTGGGCTTAAGCCATTTTTTTGAAATATAATTTTTTTAGTCAGAACGCCTTGTAAACCCACCCTAATCCTAAAAAAGTATATTCCGGACCCCGCTAGAGCAAACGACTATCATGGTCTATTAGAACACTTCAGTTGACGGGATATCAGTGAAAAAATTTTGGGCATAAAGCGATTTTGAAAAATGACAGGTGTTTGATCGAAGTGCGGATGAGAGTGTTCCGGACCCCCTTGGTGGGATGTTAGAACATGTTAAATAAACACGATTGGCACAAAAAAATTTTGGGCGTAAGCCAATTTTTTTAAATATAGTTTTCTTAGTCAGAACGCCATGTAAACCCACCCTAACCCTAAAAAAGTATGTTTTGGACCCCGCTCGAGCAAACGACTATCATGAGCTATTAGAACACGTTAAGTTGGCCAGATATCCGCGAAAAAATTTTGAGCGTTAGCCAATTTTTTTGAAACATAGTTTTTTTTGTCAGAACGCCATGTAAACCCACGCTAACCCTAAAAAAGTATGTTCTGGACCCCGCTCGAGCAAACGACTATCATGGGCTATTAGAACACATTAAGTTGACCGGATATCAGTGAAAAAATTTTGGGCATAAAGCGATTTTGAAAAATGACAGGAGTTTGATCGAATTCTGATCGAAGTGCGGATGGGGGTGGTCCGGACCCCCCTGGGGGAAACGGCATGGTGGGATGTTAGAACATGTTAAATAAACACCATTTGCACAAAAAATTTTTGGGCGTAAGCCAATTATTTTTAAATATAATTTTTTTAGTCAGAACGCCATGTAAACCCACCCTAATCCTAAAAAAGTATGTTCCGGACCCCGCTAGAGCAAACGACTATCATGGGCTATTAGAACACGTTGAGTTGACCGGATATCAGTGAAAAAATTTTGGGCATAAAGCGATTTTGAAAAATGACAGGAGTTTGATCGAATTCTGATCGAATTGCGGATGGGGGTGGTCCGGACCCCCCTGGGGGAAACGGCATGGTGGGATGTTAGAACATGTTAAATAAACACCATTTGCACAAAAAATTTTTGGGCGTAAGCCAATTATTTTTAAATATAATTTTTTTAGTCAGAACGCCATGTAAACCCACCCTAATCCTAAAAAAAGTATGTTCCGGACCCCGCTAGAGCAAACGACTATCATGGGCTATTAGAACACGTTGAGTTGACCGGATATCAGTGAAATAATTTTGGGCATAAAGCGATTTTGAAAAATGACAGGACTTTGATCGAATTCTGATCGAAGTGCGGATGGGGGTGGTCCGGACCCCCCTGGGGGAAACGGCATGGTGGGATGTTAGAACATGTTAAATAAAAACCATTTGCACAAAAAATTTTTGGGCGTAAACCAATTATTTTTAAATATAATTTTTTTAGTCAGAACGCCATGTAAACCCACCCTAACCCTAAAAAAAGTATGTTCCGGACCCCGCTAGAGCAAACGACTATCATGAGCTATTAGAACACGTTAAGTTGACCAGATATCCGCGAAAAAATTTTGGGCGTAAACCAATTTTTTTGAAATATAGTTTTTTTAGTCGGAACGCCATGTAAACCAACCCTAATCCTAAAAAAGTATGTTTCGAACCCCGCTCGAGCAAACGACTATCATGGGCTGTTAGAACACGTTGAGTTGACCGGATATCAGTGAAAAAATTTTGGCCGTAAAGCGATTTTGAAAAATGACAGGAGTTTGATCGAATTCTGATAGAAGTGCGGATGGTGGTGTTCCGGACCCCCCTGGGGGAAACGGCTTGGTGGGATGTTAGAACACGTTAAATAGACACGATTCTAACACAACAAAATTTTGTGCGGAAGCCAATTTAATTGAAATATAATTTTTTTAGTGAGAACGCCATATAAACCCACCCTATCCCTAAAAAAGTATGTTCCGGACCCCGCTCGAGCGAAGGACTATCATGGACTATTAGAACACGTTAAGTTGGCTGGATATCAGTGAACAAATTTTGGGCATAAAGCGATTTTGATAAATGACAGGTGTTTGATCGAATTCTGATCGAAGTACGGATAGGGGTGTTCCGGACCCCACTGGGGGAAACAACTTGGTGGGATGTTAGAACATGTTACATAAACACGATTTTCACAAAAAAATTTTGGGCGGAAGCCAATTTAATTGAAATATAATTTTTTTGGTGAGAACGCCATGTAAACCCACCCTAATCCTAAAAAAGTATGTTCCGGACCCCACTAGAGCAAACGACTATCATGCGCTATTAGAACACGTTGAGTTGACCGGATATCAGTGAAAAGATTTTGGGCATAAAGCGATTTTGATAAATGACAGATGTTTGATCGAATTCTGATCGAAGTACGGATGGGGGTGTTCCGGACCCCCCGGGGGAAACGGCTTGGTGGAATGTTAGAACATGTTAAATAAACACGATTTTCACAAAGAAATTTTGGGCGGAAGCCAATTTAATTGAAATATATTTTTTTAGTGAGAACGCCATTTAAACCTACCCTAACTCTAAAAACGCATCTTCCGGACCCCGCTCGAGCAAACGACTATCATGGGCTATTAGAACATGTTAAGCTGACCAGATATCTGCGAAAAAATTTTGGGCGTAAGCCAATTTTTTTTAAATTTAGTTTTTTTAGTCACAACGCCATGTAAACCCACCCTAACCCTAAAAAAGTATATTCCGGACCCCGCTCGAGCGAAGGACTATCATGGACTATTAGAACACGTTAAGTTGACCGGATATCAGTGAAAAAATTTTGGGCATAAAGCGATTTTGATAAATGACAGGTGTTTGATCGAATTCTGATCGAAGTGCGGATGAGGGTGTTCCGGACCCCCCTGGAAGAAACGGCATGGTGGGGTGTTAGAACATGTTAAATAAACACCATGTGCGCAAAAAATTTTTGGGCGTAAGCCAATTATTTTTAAATATAATTTTGTCAGTCAGAACGCCATGTAAACCCACCCTAACCCTAAAAAAGTATATTCCGGACCCCGCTCGAGCGACCGACTGTCATGGGCTATCAGAACACGCTACTTTGACCGGATATCAGTGAAAAAATTTTGGGCGTAAAGCGATTTTGAAAAATGACAGGTGTTTGATCGAGTTCTGATCGAAGTGAGGATCGGGGTGTTCCGGCCCCGCCTGGGGGAAACGGATTGGTGGGATGTTAGAACATGTTAAATAAACACGATTCTCACAAAAAAATGTTGGGCGGAAGCCAATTTTTTTTAAATAAAATTTTTTTAGTGAGAACGCCATATAAACCCACCCTAATTCTAAACACGTATGTTCCGGACCCCGCTCGAGCGACCGACTGTCATGGGCTATTATAACACGTTCAGTTGACCGGCTATCAGCGAAAAAATTTTGGGCGTAAAGCGATTTTGAAAAATGACAGGTGTTTGATCGAATTCTGATCGAAGTGCGGATGGGGGTGTTCCGGACCCCCCTGGGGGAAACGGCTTGGTGGAATGTTAGAACATGTTAAATAAACACGATTTGCACAAAAAATGTTTGGGCTTAAGCCATTTTTTTGAAATATAATTTTTTTAGTCAGAACGCCTTGTAAACCCACCCTAATCCTAAAAAAGTATATTCCGGACCCCGCTAGAGCAAACGACTATCATGGTCTATTAGAACACTTCAGTTGACGGGATATCAGTGAAAAAATTTTGGGCATAAAGCGATTTTGAAAAATGACAGGTGTTTGATCGAATTCTGATCGAAGTGCGGATGGGGGTGTTCCGGACCCCCCTGGGGGAAACGGCTTGGTGGAATGTTAGAACATGTTAAATAAACACGATTTGCACAAAAAATGTTTGGGCTTAAGCCATTTTTTTGAAATATAATTTTTTTAGTCAGAACGCCTTGTAAACCCACCCTAATCCTAAAAAAGTATATTCCGGACCCCGCTAGAGCAAACGACTATCATGGTCTATTAGAACACTTCAGTTGACGGGATATCAGTGAAAAAATTTTGGGCATAAAGCGATTTTGATAAATGACAGGTGTTTGATCGAATTCTGATCGAAGTGCGGATGAGGGTGTTCCGGACCCCCCTGGGAGAAACGGCATGGTGGGATGTTAGAACATGTTAAATAAACACCATGTGCGCAAAAATTTTTTGGGCGTATGCCAATTATTTTTAAATATAATTTTGTCAGTCAGAACGCCATGTAAACCCACCCTAACCCTAAAAAAGTATATTCCGGACCCCGCTAGAGCAAACGACTATCATGGTCTATTAGAACACTTGAGTTGACGGGATATCAGTGAAAAAATTTTGAGCATAAAGCGATTTTGAAAAATGACAGGTGTTTGATCGAAGTGCGGATGAGGGTGTTCCGGACCCCCCTGGGGGAAACGGCTTGGTGGGATGTTAGAACATGTTAAATAAACACGATTGGCACAAAAAATTTTGGTCGTAAGCCATTTTTTTTTAAATATAGTTTCTTTAGTCAGAACGCCATGTACACCCACCCTAACCCTAAGAAAGTATGATTCGGACCCCGCTCGAGCAAACAACTATCATGAGCTATTAGAACACGTTAAGTTGACCAGATATCCGCGAAAAAATTTTGAGCGTTAGCCAATTTTTTTGAAACATAGTTTTTTTAGTCAGAACGCCATGTAAACCCACTCTAACCCTAAAAAAGTATGTTCTGGACCCCGCTCGAGCAAACGACTATCATGGGCTATTAGAACACATTAAGTTGACCGGATATCAGTGAAAAAATTTTGGGCATAAAGCGGTTTTGAAAAATGACAGGAGTTTGATCGAATTCTGATCGAAGTGCAGATGGGGGTGGTCCGGACCCCCCTGGGGGAAACTGCATGGTGGGATGTTAGAACATGTTAAATAAACACCATTTGCACAAAAAATTTTTGGGCGTAAGCCAATTATTTTAAATATAATTTTTTTAGTCAGAACGCCATGTAAACCCACCCTAATCCTAAAAAAGTATGTTCCGGACCCCGCTAGAGCAAACGACTATCATGGGCTATTAGAACACGTTGAGTTGACCGGATATCAGTGAAAAAATTTTGGGCATAAAGCGATTTTGAAAAATGACAGGAGTTTGATCGAATTCTGATCGAAGTGCGGATGGGGGTGGTCCGGACCCCCCTGGGAGAAACGGCATGGTGGGATGTTAGAACATGTTAAATAAACACCATTTACACAAAAAATTTTTGGGCGTTAGCCAATTATTTTTTAAATACAATTTTTTTTGTCAGGACGCCATGTAAACCCACCCTAACCCTAAAAAAGTATATTCCGGACCCCGCTCGAGCGAAGGACTATCATGGACTATTAGAACACGTTAAGTTGACCGGATATCAGTGAAAAAATTTTGGGCATAAAGCGATTTTGATAAATGACAGGTTTTTGATCGAATTCTGATCGAAGTGCGGATGAGGGTGTTCCGGACCCCCCTGGGAGAAACGGCATGGTGGGATGTTAGAACATGTTAAATAAACACCATGTGCGCAAAAATTTTTTGGGCGTATGCCAATTATTTTTAAATATAATTTTGTCAGTCAGAACGCCATGTAAACCCACCCTAACCCTAAAAAAGTATATTCCGGACCCCGCTAGAGCAAACGACTATCATGGTCTATTAGAACACTTGAGTTGACGGGATATCAGTGAAAAAATTTTGAGCATAAAGCGATTTTGAAAAATGGCAGGTGTTTGATCGAAGTGCGGATGAGGGTGTTCCGGACCCCCCTGGGGGAAACGGCTTGGTGGGATGTTAGAACATGTTAAATAAACACGATTGGCACAAAAAATTTTGGTCGTAAGCCATTTTTTTTAAAATATAGTTTTTTTAGTCAGAACGCCATGTACACCCACCCTAACCCTAAGAAAGTATGATTCGGACCCCGCTCGAGCAAACAACTATCATGAGCTATTAGAACACGTTAAGTTGACCAGATATCCGCGAAAAAATTTTGAGCGTTAGCCAATTTTTTTGAAACATAGTTTTTTTAGTCAGAACGCCATGTAAACCCACTCTAACCCTAAAAAAGTATGTTCTGGACCCCGCTCGAGCAAACGACTATCATGGGCTATTAGAACACATTAAGTTGACCGGATATCAGTGAAAAAATTTTGGGCATAAAGCGGTTTTGAAAAATGACAGGAGTTTGATCGAATTCTGATCGAAGTGCAGATGGGGGTGGTCCGGACCCCCCTGGGGGAAACTGCATGGTGGGATGTTAGAACATGTTAAATAAACACCATTTGCACAAAAAATTTTTGGGCGTAAGCCAATTATTTTTAAATATAATTTTTTTAGTCAGAACGCCATGTAAACCCACCCTAATCCTAAAAAAGTATGTTCCGGACCCCGCTAGAGCAAACGACTATCATGGGCTATTAGAACACGTTGAGTTGACCGGATATCAGTGAAAAAATTTTGGGCATAAAGCGATTTTGAAAAATGACAGGAGTTTGATCGAATTCTGATCGAATTGCGGATGGGGGTGGTCCGGACCCCCCTGGGGGAAACGGCATGGTGAGATGTTAGAACATGTTAAATAAACACCATTTGCACAAAAAATTTTTGGGCGTAAGCCAATTATTTTTAAATATAATTTTTTCAGTCAGAACGCCATGTAAACCCACCCTAATCCTAAAAAAAGTATGTTCCGGACCCCGCTAGAGCAAACGACTATCATGGGCTATTAGAACACGTTGAGTTGACCGGATATCAGTGAAAAAATTTTGGGCATAAAGCGATTTTGATAAATGACAGGTGTTTGATCGAATTCTGATCGAAGTGCGGATGGGGGTGTTCCGGACCGCCCTGGGGGAAACGGCTTGGTGGGAAGTTAGAACATGTTAAATAAACACGATTCTCACAAAAAAATTTAGGGTGTAAGCCAATTTTTTTGAATTATAATTTTTTTAGTGTGAACGCCATATAAACCCACCCTAACTCTAAAAACGTATGTTCCGGACCCCGCTCGAGCAAACGATTATCATGGGCTATTAGAACATGTTAAGCTGACCAGATATCTGTGAAAAAATTTTGGGCGTAAGCCAATTTTTTTTTAATTTAGTTTTTTCAGTCAGAACGCCATGTAAACCCACCCTAACCCTAAAAAAGTATATTCCGGACCCCGCTCGAGCGAAGGACTATCATGGACTATTAGAACACGTTAAGTTGACCGGATATCAGTGAAAAAATTTTGGGCATAAAGCGATTTTGATAAATGACAGGTGTTTGATCGAATTCTGATCGAAGTGCGGATGAGGGTGTTCCGGACCCCCCTGGGAGAAACGGCATGGTGAGATGTTAGAACATGTTAAATAAACACCATGTGCGCAAAAATTTTTTGGGCGTATGCCAATTATTTTTAAATATAATTTTGTCAGTCAGAACGCCATGTAAACCCACCCTAACCCTAAAAAAGTATATTCCGGACCCCGCTAGAGCAAACGACTATCATGGTCTATTAGAACACTTGAGTTGACGGGATATCAGTGAAAAAATTTTGAGCATAAAGCGATTTTGAAAAATGACAGGTGTTTGATCGAAGTGCGGATGAGGGTGTTCCGGACCCCCCTGGGGGAAACGGCTTGGTGGGATGTTATAACATGTTAAATAAACACGATTGGCACAAAAAATTTTGGTCGTAAGCCATTTTTTTTTAAATATAGTTTTTTTAGTCAGAACGCCATGTACACCCACCCTAACCCTAAAAAAGTATGATTCGGACCCCGCTCGAGCAAACAACTATCATGAGCTATTAGAACACGTTAAGTTGAAAAGATATCCGCGAAAAAATTTTGAGCGTTAGCCAATTTTTTTGAAACATAGTTTTTTTAGTCAGAACGCCATGTAAACCCACTCTAACCCTAAAAAAGTATGTTCTGGACCCCGCTCGAGCAAACGACTATCATGGGCTATTAGAACACATTAAGTTGACCGGATATCAGTGAAAAAATTTTGGGCATAAAGCGGTTTTGAAAAATGACAGGAGTTTGATCGAATTCTGATCGAAGTGCAGATGGGGGTGGTCCGGACCCCCCTGGGGGAAACTGCATGGTGGGATGTTAGAACATGTTAAATAAACACCATTTGCACAAAAAATTTTTGGGCGTAAGCCAATTATTTTTAAATATAATTTTTTTAGTCAGAACGCCATGTAAACCCACCCTAATCCTAAAAAAGTATGTTCCGGACCCCGCTAGAGCAAACGACTATCATGGGCTATTAGAACACGTTGAGTTGACCGGATATCAGTGAAAAAATTTTGGGCATAAAGCGATTTTGAAAAATGACAGGAGTTTGATCGAATTCTGATCGAAGTGCAGATGGGGGTGGTCCGGACCCCCCTGGGGGAAACTGCATGGTGGGATGTTAGAACATGTTAAATAAACACCATTTGCACAAAAAATTTTTGGGCGTAAGCCAATTATTTTTAAATATAATTTTTTTAGTCAGAACGCCATGTAAACCCACCCTAATCCTAAAAAAGTATGTTCCGGACCCCGCTAGAGCAAACGACTATCATGGGCTATTAGAACACGTTGAGTTGACCGGATATCAGTGAAAAAATTTTGGGCATAAAGCGATTTTGAAAAATGACAGGAGTTTGATCGAATTCTGATCGAAGTGCGGATGGGGGTGTTCCGGACCGCCCTGGGGGAAACGGTTTGGTGGGAAGTTAGAACATGTTAAATAAACACGATTCTCACAAAAAAAGTTAGGGCGTAAGCCAATTTTTTTGAATTATAATTTTTTTAGTGTGAACGCCATATAAACCCACCCTAACTCTAAAAACGTATGTTCCGGACCCCGCTCGAGCAAACGATTATCATGGGCTATTAGAACACGTTAAGTTGACCAGATATTCGCGAAAAAATTTTGAGCGTTAGCCAATTTTTTTGAAACATAGTTTTTTTAGTCAGAACGCCATGTAAACCCACCCTAACCCTAAAAAAGTATGTTCCGGACCCCGCTCGAGCAAACGACTATCATGGGCTATTAGAACACGTTAAGTTGACCAGATATCCGCGAAAAATTTTTGGGCGTAAGCCATGTAAACTTACCCTAACCCTAAAAAGGTATGTTCCGGACCCCGCTTGAGCAAACGACTATCATGGGCTATTAGAACACATTAGGTTGAGCGGATATCAGTGAAAAAATTTTGGGCATAAAGCGATTTTGAAAAATGACAGGTGTTTGATCGAAGTGCGGATGAGGGTGTTCCGGACCCCCTTGGTGGGATGTTAGAACATGTTAAATAAACACGATTGGCACAAAAAAAATTTTGGGCGTAAGCCAATTTTTTTTAAATATAATTTTTTTAGTCAGAACGCCATGTAAACCCACCCTAATCCTAAAAAAGTATGTTCCGGACCCCGCTAGAGCAAACGACTATCATGGGCTATTAGAACACGTTGAGTTGACCGGATATCAGTAAAAAAATGTTGGCATAAAGCGATTTTGATAAATGACAGGTGTTTGATCGAATTCTGATCGAAGTACGGATGGGGGTGTTCCGGACCCCCCTGGGGGAACGGCTTGGTGGGATGTTAGAACATGTTAAATAAACACGATTCTCACAAAAAAAAATTGGGCGGAAGCCAATTTAATTGAAATATAATTTTTTTAGTGAGAACGCCATATAAACCCACCCTAACTCTAAAAACGCATGGGCTATTAAAACACGTTAGGTTGACCAGATATCCGCGAAAAAATTTTAGGCGCAAGCCAATTTTTTTGAAATATAGTTTTTTTAGTCAGAACGCCATGTAAACCCACCCTAACCCTAAAAAAGTATGTTCCGGACCCCGCTCGAGCAAACGACTATCATGGGCTATTAGAACACGTTGAGTTGACCGGATATCAGTGAACAAATTTTGGGCGTAAAGTGATTTTGAAAAATGACAGGAGTTTGATCGAATTCTGATCGAAGTGCGGATGGGGGTGTTCCGGACCCTCCTGGGGGAAACGGCAGGGTGGGATGTTAGAACATGTTAAATAAACACGATTCTCACAAAAAAAATTTGGGCAGAAGCCAATTTAATTGAAATATAATTTTTTTAGTGAGAACGCCATATAAACCCACCCTAACACCATTTGCTCAAAAAAATTTTGGGCGTAAACCAATTATTTTTAAATACAATTTTTTTAGTCAGAACGCCATGTAAACCCACCCTAATCCTAAAAAAGTATGTTCCGGACCCCGCTAGAGCAAATGACTATCATGCGCTATTAGAACACGTTGAGTTGACCGGATATCAGTGAAAAGATTTTGGGTATAAAGCGATTTTGATAAATGACAGATGTTTGATCGAATTCTGATCGAAGTACGGATGGGGGTGTTCAGGACCCCCCTGGGGGAAGCGGCTTGGTGGGATGTTAGAACATGTTAAATAAACACGATTCTCACAAAAAAAATTTGGGCAGAAGCCAATTTAATTGAAATATAATTTTTTTAGTGAGAACGCCATATAAACCCACCCTAACTCTAAAAACGCATGTTCCGGACCCCGCTCGAGCAAACGACTATCATGGGCTATTAAAACACGTTAGGTTGACCAGATATCCGCGAAAAAATTTTGAGCGTAAGCCAATTTTTTTGAAATATAGTTTTTTTAGCCAGAACGCCATGTAAACCCACCCTAACCCTGAAAAAGTATGTTCCGGACCCCGCTCGAGCAAACGACTATCATGGGCTGTTAGAACACGTTGAGTTGACCGGATATCAGTAAACAAATTTTGGGCGTAAAGCGATTTTGAAAAATGACAGGAGTTTGATCGAATTCTGATCGAAGTGCGGATGGGGGTGGTCCGGACCCCCCTGGGGGAAACGGCATGGTGGGATGTTAGAACATGTTAAATAAACACCATTTGCACAAAAAATTTTTGGGCGTAAGCCAATTATTTTTAAATATAATTTTTTGAGTCAGAACGCCATGTAAACCCACCCTAATCCTAAAAAAGTATGTTCCGGACCCCGCTAGAGCAATCGACTATCATGGGCTATTAGAACACGTTGAGTTGACCGGATATCAGTGAAAAAATTTTGGGCATAAAGCGATTTTGAAAAATGACAGGAGTTTGATCGAATTCTGATCGAATTGCGGATGGGGGTGGTCCGGACCCCCCTGGGGGAAACGGCATGGTGGGATGTTAGAACATGTTAAATAAACACCATTTGCACAAAAAATTTTTGGGCGTAAGCCAATTATTTTTAAATATAATTTTTTTAGTCAGAACGCCATGTAAACCCACCCTAATCCTAAAAAAAGTATGTTCCGGACCCCGCTAGAGCAAACGACTATCATGGGCTATTAGAACACGTTGAGTTGACCGGATATCAGTGAAATAATTTTGGGCATAAAGCGATTTTGAAAAATGACAGGACTTTGATCGAATTCTGATCGAAGTCCGGATGGGGGTGGTCCGGACCCCCCTGGGGGAAACGGCATGCTGGGATGTTAGAACATGTTAAATAAACACCATTTGCACAAAAAATTTTTGGGCGTAAACCAATTATTCTTAAATATAATTTTTTTAGTCAGAACGCCATGTAAACCCACCCTAATCCTAAAGAAAGTATGTTCCGGACCCCGCTAGAGCAAACGACTATCATGAGCTATTAGAACACGTTAAGTTGACCAGATATCCGCGAAAAAATTTTGGGCGTAAACCAATTTTTTTGAAATATAGTTTTTTTAGTCGGAACGCCATGTAAACCAACCCTAATCCTAAAAAAGTATGTTTCGAACCCCGCTCGAGCAAACGACTATCATGGGCTGTTAGAACACGTTGAGTTGACCGGATATCAGTGAAAAAATTTTGGCCGTAAAGCGATTTTGAAAAATGACAGGAGTTTGATCGAATTCTGATCGAAGTGCGGATGGTGGTGTTCCGGACCCCCCTGGGGGAAACGGCATGGTGGGATGTTAGAAAATGTTAAATAAACACCATTTGCACAAAAATTTTTTGGGCGTAAGCCAATTATTTTTAAATATAATTTTTTTAGTCAGAACGCCATGTAAACCCACCCTAATCCTAAAACAGTATGTTCCAGACCCGGCTAGAGCAAACGACTATCATGGCCTATTAGAACACGTTGAGTTGACCGGATATCAGTGAAAAAATTTGGGGCATAAAGCGATTTTGAAAAATGACAGGAGTTTGATCGAATTCTGATCGAAGTGCGGATGGGGGTGTTCCGGACCCCCCTGGGGGAAACGGCATGGTGGGATGTTAGAACATGTTGAATAGACACGATTCTCACAAAAAAATTTTGTGCGGAGGCCAATTTAATTGAAATATAATTTTTTAAGTGAGAACGCCATATAAACCCACCCTAACTCTAAACACGTATGTTCCGGACCCCGCTCGAGCAAACGACTATCATGGGCTATTAGAACACATTAAGTTGACCAGATATCCGCGAAAAATTTTTGAGCGTAAGCCAATTTTTTTGAAATATAGTTTTTTTAGCCAGAACGCCATGTAAACCCACCCTAACCCTAAAAAAGTATGTTCCGGACCCCGCTCGAGCGACCCACTGTCATGGTCTATGAGAACACGGTAAGTTGACTGGATATCAGTGAAAAAATTTAGGGCGTAAAGCAATTTTGATAAATGACAGGTGTTTGATCGAATTCTGATCGAAGTGCGGATGGGGGTGTTCCGGACCCCCCTGGGGGAAACGGCATGGTGGGATGTTAGAACATGTTAAATAATCACCATTTGCTCAAAAAAATTTTGGGCGTAACCCAATTATTTTTAAATATAATTTTTTTAGTCAGAACGCCATGTAAACCCACCCTAATCCTAAAAAAGTATGTTCCGGACCCCGCTAGAGCAAACGACTATCATGGGCTATTAGAACACGTTAAGTTGACCGGATATCAGTGAAAAAATTTAGGGCATAAAGCGATTTTGAAAAATGACTGGTGTTTGATCGATGTGCGGATGAGGGTGTTCCGGACCCCCCTGGGGGAAACGGCTTGGTGGGATGTTAGAACATGTTAAAAGAACGCGATTGGCACACAAAAATTTTGGTCGTAACCAATTTTTTTTTAAATATAGTTTTTTTAGTCAGAACGCCATGTAAACCCACCCTAACTAACACAAAAAAGTATGTTCCGGACCCCGCTCGAGCTTACGACTATCATGGGCTAGTAGAACACGTTATGTTGACCGGATGTCAGTGAAAAAATTTTGGGCGTAAAGCGATTTGAAAAATGACAGGTGTTTGATTTTTTTTAAATATAATTTTTTTAGTGAGAACGCCATATAAACCCACCCTAACTCTAAACACGTATGTTCCGGACTCAACTCGAGCGAAGGACTATCATGGGCTATTAGTACACGTTAGGTTGACCGGATATCAGTGAAAAAATATTGGGCATAAAGCGATTTCGAAAAATGACAGGTGTTTGATCGAAGTGCGGATGAGGGTGCTCCGGACCCCCCTGGTGGGATGTTAGAACATGTTAAATAAACACGATTGGCACAAAAAAATTTTGGGCGTAAGCCAATTTTTTTGAAATATAATTTTTTTAGTGAGAACGCCATATATACCCACCCTAACTCTAAAAACGTATGTTCCGGACCGCGCTCGAGCAAACGACTATCATGGGCTATTAGAACACGTTAAGTTGACCAGATATCCGCGAAAAATTTTTGGGCGTAAGCCATGTAAACTTACCCTAACCCTAAAAAAGTATGTTCCGGACCCCGCTTGAGCAAACGACTATCATGGGCTATTAGAACACATTAGGTTGAGCGGATATCAGTGAAAAAATTTTGGGCATAAAGCGATTTTGAAAAATGACAGGTGTTTGATCGAAGTGCGGATGAGGGTGTTCCGAACCCCCTTGGTGGGATGTTAGAACATGTTAAATAAACACGATTGGCATAAAAAAATTTTGGGCGTAAGTCAATTTTTTTTAAATATAATTTTTTTAGACAGAACGCCATGTAAACCCACCCTAATCCTAAAAAAGTATGTTCCGGACCCCGCTAGAGCAATCGACTATCATGGGCTATTAGAACACGTTGAGTTGACCGGATATCAGTAAAAAAATTTTGGGCATAAAGCGATTTTGATAAATGACAGGTGTTTGATCGAATTCTGATCGAAGTACGGATGGGGGTGTTCCGGACCCCCCTGGGGGAAGCGGCTTGGTGGGATGTTAGAACATGTTAAATAAACACGATTCTCACAAAAAAAATTTGGGCAGAAGCCAATTTAATTGAAATATAATTTTTTTAGTGAGAACGCCATATAAACCCACCCTACCTCTAAAAACGCATGTTCCGGACCCCGCTCGAGCAAACGACTATCATGGGCTATTAAAACACGTTAGGTTGACCAGATATCCGCGAAAAAATTTTGAGCGTAAGCCAATTTTTTTGAAATATAGTTTTTTTAGTCAGAACGCCATGTAAACCCACCCTAACCCTAAAAAAGTATGTTCCGGACCCCGCTCGAGCAAACGACTATCATGGGCTGTTAGAACACGTTGAGTTGACCGGATATCAGTGAACAAATTTTGGGCGTAAAGCGATTTTGAAAAATGACAGGAGTTTGATCGAATTCTGATCGAAGTGCGGATGGGGGTGGTCCGGACCCCCCTGGGAGAAACGGCGTGGTGGGATGTTAGAACATGTTAAATAAACACCACTTACACAAAAAATTTTTGGGCGTAAGCCAATTATTTTTAAATACAATTTTTTTAGTCAGAACGCCATGTAAACCCACCCTAATCCTAAAAAAGTATGTTCCGGACCCCGCTAGAGCAAATGACTATCATGCGCTATTAGAACACGTTGAGTTGACCGGATATCAGTGAAAAGATTTTGGGTATAAAGCGACTTTGATAAATGACAGATGTTTGATCGAATTCTGATCGAAGTACGGATGGCGGTGTTCCGGACCCCCCTGGGGGAAGCGGCTTGGTGGGATGTTAGAACATGTTAAATAAACACGATTCTCACAAAAAAAATTTGGGCAGAAGCCAATTTAATTGAAATATAATTTTTTTAGTGAGAACGCCATATAAACCCACCCTAACTCTAAAAACGCATGTTCCGGACCCCGCTCGAGCAAACGACTATCATGGGCTATTAAAACACGTTAGGTTGACCAGATATCCGCGAAAAAATTTTGAGCGTAAGCCAATTTTTTTGAAATATAGTTTTTTTAGTCAGAACGCCATGTAAACCCACCCTAACCCTGAAAAAGTATGTCCCGGACCCCGCTCGAGCAAACGACTATCATGAGCTGTTAGAACACGTTGAGTTGACCGGATATCAGTAAACAAATTTTGGGCGTAAAGCGATTTTGAAAAATGACAGGAGTTTGATCGAATTCTGATCGAAGTGCGGATGGGGGTGGTCCGGACCCCCCTGGGAGAAACGGCATGGTGGGATGTTAGAACATGTTAAATAAACACCATTTACACAAAAAATTTTTGGGCGTAAGCCAATTATTTTTAAATACAATTTTTTTAGTCAGAACGCCATGTAAACCCACCCTAACCCTAAAAAAGTATATTCCGGACCCCGCTCGAGCGAAGGACTATCATGGACTATTAGAACACGTTAAGTTGACCGGATATCAGTGAAAAAATTTTGGGCATAAAGCGATTTTGATAAATGACAGGTGTTTGATCGAATTCTGATCGAAGTGCGGATGAGGGTGTTCCGGACCCCCCTGGGAGAAACGGCATGGTGGGATGTTAGAACATGTTAAATAAACACCATGTGCGCAAAAATTTTTTGGGCGTATGCCAATTATTTTTAAATATAATTTTGTCAGTCAGAACGCCATGTAAACCCACCCTAACCCTAAAAAAGTATATTCCGGACCCCGCTAGAGCAAACGACTATCATGGTCTATTAGAACACTTGAGTTGACGGGATATCAGTGAAAAAATTTTGAGCATAAAGCGATTTTGAAAAATGACAGGTGTTTGATCGAAGTGCGGATGAGGGTGTTCCGGACCCCCCTGGGGGAAACGGCTTGGTGGGATGTTAGAACATGTTAAATAAACACGATTGGCACAAAAAATTTTGGTCGTAAGCCATTTTTTTTTAAATATAGTTTCTTTAGTCAGAACGCCATGTACACCCACCCTAACCCTAAGAAAGTATGATTCGGACCCCGCTCGAGCAAACAACTATCATGAGCTATTAGAACACGTTAAGTTGACCAGATATCCGCGAAAAAATTTTGAGCGTTAGCCAATTTTCTTGAAACATAGTTTTTTTAGTCAGAACGCCATGTAAACCCACTCTAACCCTAAAAAAGTATGTTCTGGACCCCGCTCGAGCAAACGACTATCATGGGCTATTAGAACACATTAAGTTGACCGGATATCAGTGAAAAAATTTTGGGCATAAAGCGGTTTTGAAAAATGACAGGAGTTTGATCGAATTCTGATCGAAGTGCAGATGGGGGTGGTCCGGACCCCCCTGGGGGAAACAGCATGGTGGGATGTTAGAACATGTTAAATAAACACCATTTGCACAAAATATTTTTGGGCGTAAGCCAATTATTTTTAAATATAATTTTTTTAGTCAGAACGCCATGTAAACCCACCCTAATCCTAAAAAAGTATGTTCCGGACCCCGCTAGAGCAAACGACTATCATGGGCTATTAGAACACGTTGAGTTGACCGGATATCAGTGAAAAAATTTTGGGCATAAAGCGATTTTGAAAAATGACAGGAGTTTGATCGAATTGCGGATGGGGGTGGTCCGGACCCCCCTGGGGGAAACGACATGGTGAGATGTTAGAACATGTTAAATAAACACCATTTGCACAAAAAATTTTTGGGCGTAAGCCAATTATTTTTAAATATAATTTTTTCAGTCAGAACGCCATGTAAACCCACCCTAATCCTAAAAAAAGTATGTTCCGGACCCCGCTAGAGCAAACGACTATCATGGGCTATTAGAACACGTTGAGTTGACCGGATATCAGTGAAAAAATTTTGGGCATAAAGCGATTTTGATAAATGACAGGCGTTTGATCGAATTCTGATCGAAGTGCGGATGGGGGTGTTCCGGACCGCCCTGGGGGAAACGGCTTGGTGGGAAGTTAGAACATGTTAAATAAACACGATTCTCACAAAAAAATTTAGGGCGTAAGCCAATTTTTTTGAATTATAATTTTTTTAGTGTGAACGCCATATAAACCCACCCTAACTCTAAAAACGTATGTTCCGGACCCCGCTCGAGAAAACGATTATCATGGGCTATTAGAACATGTTAAGCTGACCAGATATCTGTGAAAAAATTTTGGGCGTAAGCCAATTTTTTTTTAATTTAGTTTTTTCAGTCAGAACGCCATGTAAACCCACCCTAACCCTAAAAAAGTATATTCCGGACCCCGCTCGAGCGAAGGACTATCATGGACTATTAGAACACGTTAAGTTGACCGGATATCAGTGAAAAAATTTTGGGCATAAAGCGATTTTGATAAATGACAGGTGTTTGATCGAATTCTGATCGAAGTGCGGATGAGGGTGTTCCGGACCCCCCTGGGAGAAACGGCATGGTGGGATGTTAGAACATGTTAAATAAACACCATGTGCGCAAAAATTTTTTGGGCGTATGCCAATTATTTTTAAATATAATTTTGTCAGTCAGAACGCCATGTAAACCCACCCTAACCCTAAAAAAGTATATTCCGGACCCCGCTAGAGCAAACGACTATCATGGTCTATTAGAACACTTGAGTTGACGGGATATCAGTGAAAAAATTTTGAGCATAAAGCGATTTTGAAAAATGACAGGTGTTTGATCGAAGTGCGGATGAGGGTGTTCCGGACCCCCCTGGGGGAAACGGCTTGGTGGGATGTTAGAACATGTTAAATAAACACGATTGGCACAAAAAATTTTGGTCGTAAGCCATTTTTTTTAAATATAGTTTTTTTAGTCAGAACGCCATGTACACCCACCCTAACCCTAAAAAAGTATGATTCGGACCCCGCTCGAGCAAACAACTATCATGAGCTATTAGAACACGTTAAGTTGACCAGATATCCGCGAAAAAATTTTGAGCGTTAGCCAATTTTTTTGAAACATATTTTTTTTAGTCAGAACGCCATGTAAACCCACTCTAACCCTAAAAAAGTATGTTCTGGACCCCGCTCGAGCAAACGACTATCATGGGCTATTAGAACACATTAAGTTGACCGGATATCAGTGAAAAAATTTTGGGCATAAAGCGGTTTTGAAAAATGACAGGAGTTTGATCGAATTCTGATCGAAGTGCAGATGGGGGTGGTCCGGACCACCCTGGGGGAAACTGCATGGTGGGATGTTAGAACATGTTAAATAAACACCATTTACACAAAAAATTTTTGGGCGTAAGCCAATTATTTTTAAATATAATTTTTTTAGTCAGAACGCCATGTAAACCCACCCTAATCCTAAAAAAGTATGTTCCGGACCCCGCTAGAGCAAACGACTATCATGGGCTATTAGAACACGTTGAGTTGACCGGATATCAGTGAAAAAATTTTGGGCATAAAGCGATTTTGAAAAATGACAGGAGTTTGATCGAATTCTGATCGAATTGCGGATGGGGGTGGTCCGGACCCCCCTGGGGGAAACGGCATGGTGGGATGTTAGAACATGTTAAATAAACACCATTTGCACAAAAAAATTTTGGGCGTAAGCCAATTATTTTTAAATATAATTTTTTCAGTCAGAACGCCATGTAAACCCACCCTAATCCTAAAAAAAGTATGTTCCGGACCCCGCTAGAGCAAACGACTATCATGGGCTATTAGAACACGTTGAGTTGACCGGATATCAGTGAAAAAATTTTGGGCATAAAGCGATTTTGATAAATGACAGGTGTTTGATCGAATTCTGATCGAAGTGCGGATGGGGGTGTTCCGGACCGCCCTGGGGGAAACGGCTTGGTGGAAAGTTAGAACATGTTAAATAAACACGATTCTCACAAAAAAATTTAGGGCGTAAGCCAATTTTTTTGAATTATAATTTTTTTAGTGTGAACGTCATATAAACCCACCCTAACTCTAAAAACGTATGTTCCGGACCCCGCTCGAGCAAACGATTATCATGGGCTATTAGAACACGTTAAGTTGACCAGCTATTCGCGAAAAAATTTTGAGCGTTAGCCAATTTTTTTGAAACATAGTTTTTTTAGTCAGAACGCCATGTAAACCCACCCTAACCCTAAAAAAGTATGTTCCGGACCCCGCTCGAGCAAACGACTATCATGGGCTATTAGAACACGTTAAGTTGGCCAGATATCCGCGAAAAATTTTTGGGCGTAAGCCATGTAAACTTACCCTAACCCTAAAAAAGTATGTTCCGGACCCCGCTTGAGCAAACGACTATCATGGGCTATTAGAACACATTAGGTTGAGCGGATATCAGTGAAAAAATTTTGGGCATAAAGCGATTTTGAAAAATGACAGGTGTTTGATCGAAGTGCGGATGAGGGTGTTCCGGACCCCCTTGGTGGGATGTTAGAACATGTTAAATAAACACGATTGGCACAAAAAAATTTTGGGCGTAAGCCAATTTTTTTTAAATATAATTTTTTTAGTCAGAACGCCATGTAAACCCACCCTAATCCTAAAAAAGTATGTTCCGGACCCCGCTAGAGCAAACGACTATCATGGGCTATTAGAACACGTTGAGTTGACCGGATATCAGTAAAAAAATGTTGGGCATAAAGCGATTTTGATAAATGACAGGTGTTTGATCGAATTCTGATCGAAGTACGGATGGGGGTGTTCCGGACCCCCCTGGGGGAAACGGCTTGGTGGGATGTTAGAACATGTTAAATAAACACGATTCTCACAAAAAAAAATTGGGCCGAAGCCAATTTAATTGAAATATAATTTTTTTAGTGAGAACGCCATATAAACCCACCCTAACTCTAAAAACGCATGTTCCGGACCCCGCTCGAGCAAACGACTATCATGGGCTATTAAAACACGTTAGGTTGACCAGATATCCGCGAAAAAATTTTGAGCGTAAGCCAATTTTTTGAAATATAGTTTTTTTAGCCAGAACGCCATGTAAACCCACCCTAACCCTAAAAAAGTATGTTCCGGACCCCGCTCGAGCGAAGAACTATCATGGACTATTAGAACACGTTAAGTTGGCTGGATATCAGTGAAAAAATTTTGGGCATAAAGCGATTCTGATAAATGACAGGTGTTTGATCGAATTCTGATCGAAGTACGGATAGGGGTGTTCCGGACCCCACTGGGGGAAACAACTTGGTGGGATGTTAGAACATGTTACATAAACACGATTTTCACAAAAAAATTTTGGGCGGAAGCCAACTTAATTGAAATATAATTTTTTTGGTGAGAACGCCATATAAACCCACCCTAACTCTAAAAACGCATGTTCCGGACCCCGCTCGAGCAAACGACTATCATGGGCTATTAAAACACGTTAGGTTGACCAGATATCCGCGAAAAAATTTTGGGCGCAAGCCAATTTTTTTGAAATATAGTTTTTTTAGTCAGAACGCCATGTAAACCCACCCTAACCCTAAAAAAGTATGTTCCGGACCCCGCTCGAGCAAACGACTATCATGGGCTATTAGAACACGTTGAGTTGACCGGATATCAGTGAACAAATTTTGGGCGTAAAGTGATTTTGAAAAATGACAGGAGTTTGATCGAATTCTGATCGAAGTGCGGATGGGGGTGTTCCGGACCCTCCTGGGGGAAACGGCAAGGTGGGATGTTAGAACATGTTAAATAAACACCATTTGCTCAAAAAAATTTTGGGCGTAACCCAATTATTTTTAAATATAATTTTTTTAGTCAGAACGCCATGTAAACCCACCCTAATCCTAAAAAAGTATGTTCCGGACCCCGCTAGAGCAAACGACTATCATGGGCTATTAGAACACGTTAAGTTGACCGGATATCAGTGAAAAAATTTTGGGCATAAAGCGATTTTGAAAAATGACTGGTGTTTGATCGATGTGCGGATGAGGGTGTTCCTGACCCCCCTGGGGGAAACGGCTTGGTGGGATGTTAGAACATGTTAAATGAACGCGATTGGCACACAAAAATTTTGGTCGTAAGCCAATTTTTTTTAAATATAGTTTTTTTAGTCAGAACGCCATGTAAACCCACACTAACTAACACATAAAAGTATGTTCCGGACCCCGCTCGAGCTTACGACTATCATGGGCTATTAGTACGCGTTAGGTTGACCGGATATCCGCGAAAAATTTTTGGGCGTAAGCCATGTAAACTTACCCTAACCCTAAAGAAGTATGTTCCGGACCCCGCTTGAGCAAACGACTATCATGGGCTATTAGAACACATTAGGTTGAGCGGATATCAGTGAAAAAATTTTGGGCATAAAGCGATTTTGAAAAATGACAGGTGTTTGATCGAATTGCGGATGAGGGTGTTCCGGACCCCCTTGGTGGGATGTTAGAACATGTTAAATAAACACGATTCTCACAAAAAAAAATTGGGTGGAAGCCAATTTAATTGAAATATAATTTTTTTAGTGAGAACGCCATATAAACCCACCCTAACTCTAAAAACGCATGTTCCGGACCCCGCTCGAGCTAACGACTATCATGGGCTATTAAAACACGTTAGGTTGACCAGATATCCGCGAAAAAATTTTGAGCGTAAGCCAATTTTTTTGAAATATAGTTTTTTTAGCCAGAACGCCATGTAAACCCACCCTATCCCTAAAAAAGTATGTTCCGGACCCCGCTCGAGCGAAGGACTATCATGGACTATTAGAACACGTTAAGTTGGCTGGATATCAGTGAACAAATTTTGGGCATAAAGCGATTTTGATAAATGACAGGTGCTTGATCGAATTCTGATCGAAGTACGGATAGGGGTGTTCCGGACCCCACTGGGGGAAACAACTTGGTGGGATGTTAGAACATGTTACATAAACACGATTTTCACAAAAAAATTTTGGGCGGAAGCCAATTTAATTGAAATATAATTTTTTTGGTGAGAACGCCATGTAAACCCACCCTAATCCTAAAAAAGTATGTTCCGGACCCCACTAGAGCAAACGACTATCATGCGCTATTAGAACACGTTGAGTTGACCGGATATCAGTGAAAAGATTTTGGGCATAAAGCGATTTTGATAAATGACAGATGTTTGATCGAATTCTGATCGAAGTACGGATGGGGGTGTTCCGGACCCCCCGGGGGAAACGGCTTGGTGGAATGTTAGAACATGTTAAATAAACACGATTTTCACAAAAAAATTTTGGGCGGAAGCCAATTTAATTGAAATATATTTTTTTTAGTGAGAACGCCATTTAAACCTACCCTAACCCTAAAAGCGCATGTTCCGGACCCCGCTCGAGCAAACGACTATCATGGGCTATTAGAACATGTTAAGCTGACCAGATATCTGCGAAAAAATTTTGGGCGTAAGCCAATTTTTTTTAAATTTAGTTTTTTTAGTCACAACGCCATGTAAACCCACCCTAACCCTAAAAAAGTATATTCCGGACCCCGCTCGAGCGAAGGACTATCATGGACTATTAGAACACGTTAAGTTGACCGGATATCAGTGAAAAAATTTTGGGCATAAAGCGATTTTGATAAATGACAGGTGTTTGATCGAATTCTGATCGAAGTGCGGATGAGGGTGTTCCGGACCCCCCTGGAAGAAACGGCATGGTGGGGTGTTAGAACATGTTAAATAAACACCATGTGCGCAAAAAATTTTTGGGCGTAAGCCAATTATTTTTAAATATAATTTTGTCAGTCAGAACGCCATGTAAACCCACCCTAACCCTAAAAAAGTATATTCCGGACCCCGCTCGAGCGACCGACTGTCATGGGCTATCAGAACACGCTACTTTGACCGGATATCAGTGAAAAAATTTTGGGCGTAAAGCGATTTTGAAAAATGACAGGTGTTTGATCGAGTTCTGATCGAAGTGAGGATCGGGGTGTTCCGGCCCCGCCTGGGGGAAACGGATTGGTGGGATGTTAGAACATGTTAAATAAACACGATTCTCACAAAAAAATGTTGGGCGGAAGCCAATTTTTTTTAAATAAATTTTTTTTAGTGAGAACGCCATATAAACCCACCCTAATTCTAAACACGTATGTTCCGGACCCCGCTCGAGCGACCGACTGTCATGGGCTATTATAACACGTTCAGTTGACCGGCTATCAGCGAAAAAATTTTGGGCGTAAAGCGATTTTGAAAAATGACAGGTGTTTGATCGAATTCTGATCGAAGTGCGGATGGGGGTGTTCCGGACCCCCCTGGGGGAAACGGCTTGGTGGAATGTTAGAACATGTTAAATAAACACGATTTGCACAAAAAATGTTTGGGCTTAAGCCATTTTTTTGAAATATAATTTTTTTAGTCAGAACGCCTTGTAAACCCACCCTAATCCTATAAAAGTATATTCCGGACCCCGCTAGAGCAAACGACTATCATGGTCTATTAGAACACTTCAGTTGACGGGATATCAGTGAAAAAATTTTGGGCATAAAGCGATTTTGAAAAATGACAGGTGTTTGATCGAAGTGCGGATGAGAGTGTTCCGGACCCCCTTGGTGGGATGTTAGAACATGTTAAATAAACACGATTGGCACAAAAAAATTTTGGGCGTAAGCCAATTTTTTTAAATATAGTTTTCTTAGTCAGAACGCCATGTAAACCCACGCTAACCCTAAAAAAGTATGTTCCGGACCCCGCTCGAGCAAACGACTATCATGGGCTATTAGAACATGTTAAGCTGACCAGATATCTGCGAAAAAATTTTGGGCGTAAGCCAATTTTTTTTAAATTTAGTTTTTTTAGTCACAACGCCATGTAAACCCACCCTAACCCTAAAAAAGTATATTCCGGACCCCGCTCGAGCGAAGGACTATCATGGACTATTAGAACACGTTAAGTTGACCGGATATCAGTGAAAAAATTTTGGGCATAAAGCGATTTTGATAAATGACAGGTGTTTGATCGAATTCTGATCGAAGTGCGGATGAGGGTGTTCCGGACCCCCCTGGAAGAAACGGCATGGTGGGGTGTTAGAACATGTTAAATAAACACCATGTGCGCAAAAAATTTTTGGGCGTAAGCCAATTATTTTTAAATATAATTTTGTCAGTCAGAACGCCATGTAAACCCACCCTAACCCTAAAAAAGTATATTCCGGACCCCGCTCGAGCGACCGACTGTCATGGGCTATCAGAACACGCTACTTTGACCGGATATCAGTGAAAAAATTTTGGGCGTAAAGCGATTTTGAAAAATGACAGGTGTCTGATCGAGTTCTGATCGAAGTGAGGATCGGGGTGTTCCGGCCCCGCCTGGGGGAAACGGATTGGTGGGATGTTAGAACATGTTAAATAAACACGATTCTCACAAAAAAATGTTGGGCGGAAGCCAATTTTTTTTAAATAAAATTTTTTTAGTGAGAACGCCATATAAACCCACCCAAATTCTAAACACGTATGTTCCGGACCCCGCTCGAGCGACCGACTGTCATGGGCTATTATAACACGTTCAGTTGACCGGCTATCAGCGAAAAAATTTTGGGCGTTAAGCGATTTTGAAAAATGACAGGTGTTTGATCGAATTCTGATCGAAGTGCGGATGGGGGTGTTCCGGACCCCCCTGGGGGAAACGGCTTGGTGGAATGTTAGAACATGTTAAATAAACACGATTTGCACAAAAAATGTTTGGGCTTAAGCCATTTTTTTGAAATATAATTTTTTTAGTCAGAACGCCTTGTAAACCCACCCTAATCCTAAAAAAGTATATTCCGGACCCCGCTAGAGCAAACGACTATCATGGTCTATTAGAACACTTCAGTTGACGGGATATCAGTGAAAAAATTTTGGGCATAAAGCGATTTTGAAAAATGACAGGTGTTTGATCGAAGTGCGGATGAGAGTGTTCCGGACCCCCTTGGTGGGATGTTAGAACATGTTAAATAAACACGATTGGCACAAAAAAATTTTGGGCGTAAGCCAATTTTTTTAAATATAGTTTTCTTAGTCAGAACGCCATGTAAACCCACCCTAACCCTAAAAAAGTATGTTTTGGACCCCGCTCGAGCAAACGACTATCATGAGCTATTAGAACACGTTAAGTTGGCCAGATATCCGCGAAAAAATTTTGAGCGTTAGCCAATTTTTTTGAAACATAGTTTTTTTTGTCAGAACGCCATGTAAACCCACGCTAACCCTAAAAAAGTATGTTCTGGACCCCGCTCGAGCAAACGACTATCATGGGCTATTAGAACACATCAAGTTGACCGGATATCAGTGAAAAAATTTTGGGCATAAAGCGATTTTGAAAAATGACAGGAGTTTGATCGAATTCTGATCGAAGTGCGGATGGGGGTGGTCCGGACCCCCCTGGGGGAAACGGCATGGTGGGATGTTAGAACATGTTAAATAAACTCCATTTGCACAAAAAATTTTTGGGCGTAAGCCAATTATTTTTAAATATAATTTTTTTAGTCAGAACGCCATGTAAACCCACCCTAATCCTAAAAAAGTATGTTCCGGCCCCCGCTAGAGCAAACGACTATCATGGGCTATTAGAACACGTTGAGTTGACCGGATATCAGTGAAAAAATTTTGGGCATAAAGCGATTTTGAAAAATGACAGGAGTTTGATCGAATTCTGATCGAATTGCGGATGGGGGTGGTCCGGACCCCCCTGGGGGAAACGGCATGGTGGGATGTTAGAACATGTTAAATAAACACCATTTGCACAAAAAATTTTTGGGCGTAAGCCAATTATTTTTAAATATAATTTTTTTAGTCAGAACGCCATGTAAACCCACCCTAATCCTAAAAAAAGTATGTTCCGGACCCCGCTAGAGCAAACGACTATCATGGGCTATTAGAACACGTTGAGTTGACCGGATATCAGTGAAATAATTTAGGGCATAAAGCGATTTTGAAAAATGACAGGACTTTGATCGAATTCTGATCGAAGTGCGGATGGGGGTGGTCCGGACCCCCCTGGGGGAAACGGCATGGTGGGATGTTAGAACATGTTAAATAAAAACCATTTGCACAAAAAATTTTTGGGCGTAAACCAATTATTGTTAAATATAATTTTTTTAGTCAGAACGCCATGTAAACCCACCCTAACCCTAAAAAAAGTATGTTCCGGACCCCGCTAGAGCAAACGACTATCATGAGCTATTAGAACACGTTAAGTTGACCAGATATCCGCGAAAAAATTTTGGGCGTAAACCAATTTTTTGAAATATAGTTTTTTTAGTCGGAACGCCATGTAAACCAACCCTAATCCTAAAAAAGTATGTTTCGAACCCCGCTCGAGCAAACGACTATCATGGGCTGTTAGAACACGTTGAGTTGACCGGATATCAGTGAAAAAATTTTGGCCGTAAAGCGATTTTGAAAAATGACAGGAGTTTGATCGAATTCTGATCGAAGTGCGGATGGTGGTGTTCCGGACCCCCCTGGGGGAAACGGCTTGGTGGGATGTTAGAACACGTTAAATAGACACGATTCTAACACAAAAAAATTTTGTGCGGAAGCCAATTTAATTGAAATATAATTTTTTTAGTGAGAACGCCGTATAAACCCACCCTAATCCTAAAAAAGTATGTTTCGAACCCCGCTCGAGCAAACGACTATCATGGGCTGTTAGAACACGTTGAGTTGACCGTGTATCAGTGAAAAAATTTTGGCCGTAAAGCGATTTTGAAAAATGACAGGAGTTTGATCGAATTCTGATCGAAGTGCGGATGGTGGTGTTCCGGACCCCCCTGGGGGAAACGGCATGGTGGGATGTTAGAACATGTTAAATAAACACCATCTGCACAAAAATTTTTTGGGCGTAAGCCAATTATTTTTAAATATAATTTTTTTAGTCAGAACGCCATGTAAACCCACCCTAATCCTAAAACAGTATGTTCCAGACCCGGCTAGAGCAAACGACTATCATGGCCTATTAGAACACGTTGAGTTGACCGGATATCAGTGAAAAAATTTTGGGCATAAAGCGATTTTGAAAAATGACAGGAGTTTGATCGAATTCTGATCGAAGTGCGGATGGGGGTGTTCCGGACCCCCCTGGGGGAAACGGCATGGTGGGATGTTAGAACATGTTAAATAAACACCATCTGCACAAAAATTTTTTGGGCGTAAGCCAATTATTTTTAAATATAATTTTTTTAGTCAGAACGCCATGTAAACCCACCCTAATCCTAAAACAGTATGTTCCAGACCCGGCTAGAGCAAACGACTATCATGGCCTATTAGAACACGTTGAGTTGACCGGATATCAGTGAAAAAATTTTGGCCGTAAAGCGATTTTGAAAAATGACAGGAGTTTGATCGAATTCTGATCGAAGTGCGGATGGTGGTGTTCCGGACCCCCCTGGGGGAAACGGCTTGGTGGGATGTTAGAACACGTTAAATAGACACGATTCTAACACAAAAAAATTTTGTGCGGAAGCCAATTTAATTGAAATATAATTTTTTTAGTGAGAACGCCGTATAAACCCACCCTAATCCTAAAAAAGTATGTTTCGAACCCCGCTCGAGCAAACGACTATCATGGGCTGTTAGAACACGTTGAGTTGACCGTGTATCAGTGAAAAAATTTTGGCCGTAAAGCGATTTTGAAAAATGACAGGAGTTTGATCGAATTCTGATCGAAGTGCGGATGGTGGTGTTCCGGACCCCCCTGGGGGAAACGGCATGGTGGGATGTTAGAACATGTTAAATAAACACCATCTGCACAAAAATTTTTTGGGCGTAAGCCAATTATTTTTAAATATAATTTTTTTAGTCAGAACGCCATGTAAACCCACCCTAATCCTAAAACAGTATGTTCCAGACCCGGCTAGAGCAAACGACTATCATGGCCTATTAGAACACGTTGAGTTGACCGGATATCAGTGAAAAAATTTTGGGCATAAAGCGATTTTGAAAAATGACAGGAGTTTGATCGAATTCTGATCGAAGTGCGGATGGGGGTGTTCCGGACCCCCCTGGGGGAAACGGCATGGTGGGATGTTAGAACATGTTAAATAGACACGATTCTCACAAAAAAATTTTGTGCGGAGGCCAATTTAATTGAAATATAATTTTTTCAGTGAGAACGCCATATAAACCCACCCTAACTCTAAACACGTATGTTCCGGACCCCGCTCGAGCAAACGACTATCATGGGCTATTAGAACACATTAAGTTGACCAGATATCCGCGAAAAATTTTTGAGCGTAAGCCAATTTTTTTGAAATATAGTTTTTTTAGCCAGAACGCCATGTAAACCCACCCTAACCCTAAAAAAGTATGTTCCGGACCCCGCTCGAGCGACCCACTATCATGGTCTATGAGAACACGGTAAGTTGACTGGATATCAGTGAAAAAATTTTGGGCGTAAAGCAATTTTGATAAATGACAGGTGTTTGATCGAATTCTGATCGAAGTGCGGATGGGGGTGTTCCGGACCCCCCTGGGGGAAACGGCATGGTGGGATGTTAGAACATGTTAAATAAACACCATTTGCTCAAAAAAATTTTGGGCGTTACCCAATTATTTTTAAATATAATTTTTTTAGTCAGAACGCCATGTACACCCACCCTAATCCTAAAAAAGTATGTTCCGGACCCCGCTAGAGCAAACGACTATCATGGGCTATTAGAACACGTTAAGTTGACCGGATATCAGTGAAAAAATTTTGGGCATAAAGCGATTTTGAAAAATGACTGGTGTTTGATCGATGTGCGGATGAGGGTGTTCCGGACCCCCCTGGGGGAAACGGCTTGGTGGGATGTTAGAACATGTTAAAAGAACGCGATTGGCACACAAAAATTTTGGGCGTAAGCCAATTTTTTTGAAATATAATTTTTTTAGTGAGAACGCCATATATACCCACCCTAACTAACACAAAAAAGTATGTTCCGGACCCCGCTCGAGCTTACGACTATCATGGGCTAGTAGAACACGTTATGTTGACCAGATGTCAGTGAAAAAATTTTGGGCGTAAAGCGATTTTGAAAAATGACAGGTGTTTGATTTTTTTTAAATATAATTTTTTTAGTGAGAACGCCATATAAACCCACCCTAACTCTAAACACGTATGTTCCGGACCCAACTCGAGCGAAGGACTATCATGGGCTATTAGTACACGTTAGGTTGACCGGATATCAGTGAAAAAATTTTGGGCATAAAGCGATTTCGAAAAATGACAGGTGTTTGATCGAAGCGCGGATGAGGGTGCTCCGGACCCCCCTGGTGGGATGTTAGAACATGTTAAATAAACACGATTGGCACAAAAAAATTTTGGGCGTAAGCCAATTTTTTTGAAATATAATTTTTTTAGTGAGAACGCCATATATACCCACCCTAACTCTAAAAACGTATGTTCCGGACCGCGCTCGAGCAAACGACTATCATGGGCTATTAGAACACGTTAAGTTGACCAGATATCCGCGAAAAATTTTTGGGCGTAAGCCATGTTAACTTACCCTAACCCTAAAAAAGTATGTTCCGGACCCCGCTTGAGCAAACGACTATCATGGGCTATTAGAACACATTAGGTTGAGCGGATATCAGTGAAAAAATTTTGGGCATAAAGCGATTTTGAAAAATGACAGGTGTTTGATCGAAGTGCGGATGAGGGTGTTCCGAACCCCCTTGGTGGGATGTTAGAACATGTTAAATAAACACGATTGGCACAAAAAAATTTTGGGCGTAAGTCAATTTTTTTTAAATATAATTTTTTTAGTCAGAACGCCATGTAAACCCACCCTAATCCTAAAAAAGTATGTTCCGGACCCCGCTAGAGCAAACGACTATCATGGGCTATTAGAACACGTTGAGTTGACCGGATATCAGTAAAAAAATTTTGGGCGTAAAGCGATTTTGAAAAATGACAGGTGTTTGATCGAATTCTGATCGAAGTGCGGATGGGGGTGTTCCGGACCCCCCTGGGGGAAACGGCTTGGTGGAATGTTCGAACATGTTAAATAAACACGATTTGCACAAAAAATGTTTGGGCTTAAGCCATTTTTTTGAAATATAATTTTTTTAGTCAGAACGCCTTGTAAACCCACCCTAACCCTAAAAAAGTATATTCCGGACCCCGCTAGAGCAAACGACTATCATGGTCTATTAGAACACTTCAGTTGACGGGATATCAGTGAAAAAATTTTGGGCATAAAGCGATTTTGAAAAATGACAGGTGTTTGATCGAAGTGCGGATGAGAGTGTTCCGGACCCCCTTGGTGGGATGTTAGAACATGTTAAATAAACACGATTGGCACAAAAAAATTTTGGGCGTAAGCCAATTTTTTTAAATATAGTTTTCTTAGTCAGAACGCCATGTAAACCCACCCTAACCCTAAAAAAGTATGTTTTGGACCCCGCTCGAGCAAACGACTATCATGAGCTATTAGAACACGTTAAGTTGGCCAGATATCCGCGAAAAAATTTTGAGCGTTGGCCAATTTTTTTGAAACATAGTTTTTTTTGTCAGAACGCCATGTAAACCCACGCTAACCCTAAAAAAGTATGTTCTGGACCCCGCTCGAGCAAACGACTATCATGGGCTATTAGAACACATTAAGTTGACCGGATATCAGTGAAAAAATTTTGGGCATAAAGCGATTTTGAAAAATGACAGGAGTTTGATCGAATTCTGATCGAAGTGCGGATGGGGGTGGTCCGGACTCCCCTGGGGGAAACGGCATGGTGGGATGTTAGAACATGTTAAATAAACACCATTTGCACAAAAAATTTTTGGGCGTAAGCCAATTATTTTTAAATATAATTTTTTTAGTCAGAACGCCATGTAAACCCACCCTAATCCTAAAAAAGTATGTTCCGGACCCCGCTAGAGCAAACGACTATCATGGGCTATTAGAACACGTTGAGTTGACCGGATATCAGTGAAAAAATTTTGGGCATAAAGCGATTTTGAAATATGACAGGAGTTTGATCGAATTCTGATCGAATTGCGGATGGGGGTGGTCCGGACCCCCCTGGGGGAAACGGCATGGTGGGATGTTAGAACATGTTAAATAAACACCATTTGCACAAAAAATTTTTGGGCGTAAGCCAATTATTTTTAAATATAATTTTTTTAGTCAGAACGCCATGTAAACCCACCCTAATCCTAAAAAAAGTATGTTCCGGACCCCGCTAGAGCAAACGACTATCATGGGCTATTAGAACACGTTGAGTTGACCGGATATCAGTGAAATAATTTTGGGCATAAAGCGATTTTGAAAAATGACAGGACTTTGATCGAATTCTGATCGAAGTGCGGATGGGGGTGGTCCGGACCCCCCAGGGGGAAACGGCATGGTGGGATGTTAGAACATGTTAAATAAAAACCATTTGCACAAAAAATTTTTGGGCGTAAACCAATTATCTTTAAATATAATTTTTTTAGTCAGAACGCCATGTAAACCCACCCTAACCCTAAAAAAAGTATGTTCCGGACCCCGCTAGAGCAAACGACTATCATGAGCTATTAGAACACGTTAAGTTGACCAGATATCCGCGAAAAAATTTTGGGCGTAAACCAATTTTTTTGAAATATAGTTTTTTTAGTCGGAACGCCATGTAAACCAACCCTAATCCTAAAAAAGTATGTTTCGAACCCCGCTCGAGCAAACGACTATCATGGGCTGTTAGAACACGCTGAGTTGACCGGATATCAGTGAAAAAATTTTGGCCGTAAAGCGATTTTGAAAAATGACAGGAGTTTGATCGAATTCTGATAGAAGTGCGGATGGTGGTGTTCCGGACCCCCCTAGGGGAAACGGCTTGGTGGGATGTTAGAACACGTTAAATAGACACGATTCTAACACAAAAAAATTTTGTGCGGAAGCCAATTTAATTGAAATATAATTTTTTTAGTGAGAACGCCATATAAACCCACCCTAATCCTAAAAAAGTATGTTTCGAACCCCGCTCGAGCAAACGACTATCATGGGCTGTTAGAACACGTTGATTTGACCGTGTATCAGTGAAAAAATTTTGGCCGTAAAGCGATTTTGAAAAATGACAGGAGTTTGATCGAATTCTGATCGAAGTGCGGATGGTGGTGTTCCGGACCCCCCTGGGGGAAACGGCATGGTGGGATGTTAGAACATGTTAAATAAACACCATCTGCACAAAAATTTTTTGGGCGTAAGCCAATTATTTTTAAATATAATTTTTTTAGTCAGAACGCCATGTAAACCCACCCTAATCCTAAAACAGTATGTTCCAGACCCGGCTAGAGCAAACGACTATCATGGCCTATTAGAACACGTTGAGTTGACCGGATATCAGTGAAAAAATTTTGGGCATAAAGCGATTTTGAAAAATGACAGGAGTTTGATCGAATTCTGATCGAAGTGCGGATGGGGGTGTTCCGGACCCCCCTGGGGGAAACGGCATGGTGGGATGTTAGAACATGTTAAATAGACACGATTCTCACAAAAAAAATTTGTGCGGAGGCCAATTTAATTGAAATATAATTTTTTCAGTGAGAACGCCATATAAACCCACCCTAACTCTAAACACGTATGTTCCGGACCCCGCTCGAGCAAACGACGATCATGGGCTATTAGAACACATTAAGTTGACCAGATATCCGCGAAAAATTTTTGAGCGTAAGCCAATTTTTTTGAAATATAGTTTTTTTAGCCAGAACGCCATGTAAACCCACCCTAACCCTAAAAAAGTATGTTCCGGACCCCGCTCGAGCGACCCACAGTCATGGTCTATGAGAACACGGTAAGTTGACTGGATATCAGTGAAAAAATTTTGGGCGTAAAGCAATTTTGATATATGACAGGTGTTTGATCGAATTCTGATCGAAGTGCGGATGGGGGTGTTCCGGACCCCCCTGGGGGAAACGGCATGGTGGGATGTTAGAACATGTTAAATAAACACCATTTGCTCAAAAAAATTTTGGGCGTAACCCAATTATTTTTAAATATAATTTTTTTAGTCAGAACGCCATGTAAACCCACCCTAATCCTAAAAAAGTATGTTCCGGACCCCGCTAGAGCAAACGACTATCATGGGCTATTAGAACACGTTAAGTTGACCGGATATCAGTGAAAAAATTTTGGGCATAAAGCGATTTTGAAAAATGACTGGTGTTTGATCGATGTGCGGATGAGGGTGTTCCGGACCCCCCTGGGGGAAACGGCTTGGTGGGATGTTAGAACATGTTAAAAGAACGCGATTGGCACACAAAAATTTTGGGCGTAAGCCAATTTTTTTGAAATATATTTTTTTTAGTGAGAACGCCATATATACCCACCCTAACTAACACAAAAAAGTATGTTCCGGACCCCGCTCGAGCTTACGACTATCATGGGCTAGTAGAACACGTTATGTTGACCAGATGTCAGTGAAAAAATTTTGGGCGTAAAGCGATTTTGAAAAATGACAGGTGTTTGATTTTTTTTAAATATAATTTTTTTAGTGAGAACGCCATATAAACCCACCCTAACTCTAAACACGTATGTTCCGGACCCAACTCGAGCGAAGGACTATCATGGGCTATTAGTACACGTTAGGTTGACCGGATATCAGTGAAAAAATTTTGGGCATAAAGCGATTTCGAAAAATGACAGGTGTTTGATCGAAGTGCGGATGAGGGTGCTCCGGACCCCCCTGGTGGGATGTTAGAACATGTTAAATAAACACGATTGGCACAAAAAAATTTTGGGCGTAAGCCAATTTTTTTGAAATATAATTTTTTTAGTGAGAACGCCATATATACCCACCCTAACTCTAAAAACGTATGTTCCGGACCGCGCTCGAGCAAACGACTATCATGGGCTATTAGAACACGTTAAGTTGACCAGATATCCGCGAAAAATTTTTGGGCGTAAGCCATGTAAACTTACCCTAACCCTAAAAAAGTATGTTCCGGACCCCGCTTGAGCAAACGACTATCATGGGCTATTAGAACACATTAGGTTGAGCGGATATCAGTGAAAAAATTTTGGGCATAAAGCGATTTTGAAAAATGACAGGTGTTTGATCGAAGTGCGGATGAGGGTGTTCCGAACCCCCTTGGTGGGATGTTAGAACATGTTAAATAAACACGATTGGCACAAAAAAATTTTGGGCGTAAGTCAATTTTTTTTAAATATAATTTTTTTAGTCAGAACGCCATGTAAACCCACCCTAATCCTAAAAAAGTATGTTCCGGACCCCGCTAGAGCAAACGACTATCATGGGCTATTAGAACACGTTGAGTTGACCGGATATCAGTAAAAAAATTTTGGGCATAAAGCGATTTTGATAAATGACAGGTGTTTGATCGAATTCTGATCGAAGTACGGATGGGGGTGTTCCGGACCCCCCTGAGGGAAGCGGCTTGGTGGGATGTTAGAACATGTTAAATAAACACGATTCTCACAAAATAAATTTGGGCAGAAGCCAATTTAATCGAAATATAATTTTTTTAGTGAGAACGCCATATAAACCCACCCTACCTCTAAAAACGCATGTTCCGGACCCCGCTCGAGCAAACGACTATCATGGGCTATTAAAACACGTTAGGTTGACCAGATATCCGCGAAAAAATTTTGAGCGTAAGCCAATTTTTTTGAAATATAGTTTTTTTAGTCAGAACGCCATGTAAACCCACCCTAACCCTGAAAAAGTATGTTCCGGACCCCGCTCGAGCAAACGACTATCATGGGCTGTTAGAACACGTTGAGTTGACCGGATATCAGTGAACAAATTTTGGGCGTAAAGCGATTTTGAAAAATGACAGGAGTTTGATCGAATTCTGATCGAAGTGCGGATGGGGGTGGTCCGGACCCCCCTGGGAGAAACGGCATGGTGGGATGTTAGAACATGTTAAATAAACACCATTTACACAAAAAATTTTTGGTCGTAAGCCAATTATTTTTAAATACAATTTTTTTTGTCAGAATGCCATGTAAACCTACCCTAATCCTAAAAAAGTATGTTCCGGACCCCGCTAGAGCAAATGACTATCATGCGCTATTAGAACACGTTGAGTTGACCGGATATCAGTGAAAAGATTTTGGGTATAAAGCGATTTTGATAAATGACAGATGTTTGATCGAATTCTGATCGAAGTGCGGATGGGGGTGTTCCGGACCCCCCGGGGGAAACGGCTTGGTGGTGTTAGAACATGTTAAATAAACACGATTCTCACAAAAAAATTTTGGGCGGAAGCCAATTTAATTGAAATATAATTTTTTTAGTGAGAACGCCATATAAACCCACCCTAACTCTAAAAACGCATGTTCCGGACCCCGCTCGAGCAAACGACTATCATGGGCTATTAGAACATGTTAAGCTGACCAGATATCTGTGAAAAAATTTTGGGCGTAAGCAAATTTTTTTTAAATTTAGTTTTTTCAGTCAGAACGCCATGTAAACCCACCCTAACCCTAAAAAAGTATATTCCGGACCCCGCTCGAGCGAAGGACTATCATGGGCTATTAGAACACGTTGAGTTGACCGGATATCAGTAAAAAAATGTTGGGCATAAAGCGATTTTGATAAATGACAGGTGTTTGATCGAATTCTGATCGAAGTACGGATGGGGGTGTTCCGGACCCCCCTGGGGGAAACGGCTTGGTGGGATGTTAGAACATGTTAAATAAACACGATTCTCACAAAAAAAATTGGGCGGAAGCCAATTTAATTGAAATATAATTTTTTTAGTGAGAACGCCATATAAACCCACCCTAACTCTAAAAACGCATGTTCCGGACCCCGCTCGAGCAAACGACTATCATGGGCTATTAAAACACGTTAGGTTGACCAGATATCCGCAAAAAAATTTTGAGCGTAAGCCAATTTTTTTGAAATATAGTTTTTTTAGCCAGAACGCCATGTAAACCCACCCTAACCCTAAAAAAGTATGTTCCGGACCCCGCTCGAGCGAAGGACTATCATGGACTATTAGAACACGTTAAGTTGGCTGGATATCAGTGAAAAAATTTTGGGCATAAAGCGATTTTGATAAATGACAGGTGTTTGATCGAATTCTGATCGAAGTACGGATAGGGGTGTTCCGGACCCCACTGGGGGAAACAACTTGGTGGGATGTTGGAACATGTTACATAAACACGATTTTCACAAAAAAATTTTGGGCGGAAGCCAACTTAATTGAAATATAATTTTTTTGGTAAGAACGCCATATAAACCCACCCTAACTCTAAAAACGCATGTTCCGGACCCCGCTCAAGCAAACGACTATCATGGGCTATTAGCACATGTTAAGCTGACCAGATATCTGCGAAAAAATTTTGGGCGTAAAGCGATTTTGAAAACCCACCCTAACCCTAAAAAAGTATGTTTTGGACCCCGCTCGAGCAAACGACTATCATGAGCAAAATGACAGGACTTTGATCGAATTCTGATCGAAGTGCGGATGGGGGTGGTCCGGACCCCCCTGGGGGAAACGGCATGGTGGGATGTTAGAACATGTTAAATAAACACCATTTGCACAAAAAATTTTTGGGCGTAAGCCAATTATTTTTAAATATAATTTTCTTAGTCAGAACGCCATGTAAACCCACCCTAATCCTAAAAAAGTATGTTCCGGACCCCGCTAGAGCAATCGACTATCATGGGCTATTAGAACACGTTGAGTTGACCGGATATCAGTGAAAAAATTTTGGGCATAAAGCGATTTTGAAAAGTGACAGGAGTTTGATCGAATTCTGATCGAATTGCGGATGGGGGTGGTCCGGACCCCCCTGGGGGAAACGGCATGGTGGGATGTTAGAACATGTTAAATAAACACCATTTGCACAAAAAATTTTTGGGCGTAAGCCAATTATTTTTAAATATAATTTTTTTAGTCAGAACGCCATGTAAACCCACCCTAATCCTAAAAAAAGTATGTTCCGGACCCCGCTAGAGCAAACGACTATGATGAGCTATTAGAACACGTTGAGTTGACCGGATATCAGTGAAAAAATTTGGGCGTACAGCGATTTTGAAAAATGACAGGAGTTTGATCGAATTCTGATCGAAGTGCGGATGGGGGTGTTCCGGCCCCGCCTGGGGGAAACGGCTTGGTGGGATGTTAGAACACGTTAAATAGACACGATTCTAACACAAAAAAAATTTGTGCGGAAGCCAATTTAATTGAAATATAATTTTTTTAGTGAGAACGCCATATAAACCCACCCTAATCCTAAAAAAGTATGTTCCGAACCCCGCTGGAGCAAACGACTATCATGGGCTGTTAGAACACGTTGAGTTGACCGGATATCAGTGAAAAAATTTTGGCCGTAAAGCGATTTTGAAAAATGACAGGAGTTTGATCGAATTCTGATCGAAGTGCGGATGGTGGTGTTCCGGACCCCCCTGGGGGAAACGGCATGGTGGGATGTTAGAACATGTTAAATAAACACCATTTGCACAAAAATTTTTTGGGCGTAAGCCAATTATTTTTAAATATAATTTTTTTAGTCAGAACGCCATGTAAACCCACCCTAATTCTAAAAAAGAATGTTCCGGACCCGGCTAGAGCAAACGACTATCATGGACTATTAGAACACGTTGAGTTGACCGGATATCAGTGAAAAAATTTTGGGCATAAAGCGATTTTGAAAAATGACAGGAGTTTGATCGAATTCTGATCGAAGTGCGGATGGGGGTGTTCCGGACCCCCCTGGGGAAAACGGCATGGTGGGATGTTAGAACATGTTAAATAAACACCATTTGCACAAAAAATTTTTGGGCGTAAACCAATTATTTTTAAATATAATTTTTTTAGTCAGAACGCCATGTAAACCCACCCTAATCCTAAAACAGTATGTTCCAGACCCGGCTAGAGCAAACGACTATCATGGCCTATTAGAACACGTTGATTTGGCCGGATATCAGTGAAAAAATTTTGGGCATAAAGCGATTTTGAAAAATGACAGGAGTTTGATCGAATTCTGATCGAAGTGCGGATGGGGGTGTTCCGGACCCCCCTGGGGGAAACGGCATGGTGGGATGTTAGAACATGTTAAATAGACACGATTCTCACAAAAAAATTTTGTGCGGAGGCCAATTTAATTGAAATATAATTTTTTCAGTGAGAACGCCATATAAACCCACCCTAACTCTAAACACGTATGTTCCGGACCCCGCTCGAGCAAACGACTATCATGGGCTATTAGAACACATTAAGTTGACCAGATATCCGTGAAAAATTTTTGAGCGTAAGCCAATTTTTTTGAAATATAGTTTTTTTAGCCAGAACGCCATGTAAACCCACCCTAACCCAAAAAAAGTATGTTCCGGACCCCGCTTGAGCGACCCACTGTCATGGTCTATGAGAACACGGTAAGTTGACTGGATATCAGTGAAAAAATTTTGGGCGTAAAGCAATTTTGATAAATGACAGGTGTTTGATCGAATTCTGATCGAAGTGCGGATGGGGGTGTTCCGGACCCTCCTGGGGGAAACGGCATGGTGGGATGTTAGAACATGTTAAATAACCACGATTCTCACAAAAAAAAATTGGTCGGAAGCCAATTCAATTGAAATATAATTTTTTTAGTGAGAACGCCATATAAACCCACCCTAACTCTAAAAACGCATGTTCCGGACCCCGCTCGAGCAAACGACTATCATGGGCTATTAAAACACGTCAGGTTGACCAGATATTCGCGAAAAAATTTTGAGCGTAAGCCAATTATTTTGAAATATAGTTTTTTTAGCCAGAACGCCATGTAAACCCACCCTAACCCTAAAAAAGTATGTTCCGGACCCCGCTCGAGCGAAGGACTATCATGGACTATTAGAACACGTTAAGTTGGCTGGATATCAGTGAAAAAATTTTGGGCATAAAGCGATATTGATAAATGACAGGTGTTTGATCGAATTCTGATCGAAGTACGGATAGGGGTGTTCCGGACCCCACTGGGGGAAACAACTTGGTGGGATGTTAGAACATGTTACATAAACACGATTTTCACAAAAAAATTTTGGGCGGAAGCCAATTTAATTGAAATATAATTTTTTTGGTGAGAACGCCATATAAACCCACCCTAACTCTAAAAACGCATGTTCCGGACCCCGCTCGAGCAAACGACTATCATGGGCTATTAAAACACGTTAGGTTGACCAGATATCCGCGAAAAAATTTTGGGCGCAAGCCAATTTTTTTGAAATATAGTTTTTTTAGTCAGAACGCCATGTAAACCCACCCTAACCCTAAAAAAGTATGTTCCGGACCCCGCTCGAGCAAACGACTATCATGGGCTGTTAGAACACGTTGAATTGACCGGATATCAGTGAACAAATTTTGGGCGTAAAGCGATTTTGAAAAATGACAGGAGTTTGATCGAATTCTGATCGAAGTGCGGATGGGGGTGGTCCGGACCCCCCTGGGAGAAACGGCATGGTGGGATGTTAGAACATGTTAAATAAACACCATTTACACAAAAAATTTTTGGGCGTAAGCCAATTATTTTTAAATACAATTTTTTTAGTCAGAACGCCATGTAAACCCACCCTAATCCTAAAAAAGTATGTTCCGGACCCCGCTAGAGCAAACGACTATCATGCGCTATTAGAACACGTTGAGTTGACCGGATATCAGTGAAAAGATTTTGGGCATAAAGCGATTTTGATAAATGACAGATGTTTGATCGAATTCTGATCGAAGTACGGATGGGGGTGTTCCGGACCCCCCCGGGGGAAACGGCTTGGTGGAATGTTAGAACATGTTAAATAAACACGATTCTCACAAAAAAATTTTGTGCGGAAGCCAATTTAATTGAAATATAATTTTTTTAGTGAGAACGCCATATAAACCTACCCTAACTCTAAAAACGCATGTTCCGGACCCCGCTCAAGCAAACGACTATCATGGGCTATTAGCACATGTTAAGCTGACCAGATATCTGCGAAAAAATTTTGGGCGTGAGCCAATTTTTTTTAAATTTAGTTTTTTTAGTCAGAACGCCATGTAAACCCACCCTAACCCTAAAAAAGTATATTCCGGACCCCGCTCGAGCGAAGGACTATCATGGACTATTAGAACACGTTAAGTTGACCGGATATCAGTGAAAAAATTTTGGGCATAAAACGATTTTGATAAATGACAGGTGTTTGATCGAATTCTGATCGAAGTGCGGATGAGGGTGTTCCGGACCCCCCTGGGAGAAACGGCATGGTGGGGTGTTAGAACATGTTAAATAAACACCATGTGCGCAAAAAATTTTTGGGCGTAAGCCAATTATTTTTAAATATAATTTTGTCAGTCAGAACGCCATGTAAACCCACCCTAACCCTAAAAAAGTATATTCCGGACCCCGCTCGAGCGACCGACTGTCATGGGCTATCAGAACACGCTACTTTGACCGGATATCAGTGAAAAAATGTTGGGCGTAAAGCGATTTTGAAAAATGACAGGTGTTTGATCGAGTTCTGATCGAAGTGAGGATCGGGGTGTTCCGGCCCCGCCTGGGGGAAACGGATTGGTGGGATGTTAGAACATGTTAAATAAACACGATTCTCACAAAAAAATGTTGGGCGGAAGCCAATTTTTTTTAATAAAATTTTTTTAGTGAGAACGCCATATAAACCCACCCTAATTCTAAACACGTATGTTCCGGACCCCGCTCGAGCGACCGACTGTCATGGGCTATTATAACACGTTCAGTTGACCGGCTATCAGCGAAAAAATTTTGGGCGTAAAGCGATTTTGAAAAATGACAGGTGTTTGATCGAATTCTGATCGAAGTGCGGATGGGGGTGTTCCGGACCCCCCTGGGGGAAACGGTTTGGTGGGATGTTAGAACATGTTAAATAAACACGATTTGCACAAAAAATGTTTGGGCTTAAGCCATTTTTTTGAAATATAATTTTTTTAGTCAGAACGCCTTGTAAACCCACCCTAATCCTAAAAAAGAATATTCAGGACCCCGCTAGAGCAAACGACTATCATGGTCTATTAGAACACTTGAGTTGACGGGATATCAGTGAAAAAATTTTGAGCATAAAGCGATTTTGAAAAATGACAGGTGTTTGATCGAAGTGCGGATGAGGGTGTTCCGGACCCCCTTGGTGGGATGTTAGAACATGTTAAATAAACACGATTGGCACAAAAAAATTTTGGGCGTAAGCCAATTTTTTTAAATATAGTTTTCTTAGTCAGAACGCCATGTAAACCCACCCTAACCCTAAAAAAGTATGTTTTGGACCCCGCTCGAGCAAACGACTATCATGAGCTATTAGAACACGTTAGGTTGACCAGATATCCGCGAAAAAATGTTGAGCGTTAGCCAATTTTTTTGAAACATAGTTTTTTTAGTCAGAACGCCATGTAAACCCACTCTAACCCTAAAAAAGTATGTTCTGGACCCCGCTCGAGCAAACTACTATCATGGGCTATTAGAACACATTAAGTTGACCGGATATCAGTGAAAAAATTTTGGGCATAAAGCGATTTTGAAAAATGACAGGACTTTGATCGAATTCTGATCGAAGTGCGGATGGGGGTGGTCCGGACCCCCCTGGGGGAAACGGCATGGTGGGATGTTAGAACATGTTAAATAAACACCATTTGCACAAAAAATTTTTGGGCGTAAGCCAATTATTTTTAAATATAATTTTCTTAGTCAGAACGCCATGTAAACCCACCCTAATCCTAAAAACGTATGTTCCGGACCCCGCTAGAGCAAACGACTATCATGGGCTATTAGAACACGTTGAGTTGACCGGATATCAGTGAAAAAATTTTGGGCATAAAGCGATTTTGAAAAGTGACAGGAGTTTGATCGAATTCTGATCGAATTGCGGATGGGGGTGGTCCGGACCCCCCTGGGGGAAACGGCATGGTGGGATGCTAGAACATGTTAAATAAACACCATTTGCACAAAAAATTTTTGGGCGTAAGCCAATTATTTTTAAATATAATTTTTTTAGTCAGAACGCCATGTAAACCCACCCTAATCCTAAAAAAAGTATGTTCCGGACCCCGCTAGAGCAAACGACTATGATGAGCTATTAGAACACGTTGAGTTGACCGGATATCAGTGAAAAAATTTTGGGCATAAAGCGATTTTGAAAAATGACAGGACTTTGATCGAATTCTGATCGAAGTGCGGATGGGGGTGGTCCGGACCCCCCTGGGGGAAACGGCATGGTGGGATGTTAGAACATGGTCAATAAACACCATTTGCACAAAAAATTTTTGGGCGTAAACCAATTATTTTTAAATATAATTTTTTTAGTCAGAACGCCATGTAAACCCACCCTAATCCTAAAAAAAGTATGTTCCGGACCCCGCTAGAGCAAACGACTATCATGAGCAAAATGACAGGACTTTGATCGAATTCTGATCGAAGTGCGGATGGGGGTGGTCCGGACCCCCCTGGGGGAAACGGCATGGTGGGATGTTAGAACATGTTAAATAAACACCATTTGCACAAAAAATTTTTGGGCGTAAGCCAATTATTTTTAAATATAATTTTCTTAGTCAGAACGCCATGTAAACCCACCCTAATCCTAAAAAAGTATGTTCCGGACCCCGCTAGAGCAATCGACTATCATGGGCTATTAGAACACGTTGAGTTGACCGGATATCAGTGAAAAAATTTTGGGCATAAAGCGATTTTGAAAAGTGACAGGAGTTTGATCGAATTCTGATCGAATTGCGGATGGGGGTGGTCCGGACCCCCCTGGGGGAAACGGCATGGTGGGATGTTAGAACATGTTAAATAAACACCATTTGCACAAAAAATTTTTGGGCGTAAGCCAATTATTTTTAAATATAATTTTTTTAGTCAGAACGCCATGTAAACCCACCCTAATCCTAAAAAAAGTATGTTCCGGACCCCGCTAGAGCAAACGACTATGATGAGCTATTAGAACACGTTGAGTTGACCGGATATCAGTGAAAAAATTTGGGCGTACAGCGATTTTGAAAAATGACAGGAGTTTGATCGAATTCTGATCGAAGTGCGGATGGGGGTGTTCCGGCCCCGCCTGGGGGAAACGGCTTGGTGGGATGTTAGAACACGTTAAATAGACACGATTCTAACACAAAAAAATTTTGTGCGGAAGCCAATTTAATTGAAATATAATTTTTTTAGTGAGAACGCCATATAAACCCACCCTAATCCTAAAAAAGTATGTTCCGAACCCCGCTGGAGCAAACGACTATCATGGGCTGTTAGAACACGTTGAGTTGACCGGATATCAGTGAAAAAATTTTGGCCGTAAAGCGATTTTGAAAAATGACAGGAGTTTGATCGAATTCTGATCGAAGTGCGGATGGTGGTGTTCCGGACCCCCCTGGGGGAAACGGCATGGTGGGATGTTAGAACATGTTAAATAAACACCATTTGCACAAAAATTTTTTGGGCGTAAGCCAATTATTTTTAAATATAATTTTTTTAGTCAGAACGCCATGTAAACCCACCCTAATTCTAAAAAAGTATGTTCCGGACCCGGCTAGAGCAAACGACTATCATGGACTATTAGAACACGTTGAGTTGACCGGATATCAGTGAAAAAATTTTGGGCATAAAGCGATTTTGAAAAATGACAGGAGTTTGATCGAATTCTGATCGAAGTGCGGATGGGGGTGTTCCGGACCCCCCTGGGGAAAACGGCATGGTGGGATGTTAGAACATGTTAAATAAACACCATTTGCACAAAAAATTTTTGGGCGTAAACCAATTATTTTTAAATATAATTTTTTTAGTCAGAACGCCATGTAAACCCACCCTAATCCTAAAACAGTATGTTCCAGACCCGGCTAGAGCAAACGACTATCATGGCCTATTAGAACACGTTGATTTGGCCGGATATCAGTGAAAAAATTTTGGGCATAAAGCGATTTTGAAAAATGACAGGAGTTTGATCGAATTCTGATCGAAGTGCGGATGGGGGTGTTCCGGACCCCCCTGGGGGAAACGGCATGGTGGGATGTTAGAACATGTTAAATAGACACGATTCTCACAAAAAAATTTTGTGCGGAGGCCAATTTAATTGAAATATAATTTTTTCAGTGAGAACGCCATATAAACCCACCCTAACTCTAAACACGTATGTTCCGGACCCCGCTCGAGCAAACGACTATCATGGGCTATTAGAACACATTAAGTTGACCAGATATCCGTGAAAAATTTTTGAGCGTAAGCCAATTTTTTTGAAATATAGTTTTTTTAGCCAGAACGCCATGTAAACCCACCCTAACCCTAAAAAAGTATGTTCCGGACCCCGCTTGAGCGACCCACTGTCATGGTCTATGAGAACACGGTAAGTTGACTGGATATCAGTGAAAAAATTTTGGGCGTAAAGCAATTTTGATAAATGACAGGTGTTTGATCGAATTCTGATCGAAGTGCGGATGGGGGTGTTCCGGACCCTCCTGGGGGAAACGGCATGGTGGGATGTTAGAACATGTTAAATAACCACGATTCTCACAAAAAAAAATTGGTCGGAAGCCAATTCAATTGAAATATAATTTTTTTAGTGAGAACGCCATATAAACCCACCCTAACTCTAAAAACGCATGTTCCGGACCCCGCTCGAGCAAACGACTATCATGGGCTATTAAAACACGTCAGGTTGACCAGATATTCGCGAAAAAATTTTGAGCGTAAGCCAATTATTTTGAAATATAGTTTTTTTAGCCAGAACGCCATGTAAACCCACCCTAACCCTAAAAAAGTATGTTCCGGACCCCGCTCGAGCGAAGGACTATCATGGACTATTAGAACACGTTAAGTTGGCTGGATATCAGTGAAAAAATTTTGGGCATAAAGCGATATTGATAAATGACAGGTGTTTGATCGAATTCTGATCGAAGTACGGATAGGGGTGTTCCGGACCCCACTGGGGGAAACAACTTGGTGGGATGTTAGAACATGTTACATAAACACGATTTTCACAAATAAATTTTGGGCGGAAGCCAATTTAATTGAAATATAATTTTTTTGGTGAGAACGCCATATAAACCCACCCTAACTCTAAAAACGCATGTTCCGGACCCCGCTCGAGCAAACGACTATCATGGGCTATTAAAACACGTTAGGTTGACCAGATATCCGCGAAAAAATTTTGGGCGCAAGCCAATTTTTTTGAAATATAGTTTTTTTAGTCAGAACGCCATGTAAACCCACCCTAACCCTAAAAAAGTATGTTCCGGACCCCGCTCGAGCAAACGACTATCATGGGCTGTTAGAACACGTTGAATTGACCGGATATCAGTGAACAAATTTTGGGCGTAAAGCGATTTTGAAAAATGACAGGAGTTTGATCGAATTCTGATCGAAGTGCGGATGGGGGTGGTCCGGACCCCCTGGGAGAAACGGCATGGTGGGATGTTAGAACATGTTAAATAAACACCATTTACACAAAAAATTTTTGGGCGTAAGCCAATTATTTTTAAATACAATTTTTTTAGTCAGAACGCCATGTAAACCCACCCTAATCCTAAAAAAGTATGTTCCGGACCCCGCTAGAGCAAACGACTATCATGCGCTATTAGAACACGTTGAGTTGACCGGATATCAGTGAAAAGATTTTGGGCATAAAGCGATTTTGATAAATGACAGATGTTTGATCGAATTCTGATCGAAGTACGGATGGGGGTGTTCCGGACCCCCCCGGGGGAAACGGCTTGGTGGAATGTTAGAACATGTTAAATAAACACGATTCTCACAAAAAAATTTTGTGCGGAAGCCAATTTAATTGAAATATAATTTTTTTAGTGAGAACGCCATATAAACCTACCCTAACTCTAAAAACGCATGTTCCGGACCCCGCTCAAGCAAACGACTATCATGGGCTATTAGCACATGTTAAGCTGACCAGATATCTGCGAAAAAATTTTGGGCGTGAGCCAATTTTTTTTAAATTTAGTTTTTTTAGTCAGAACGCCATGTAAACCCACCCTAACCCTAAAAAAGTATATTCCGGACCCCGCTCGAGCGAAGGACTATCATGGACTATTAGAACACGTTAAGTTGACCGGATATCAGTGAAAAAATTTTGGGCATAAAACGATTTTGATAAATGACAGGTGTTTGATCGAATTCTGATCGAAGTGCGGATGAGGGTGTTCCGGACCCCCCTGGGAGAAACGGCATGGTGGGGTGTTAGAACATGTTAAATAAACACCATGTGCGCAAAAAATTTTTGGGCGTAAGCCAATTATTTTTAAATATAATTTTGTCAGTCAGAACGCCATGTAAACCCACCCTAACCCTAAAAAAGTATATTCCGGACCCCGCTCGAGCGACCGACTGTCATGGGCTATCAGAACACGCTACTTTGACCGGATATCAGTGAAAAAATGTTGGGCGTAAAGCGATTTTGAAAAATGACAGGTGTTTGATCGAGTTCTGATCGAAGTGAGGATCGGGGTGTTCCGGCCCCGCCTGGGGGAAACGGATTGGTGGGATGTTAGAACATGTTAAATAAACACGATTCTCACAAAAAAATGTTGGGCGGAAGCCAATTTTTTTTAATAAAATTTTTTTAGTGAGAACGCCATATAAACCCACCCTAATTCTAAACACGTATGTTCCGGACCCCGCTCGAGCGACCGACTGTCATGGGCTATTATAACACGTTCAGTTGACCGGCTATCAGCGAAAAAATTTTGGGCGTAAAGCGATTTTGAAAAATGACAGGTGTTTGATCGAATTCTGATCGAAGTGCGGATGGGGGTGTTCCGGACCCCCCTGGGGGAAACGGTTTGGTGGGATGTTAGAACATGTTAAATAAACACGATTTGCACAAAAAATGTTTGGGCTTAAGCCATTTTTTTGAAATATAATTTTTTTAGTCAGAACGCCTTGTAAACCCACCCTAATCCTAAAAAAGAATATTCAGGACCCCGCTAGAGCAAACGACTATCATGGTCTATTAGAACACTTGAGTTGACGGGATATCAGTGAAAAAATTTTGAGCATAAAGCGATTTTGAAAAATGACAGGTGTTTGATCGAAGTGCGGATGAGGGTGTTCCGGACCCCCTTGGTGGGATGTTAGAACATGTTAAATAAACACGATTGGCACAAAAAAATTTTGGGCGTAAGCCAATTTTTTTAAATATAGTTTTCTTAGTCAGAACGCCATGTAAACCCACCCTAACCCTAAAAAAGTATGTTTTGGACCCCGCTCGAGCAAACGACTATCATGAGCTATTAGAACACGTTAGGTTGACCAGATATCCGCGAAAAAATGTTGAGCGTTAGCCAATTTTTTTGAAACATAGTTTTTTTAGTCAGAACGCCATGTAAACCCACTCTAACCCTAAAAAAGTATGTTCTGGACCCCGCTCGAGCAAACTACTATCATGGGCTATTAGAACACATTAAGTTGACCGGATATCAGTGAAAAAATTTTGGGCATAAAGCGATTTTGAAAAATGACAGGACTTTGATCGAATTCTGATCGAAGTGCGGATGGGGGTGGTCCGGACCCCCCTGGGGGAAACGGCATGGTGGGATGTTAGAACATGTTAAATAAACACCATTTGCACAAAAAATTTTTGGGCGTAAGCCAATTATTTTTAAATATAATTTTCTTAGTCAGAACGCCATGTAAACCCACCCTAATCCTAAAAACGTATGTTCCGGACCCCGCTAGAGCAAACGACTATCATGGGCTATTAGAACACGTTGAGTTGACCGGATATCAGTGAAAAAATTTTGGGCATAAAGCGATTTTGAAAAGTGACAGGAGTTTGATCGAATTCTGATCGAAGTGCGGATGGGGGTGGTCCGGACCCCCCTGGGGGAAACGGCATGGTGGGATGTTAGAACATGTTAAATAAACACCATTTGCACAAAAAATTTTTGGGCGTAAGCCAATTATTTTTAAATATAATTTTCTTAGTCAGAACGCCATGTAAACCCACCCTAATCCTAAAAACGTATGTTCCGGACCCCGCTAGAGCAAACGACTATCATGGGCTATTAGAACACGTTGAGTTGACCGGATATCAGTGAAAAAATTTTGGGCATAAAGCGATTTTGAAAAATGACAGGACTTTGATCGAATTCTGATCGAAGTGCGGATGGGGGTGGTCCGGACCCCCCTGGGGGAAACGGCATGGTGGGATGTTAGAACATGGTCAATAAACACCATTTGCACAAAAAAATTTTTGGGCGTAAACCAATTATTTTTAAATATAATTTTTTTAGTCAGAACGCCATGTAAACCCACCCTAATCCTAAAAAAAGTATGTTCCGGACCCCGCTAGAGCAAACGACTATCATGAGCTATTAGAACACGTTAAGTTGACCAGATATCCGCGAAAAAATTTTGGGCGTAAGCCAATTTTTTTGAAATATAGTTTTTTTAGTCGGAACGCCATGTAAACCAACCCTAATCCTAAAAAAGTATGTTTCGAACCCCGCTCGAGCAAACGACTATCATGGGCTGTTAGAACACGTTGAGTTGACCGGATATCAGTGAAAAAATTTTGGGCATAAAACGATTTTGATAAATGACAGGTGTTTGATCGAATTCTGATCGAAGTGCGGATGAGGGTGTTCCGGACCCCCCTGGGAGAAACGGCATGGTGGGGTGTTAGAACATGTTAAATAAACACCATGTGCGCAAAAAATTTTTGGGCGTAAGCCAATTATTTTTAAATATAATTTTGTCAGTCAGAACGCCATGTAAACCCACCCTAACCCTAAAAAAGTATATTCCGGACCCCGCTCGAGCGAAGGACTATCATGGACTATTAGAACACGTTAAGTTGACCGGATATCAGTGAAAAAATTTTGGGCATAAAACGATTTTGATAAATGACAGGTGTTTGATCGAATTCTGATCGAAGTGCGGATGAGGGTGTTCCGGACCCCCCTGGGAGAAACGGCATGGTGGGGTGTTAGAACATGTTAAATAAACACCATGTGCGCAAAAAATTTTTGGGCGTAAGCCAATTATTTTTAAATATAATTTTGTCAGTCAGAACGCCATGTAAACCCACCCTAACCCTAAAAAAGTATATTCCGGACCCCGCTCGAGCGACCGACTGTCATGGGCTATCAGAACACGCTACTTTGACCGGATATCAGTGAAAAAATGTTGGGCGTAAAGCGATTTTGAAAAATGACAGGTGTTTGATCGAGTTCTGATCGAAGTGAGGATCGGGGTGTTCCGGCCCCGCCTGGGGGAAACGGATTGGTGGGATGTTAGAACATGTTAAATAAACACGATTCTCACAAAAAAATGTTGGGCGGAAGCCAATTTTTTTTAATAAAATTTTTTTAGTGAGAACGCCATATAAACCCACCCTAATTCTAAACACGTATGTTCCGGACCCCGCTCGAGCGACCGACTGTCATGGGCTATTATAACACGTTCAGTTGACCGGCTATCAGCGAAAAAATTTTGGGCGTAAAGCGATTTTGAAAAATGACAGGTGTTTGATCGAATTCTGATCGAAGTGCGGATGGGGGTGTTCCGGACCCCCCTGGGGGAAACGGCATGGTGGGATGTTAGAACATGTTAAATAAACACCATTTGCACAAAAAATTTTTGGGCGTAAGCCAATTATTTTTAAATATAATTTTCTTAGTCAGAACGCCATGTAAACCCACCCTAATCCTAAAAACGTATGTTCCGGACCCCGCTAGAGCAAACGACTATCATGGGCTATTAGAACACGTTGAGTTGACCGGATATCAGTGAAAAAATTTTGGGCATAAAGCGATTTTGAAAAGTGACAGGAGTTTGATCGAATTCTGATCGAATTGCGGATGGGGGTGGTCCGGACCCCCCTGGGGGAAACGGCATGGTGGGATGCTAGAACATGTTAAATAAACACCATTTGCACAAAAAATTTTTGGGCGTAAGCCAATTATTTTTAAATATAATTTTTTTAGTCAGAACGCCATGTAAACCCACCCTAATCCTAAAAAAAGTATGTTCCGGACCCCGCTAGAGCAAACGACTATGATGAGCTATTAGAACACGTTGAGTTGACCGGATATCAGTGAAAAAATTTTGGGCATAAAGCGATTTTGAAAAATGACAGGACTTTGATCGAATTCTGATCGAAGTGCGGATGGGGGTGGTCCGGACCCCCCTGGGGGAAACGGCATGGTGGGATGTTAGAACATGGTCAATAAACACCATTTGCACAAAAAATTTTTGGGCGTAAACCAATTATTTTTAAATATAATTTTTTTAGTCAGAACGCCATGTAAACCCACTCTAATCCTAAAAAAAGTATGTTCCGGACCCCGCTAGAGCAAACGACTATCATGAGCTATTAGAACACGTTAAGTTGACCAGATATCCGCGAAAAAATTTTGGGCGTAAGCCAATTTTTTTGAAATATAGTTTTTTTAGTCGGAACGCCATGTAAACCAACCCTAATCCTAAAAAAGTATGTTTCGAACCCCGCTCGAGCAAACGACTATCATGGGCTGTTAGAACACGTTGAGTTGACCGGATATCAGTGAAAAAATTTGGGCGTACAGCGATTTTGAAAAATGACAGGAGTTTGATCGAATTCTGATCGAAGTGCGGATGGGGGTGTTCCGGCCCCGCCTGGGGGAAACGGCTTGGTGGGATGTTAGAACACGTTAAATAGACACGATTCTAACACAAAAAAATTTTGTGCGGAAGCCAATTTAATTGAAATATAATTTTTTTAGTGAGAACGCCATATAAACCCACCCTAATCCTAAAAAAGTATGTTCCGAACCCCGCTGGAGCAAACGACTATCATGGGCTGTTAGAACAGGTTGAGTTGACCGGATATCAGTGAAAAAATTTTGGCCGTAAAGCGATTTTGACAAAATGACAGGAGTTTGATCGAATTCTGATCGAAGTGCGGATGGTGGTGTTCCGGACCCCCCTGGGGGAAACGGCATGGTGGGATGTTAGAACATGTTAAATAAACACCATTTGCACAAAAATTTTTTGAGCGTAAGCCAATTATTTTTAAGTATAATTTTTTTAGTCAGAACGCCATGTAAACCCACCCTAATTCTAAAAAAGTATGTTCCGGACCCGGCTAGAGCAAACGACTATCATGGACTATTAGAACACGTTGAGTTGACCGGATATCAGTGAAAAAATTTTGGGCATAAAGCGATTTTGAAAAATGACAGGAGTTTGATCGAATTCTGATCGAAGTGCGGATGGGGGTGTTCCGGACCCCCCTGGGGAAAACGGCATGGTGGGATGTTAGAACATGTTAAATAAACACCATTTGCACAAAAAATTTTTGGGCGTAAACCAATTATTTTTAAATATAATTTTTTTAGTCAGAACGCCATGTAAACCCACCCTAATCCTAAAACAGTATGTTCCAGACCCGGCTAGAGCAAACGACTATCATGGCCTATTAGAACACGTTGAGTTGACCGGATATCAGTGAAAAAATTTTGGGCATAAAGCGATTTTGAAAAATGACAGGAGTTTGATCGAATTCTGATCGAAGTGCGGATGGGGGTGTTCCGGACCCCCCTGGGGGAAACGGCATGGTGGGATGTTAGAACATGTTAAATAGACACGATTCTCACAAAAAAATTTTGTGCGGAGGCCAATTTAATTGAAATATAATTTTTTCAGTGAGAACGCCATATAAACCCACCCTAACTCTAAACACGTATGTTCCGGGCCCCGCTCGAGCAAACGACTATCATGGGCTATTAGAACACATTAAGTTGACCAGATATCCGCGAAAAATTTTTGAGCGTAAGCCAATTTTTTTGAAATATAGTTTTTTTAGCCAGAACGCCATGTAAACCCACCCTAACCCTAAAAAAGTATGTTCCGGACCCCGCTCGAGCGACCCACTGTCATGGTCTATGAGAACACGGTAAGTTGACTAGATATCAGTGAAAAAATTTTGGGCGTAAAGCAATTTTTATAAATGACAGGTGTTTGATCGAATTCTGATCGAAGTGCGGATGGGGGTGTTCCGGACCCTCCTGGGGGAAACGGCATGGTGGGATGTTAGAACATGTTAAATAAACACCATTTGCTCAAAAAAATTTTGGGCGTAACCCAATTATTTTTAAATATAATTTTTTTAGTCAGAACGCCATGTAAACCCACCCTAATCCTAAAAAAGTATGTTCCGGACCCCGCTAAAGCAAACGACTATCATGGGCTATTAGAACACGTTGAGTTGACCGGATATCAGTGAAAAAATGTTGGGCATAAAGCGATTTTGATAAATGACAGGTGTTTGATCGAATTCTGATCGAAGTACGGATGGGGGTGTTCCGGACCCCCCTGGGGGAAACGGCTTGGTGAGATGTTAGAACATGTTAAATAAACACGATTGGCACAAAAAAATTTTGGGCGTAAGCCAATTTTTTTTAAATATAATTTTTTTAGTCAGAACGCCATGTAAACCCACCCTAACTCTAAAAACGCATGTTCCGGACCCCGCTCGAGCAAACGACTATCATGGACTATTAAAACACGTTAGGTTGACCAGATATCCGCGAAAAAATTTTGAGCGTAAGCCAATTTTTTTGAAATATAGTTTTTTTAGCCAGAACGCCATGTAAACCCACCCTAACCCTAAAAAAGTATGTTCCGGACCCCGCTCGAGCGAAGGACTATCATGGACTATTAGAACACGTTAAGTTGGCTGGATATCAGTGAAAAAATTTTGGGCATAAAGCGATTTTGATAAATGACAGGTGTTTGATCGAATTCGGATCGAAGTACGGATAGGGGTGTTCCGGACCCCACTGGGGGAAACAACTTGGTGGGATGTTAGAACATGTTACATAAACACGATTTTCACAAAAAAATTTTGGGCGGAAGCCAACTTAATTGAAATATAATTTTTTTGGTGAGAACGCCATATAAACCCACCCTAACTCTAAAAACGCATGTTCCGGACCCCGCTCGAGCAAACGACTATCATGGGCTATTAAAACACGTTAGGTTGACCAGATATCCGCGAATAAATTTTGGGCGCAAGCCAATTTTTTTGAAATATAGTTTTTTTAGTCAGAACGCCATGTAAACCCACCCTAACCCTAAAAAAGTATGTTCCGGACCCCGCTCGAGCAAACGACTATCATGGGCTGTTAGAACACGTTGAACTGACCGGATATCAGTGAACAAATTTTGGGCGTAAAGCGATTTTGAAAAATGACAGGAGTTTGATCGAATTCTGATCGAAGTGCGGACGGGGGTGGTCCGGACCCCCCCCTGGGAGAAACGGCATGGTGGGATGTTAGAACATGTTAAATAAACATCATTTACACAAAAAATTTTTGGGCGTAAGCCAATTATTTTTAAATACAATTTTTTTAGTCAGAACGCCATGTAAACCCACCCTAATCCTAAAAAAGTATGTTCCGGACCCCGCTAGAGCAAACGACTATCATGCGCTATTAGAACACGTTGAGTTGACCGAAAATCAGTGAAAAGATTTTGGGCATAAAGCGATTTTGATAAATGACAGATGTTTGATCGAATTCTGATCGAAGTACGGATGGGGGTGTTCCGGACCCCCCCGGGGGAAACGGCTTGGTGGAATGTTAGAACATGTTAAATAAACACGATTCTCACAAAAAAATTTTGGGCGGAAGCCAATTTAATTGAAATATAATTTTTTTAGTGAGAACGCCATATAAACCTACCCTAACTCTAAAAACGCATGTTCCGGACCCCGCTCGAGCAAACGACTATCATGGGCTATTAGAACATGTTAAGCTGACCAGATATCTGCGAAAAAATGTTGGGCGTAAGCCAATTTTTTTTAAATTTAGTTTTTTTAGTCAGAACGCCATGTAAACCCACCCTAACCCTAAAAAAGTATATTCCGGACCCCGCTCGAGCGAAGGACTATCATGGACTATTAGAACACGTTAAGTTGACCGGATATCAGTGAAAAAATTTTGGGCATAAAGCGATTTTGATAAATGACAGGTGTTTGATCGAATTCTGATCGAAGTGCGGATGAGGGTGTTCCGGACCCCCCTGGGAGAAACGGCATGGTGGGGTGTTAGAACATGTTAAATAAACACCATGTGCGCAAAAAATTTTTGGGCGTAAGCCAATTATTTTTAAATATAATTTTGTCAGTCAGAACGCCATGTAAACCCACCCTAACCCTAAAAAAGTATATTCCGGACCCCGCTCGAGCGACCGACTGTCATGGGCTATCAGAACACATTAGGTTGAGCGGATATCAGTGAAAAAATTTTGGGCATAAAGCGATTTTGAAAAATGACAGGTGTTTGATCGAAGTGCGGATGAGGGTGTTCCGGACCCCCTTGGTGGGATGTTAGAACATGTTAAATAAACACGATTGGCACAAAAAAATTTTGGGCGTAAGCCAATTTTTTTTAAATATAATTTTTTTAGTCAGAACGCCATGTAAACCCACCCTAACTCTAAAAACGCATGTTCCGGACCCCGCTCGAGCAAACGACTATCATGGGCTATTAAAACACGTTAGGTTGACCAGATATCCGCGAAAAAATTTTGGGCGCAAGCCAATTTTTTGAAATATAGTTTTTTTAGTCAGAACGCCATGTAAACCCACCCTAACCCTAAAAAAGTATGTTCCGGACCCCGCTCGAGCAAACGACTATCATGGGCTGTTAGAACACGTTGAATTGACCGGATATCAGTGAACAAATTTTGGGCGTAAAGCGATTTTGAAAAATGACAGGAGTTTGATCGAATTCTGATCGAAGTGCGGATGGGGGTGGTCCGGACCCCCCTGGGAGAAACGGCATGGTGGGATGTTAGAACATGTTAAATAAACACCATTTACACAAAAAATTTTTGGGCGTAAGCCAATTATTTTTAAATACAATTTTTTTAGTCAGAACGCCATGTAAACCCACCCTAATCCTGAAAAAAGTATCTTCCGGACCCCGCTCGAGCGACCGACTGTCATGGGCTATTATAACACGTTCAGTTGACTGGCTATCAGCGAAAAAATTTTGGGCGTAAAGCGATTTTGAAAAATGACAGGTGTTTGATCGAATTCTGATCGAAGTGCGGATGGGGGTGTTCCGGACCCCCCTGGGGGAAACGGCTTGGTAGGATGTTAGAACATGTTAAATAAACACGATTTGCACAAAAAATGTTTGGGCTTAAGCCATTTTTTTGAAATATAATTTTTTAGTCAGAACGCCTTGTAAACCCACCCTAATCCTAAAAAAGTATATTCCGGACCCCGCTAGAGCAAGACTATCATGGTCTATTAGAACACTTGAGTTGACGGGATATCAGTGAAAAAATTTTGAGCATAAAGCGATTTTGAAAAATGACAGGTGTTTGATCGAAGTGCGGATGAGGGTGTTCCGGACCCCCTTGGTGGGATGTTAGAACATGTTAAATAAACACGATTGGCACAAAAAAATTTTGGGCGTAAGCCAATTTTTTTAAATATAGTTTTCTTAGTCAGAACGCCATGTAAACCCACCCTAACCCTAAAAAAGTATGTTTTGGACCCCGCTCGAGCAAACGACTATCATGAGCTATTAGAACACGTTAAGTTGACCAGATATCCGCGAAAAAATGTTGAGCGTTAGCCAATTTTTTTGAAACCTAGTTTTTTTAGTCAGAACGCCATGTAAACCCACTCTAACCCTAAAAAAGTATGTTCTGGACCCCGCTCGAGCAAACGACTATCATGGGCTATTAGAACACATTAAGTTGACCGGATATCAGTGAAAAAATTTTGGGCATAAAGCGATTTTGAAAAATGACAGGAGTTTGATCGAATTCTGATCGAAGTGCGGATGGGGGTGGTCCGGACCCCCCTGGGGGAAACGGCATGGTGGGATGTTAGAACATGTTAAATAAACACCATTTGCACAAAAAATTTTTGGGCGTAAGCCAATTATTTTTAAATATAATTTTCTTAGTCAGAACGCCATGTAAACCCACCCTAATCCTAAAAAAGTATGTTCCGGACCCCGCTAGAGCAAACGACTATCATGGGCTATTAGAACACGTTGAGTTGACCGGATATCAGTGAAAAAATTTTAGGCATAAAGCGATTTTGAAAAGTGACAGGAGTTTGATCGAATTCTGATCGAATTGCGGATGGGGGTGGTCCGGACCCCCCTGGGGGAAACGGCATGGTGGGATGTTAGAACATGTTAAATAAACACCATTTGCACAAAAAATTTTTGGGCGTAAGCCAATTATTTTTAAATATAATTTTTTTAGTCAGAACGCCATGTAAACCCACCCTAATTCTAAAAAAGTATGTTCCGGACCCGGCTAGAGCAAACGACTATCATGGACTATTAGAACACGTTGAGTTGACCGGATATCAGTGAAAAAATTTTGGGCATAAAGCGATTTTGAAAAATGACAGGAGTTTGATCGAATTCTGATCGAAGTGCGGATGGGGGTGTTCCAGACCCCCCTGGGGGAAACGGCATGGTGGGATGTTAGAACATGTTTAATAAACACCATTTGCACAAAAAAATTTTGGGCGTAAACCAATTATTTTTAAATATAATTTTTTTAGTCAGAACGCCATGTAAACCCACCCTAATTCTAAAAAAGTATGTTCCGGACCCGGCTAGAGCAAACGACTATCATGGACTATTAGAACACGTTGAGTTGACCGGATATCAGTGAAAAAATTTTGGGCATAAAGCGATTTTGAAAAATGACAGGAGTTTGATCGAATTCTGATCGAAGTGCGGATGGGGGTGTTCCGGACCCCCCTGGGGAAAACGGCATGGTGGGATGTTAGAACATGTTAAATAAACACCATTTGCACAAAAAATTTTTGGGCGTAAACCAATTATTTTTAAATATAATTTTTTTAGTCAGAACGCCATGTAAACCCACCCTAATCCTAAAACAGTATGTTCCAGACCCGGCTAGAGCAAACGACTATCATGGCCTATTAGAACACGTTGAGTTGACCGGATATCAGTGAAAAAATTTTGGGCATAAAGCGATTTTGAAAAATGACAGGAGTTTGATCGAATTCTGATCGAAGTGCGGATGGGGGTGTTCCGGACCCCCCTGGGGGAAACGGCATGGTGGGATGTTAGAACATGTTAAATAGACACGATTCTCACAAAAAAATTTTGTGCGGAGGCCAATTTAATTGAAATATAATTTTTTCAGTGAGAACGCCATATAAACCCACCCTAACTCTAAACACGTATGTTCCGGACCCCGCTCGAGCAAACGACTATCATGGGCTATTAGAACACATTAAGTTGACCAGATATCCGCGAAAAATTTTTGAGCGTAAGCCAATTTTTTTGAAATATAGTTTTTTTAGCCAGAACGCCATGTAAACCCACCCTAACCCTAAAAAAGTATGTTCCGGACCCCGCTCGAGCGACCCACTGTCATGGTCTATGAGAACACGGTAAGTTGACTAGATATCAGTGAAAAAATTTTGGGCGTAAAGCAATTTTTATAAATGACAGGTGTTTGATCGAATTCTGATCGAAGTGCGGATGGGGGTGTTCCGGACCCTCCTGGGGGAAACGGCATGGTGGGATGTTAGAACATGTTAAATAAACACCATTTGCTCAAAAAAATTTTGGGCGTAACCCAATTATTTTTAAATATAATTTTTTTAGTCAGAACGCCATGTAAACCCACCCTAATCCTAAAAAAGTATGTTCCGGACCCCGCTAAAGCAAACGACTATCATGGGCTATTAGAACACGTTGAGTTGACCGGATATCAGTGAAAAAATGTTGGGCATAAAGCGATTTTGATAAATGACAGGTGTTTGATCGAATTCTGATCGAAGTACGGATAGGGGTGTTCCGGACCCCACTGGTGGAAACAACTTGGTGGGATGTTAGAACATGTTACATAAACACGATTTTCACAAAAAATTTTTGGGCGGAAGCCAATTTAATTGAAATATAATTTTTTTGGTGAGAACGCCATATAAACCCACCCTAACTCTAAAAAAGCATGTTCCGGACCCCGCTCGAGCAAACGACTATCATGGGCTATTAAAACACGTTAGGTTGACCAGATATCCGCGAAAAAATTTTGGGCGCAAGCCAATTTTTTTGAAATATAGTTTTTTTAGTCAGAACGCCATGTAAACCCACCCTAACCCTAAAAAAGTATATTCCGGACCCCGCTCGAGCGAAGGACTATCATGGACTATTAGAACACGTTAAGTTGACCGGATATCAGTGAAAAAATTTTGGGCATAAAGCGATTTTGATAAATGACAGGTGTTTGATCGAATTCTGATCGAAGTGCGGATGAGGGTGTTCCGGACCCCCCTGGGAGAAACGGCATGGTGGGGTGTTAGAACATGTTAAATAAACACCATGTGCGTAAAAAATTTTTGGGCGTAAGCCAATTATTTTTAAATATAATTTTGTCAGTCAGAACGCCATGTAAACCCACCCTAACCCTAAAAAAGTATATTCCGGACCCCGCTCGAGCGACCGACTGTCATGGGCTATCAGAACACATTAGGTTGAGCGGATATCAGTGAAAAAATTTTGGGCATAAAGCGATTTTGAAAAATGACAGGTGTTTGATCGAAGTGCGGATGAGGGTGTTCCGGACCCCCTTGGTGGGATGTTAGAACATGTTAAATAAACACGATTGGCACAAAAAAATTTTGGGCGTAAGCCAATTTTTTTTAAATATAATTTTTTTAGTCAGAACGCCATGTAAACCCACCCTAACTCTAAAAACGCATGTTCCGGACCCCGCTCGAGCAAACGACTATCATGGACTATTAAAACACGTTAGGTTGACCAGATATCCGCGAAAAAATTTTGAGCGTAAGCCAATTTTTTTGAAATATAGTTTTTTTAGCCAGAACGCCATGTAAACCCACCCTAACCCTAAAAAAGTATGTTCCGGACCCCGCTCGAGCGAAGGACTATCATGGACTATTAGAACACGTTAAGTTGGCTGGATATCAGTGAAAAAATTTTGGGCATAAAGCGATTTTGATAAATGACAGGTGTTTGATCGAATTCGGATCGAAGTACGGATAGGGGTGTTCCGGACCCCACTGGGGGAAACAACTTGGTGGGATGTTAGAACATGTTACATAAACACGATTTTCACAAAAAAATTTTGGGCGGAAGCCAACTTAATTGAAATATAATTTTTTTGGTGAGAACGCCATATAAACCCACCCTAACTCTAAAAACGCATGTTCCGGACCCCGCTCGAGCAAACGACTATCATGGGCTATTAAAACACGTTAGGTTGACCAGATATCCGCGAATAAATTTTGGGCGCAAGCCAATTTTTTTGAAATATAGTTTTTTTAGTCAGAACGCCATGTAAACCCACCCTAACCCTAAAAAAGTATGTTCCGGACCCCGCTCGAGCAAACGACTATCATGGGCTGTTAGAACACGTTGAATTGACCGGATATCAGTGAACAAATTTTGGGCGTAAAGCGATTTTGAAAAATGACAGGAGTTTGATCGAATTCTGATCGAAGTGCGGATGGGGGTGGTCCGGACCCCCCTGGGAGAAACGGCATGGTGGGATGTTAGAACATGTTAAATAAACATCATTTACACAAAAAATTTTTGGGCGTAAGCCAATTATTTTTAAATACAATTTTTTTAGTCAGAACGCCATGTAAACCCACCCTAATCCTAAAAAAGTATGTTCCGGACCCCGCTAGAGCAAACGACTATCATGCGCTATTAGAACACGTTGAGTTGACCGAAAATCAGTGAAAAGATTTTGGGCATAAAGCGATTTTGATAAATGACAGATGTTTGATCGAATTCTGATCGAAGTACGGATGGGGGTGTTCCGGACCCCCCCGGGGGAAACGGCTTGGTGGAATGTTAGAACATGTTAAATAAACACGATTCTCACAAAAAAATTTTGGGCGGAAGCCAATTTAATTGAAATATAATTTTTTTAGTGAGAACGCCATATAAACCTACCCTAACTCTAAAAACGCATGTTCCGGACCCCGCTCGAGCAAACGACTATCATGGGCTATTAGAACATGTTAAGCTGACCAGATATCTGCGAAAAAATTTTGGGCGTAAGCCAATTTTTTTTAAATTTAGTTTTTTTAGTCAGAACGCCATGTAAACCCACCCTAACCCTAAAAAAGTATATTCCGGACCCCGCTCGAGCGAAGGACTATCATGGACTATTAGAACACGTTAAGTTGACCGGATATCAGTGAAAAAATTTTGGGCATAAAGCGATTTTGATAAATGACAGGTGTTTGATCGAATTCTGATCGAAGTGCGGATGAGGGTGTTCCGGACCCCCCTGGGAGAAACGGCATGGTGGGGTGTTAGAACATGTTAAATAAACACCATGTGCGCAAAAAATTTTTGGGCGTAAGCCAATTATTTTTAAATATAATTTTGTCAGTCAGAACGCCATGTAAACCCACCCTAACCCTAAAAAAGTATATTCCGGACCCCGCTCGAGCGACCGACTGTCATGGGCTATCAGAACACATTAGGTTGAGCGGATATCAGTGAAAAAATTTTGGGCATAAAGCGATTTTGAAAAATGACAGGTGTTTGATCGAAGTGCGGATGAGGGTGTTCCGGACCCCCTTGGTGGGATGTTAGAACATGTTAAATAAACACGATTGGCACAAAAAAATTTTGGGCGTAAGCCAATTTTTTTTAAATATAATTTTTTTAGTCAGAACGCCATGTAAACCCACCCTAACTCTAAAAACGCATGTTCCGGACCCCGCTCGAGCAAACGACTATCATGGGCTATTAAAACACGTTAGGTTGACCAGATATCCGCGAAAAAATTTTGGGCGCAAGCCAATTTTTTTGAAATATAGTTTTTTTAGTCAGAACGCCATGTAAACCCACCCTAACCCTAAAAAAGTATGTTCCGGACCCCGCTCGAGCAAACGACTATCATGGGCTGTTAGAACACGTTGAATTGACCGGATATCAGTGAACAAATTTTGGGCGTAAAGCGATTTTGAAAAATGACAGGAGTTTGATCGAATTCTGATCGAAGTGCGGATGGGGGTGGTCCGGACCCCCCTGGGAGAAACGGCATGGTGGGATGTTAGAACATGTTAAATAAACACCATTTACACAAAAAATTTTTGGGCGTAAGCCAATTATTTTTAAATACAATTTTTTTAGTCAGAACGCCATGTAAACCCACCCTAATCCTAAAAAAAGTATGTTCCGGACCCCGCTCGAGCGACCGACTGTCATGGGCTATTATAACACGTTCAGTTGACTGGCTATCAGCGAAAAAATTTTGGGCGTAAAGCGATTTTGAAAAATGACAGGTGTTTGATCGAATTCTGATCGAAGTGCGGATGGGGGTGTTCCGGACCCCCCTGGGGGAAACGGCTTGGTAGGATGTTAGAACATGTTAAATAAACACGATTTGCACAAAAAATGTTTGGGCTTAAGCCATTTTTTTGAAATATAATTTTTTAGTCAGAACGCCTTGTAAACCCACCCTAACCCTAAAAAAGTATGTTTTGGACCCCGCTCGAGCAAACGACTATCATGAGCTATTAGAACACGTTAAGTTGACCAGATATCCGCGAAAAAATGTTGAGCGTTAGCCAATTTTTTTGAAACATAGTTTTTTTAGTCAGAACGCCATGTAAACCCACTCTAACCCTAAAAAAGTATGTTCTGGACCCCGCTCGAGCAAACGACTATCATGGGCTATTAGAACACATTAAGTTGACCGGATATCAGTGAAAAAATTTTGGGCATAAAGCGATTTTGAAAAATGACAGGAGTTTGATCGAATTCTGATCGAAGTGCGGATGGGGGTGGTCCGGACCCCCCTGGGGGAAACGGCATGGTGGGATGTTAGAACATGTTAAATAAACACCATTTGCACAAAAAATTTTTGGGCGTAAGCCAATTATTTTTAAATATAATTTTCTTAGTCAGAACGCCATGTAAACCCACCCTAATCCTAAAAAAGTATGTTCCGGACCCCGCTAGAGCAAACGACTATCATGGGCTATTAGAACACGTTGAGTTGACCGGATATCAGTGAAAAAATTTTGGGCATAAAGCGATTTTGAAAAGTGACAGGAGTTTGATCGAATTCTGATCGAATTGCGGATGGGGGTGGTCCGGACCCCCCTGGGGGAAACGGCATGGTGGGATGTTAGAACATGTTAAATAAACACCATTTGCACAAAAAATTTTTGGGCGTAAGCCAATTATTTTTAAATATAATTTTTTTAGTCAGAACGCCATGTAAACCCACCCTAACTCTAAACACGTATGTTCCGGACCCCGCTCGAGCAAACGACTATCATGGGCTATTAGAACACATTAAGTTGACCAGATATCCGCGAAAAATTTTTGAGCGTAAGCCAATTTTTTTGAAATATGGTTTTTTTAGCCAGAACGCCATGTAAACCCACCCTAACCCTAAAAAAGTATGTTCCGGACCCCGCTCGAGCGACCCACTGTCATGGTCTATGAGAACACGGTAAGTTGACTGGATATCAGTGAAAAAATTTTGGTCGTAAAGCAATTTTGATAAATGACAGGTGTTTGATCGAATTCTGATCGAAGTGCGGATGGGGGTGTTCCGGACCCTCCTGGGGGAAACGGCATGGTGGGATGTTAGAACATGTTAAATAAACACCATTTGCTCAAAAAAATTTTGGGCGTAACCCAATTATTTTTAAATATAATTTTTTTAGTCAGAACGCCATGTAAACCCACCCTAATCCTAAAAAAGTATGTTCCGGACCCCGCTAGAGCAAACGACTATCATGGGCTATTAGAACACGTTGAGTTGACCGGATATCAGTAAAAAAATGTTGGGCATAAAGCGATTTTGATAAATGACAGGTGTTTGATCGAATTCTGATCGAAGTACGGATGGGGGTGTTCCGGACCCCCCTGGGGGAAACGGCTTGGTGGGATGTTAGAACATGTTAAATAAACACGATTCTCACAAAAAAAAATTGGTCGGAAGCCAATTTAATTGAAATATAATTTTTTTAGTGAGAACGCCATATAAATCCACCCTAACTCTAAAAACGCATGTTCCGGACCCCGCTCGAGCAAACGACTATCATGGGCTATTAAAACACGTTAGGTTGACCAGATATTCGCGAAAAAATTTTGAGCGTAAGCCAATTTTTCTGAAATATAGTTTTTTTAGCCAGAACGCCATGTAAACCCACCCTAACCCTAAAAAAGTATGTTCCGGACCCCGCTCGAGCGAAGGACTATCATGGACTATTAGAACACGTTAAGTTCAGTGAAAAAATTTTGAGCATAAAGCGATTTTGAAAAATGACAGGTGTTTGATCGAAGTGCGGATGAGGGTGTTCCGGACCCCCCTGGGGGAAACGGCTTGGTGGGATGTTAGAACATGTTAAATAAACACGATTTGCACAAAAAATGTTTGGGCTCAAGCCATTTTTTTTAAATATAATTTTTTAGTCAGTACGCCTTGTAAACCCACCCTAATCCTAAAAAAGTATATTCCGGACCCCGCTAGAGCAAACGACTATCATGGTCTATTAGAACACTTGAGTTGACGGGATATCAGTGAAAAAATTTTGAGCATAAAGCGATTTTGAAAAATGACAGGTGTTTGATCGAAGTGCGGATGAGGGTGTTCCGGACCCCCCTGGGGGAAACGGCTTGGAGGGATGTTAGAACATGTTAAATAAACACGATTGGCACAAAAAAATTTTGGTAGTAAGCCAATTTTTTTTAAATATAGTTTTTTTAGTCAGAACGCCATGTACACCCACCCTAACCCTAAAAAAGTATGATTCGGACCCCGCTCGAGCAAACAACTATCATGAGCTATTAGAACACGTTAAGTTGACCAGATATCCGCGAAAAAATTTTGAGCGTTAGCCAATTTTTTTGAAACATAGTTTTTTTAGTCAGAACGCCATGTAAACCCACTCTAACCCTAAAAAAGTATGTTCTGGACCCCGCTCGAGCAAACGACTATCATGGGCTATTAGAACACATTAAGTTAACCGGATATCAGTGAAAAAATTTTGGGCATAAAGCGGTTTTGAAAAATGACAGGAGTTTGATCGATTTCTGATCGAAGTGCGGATGGGGGTGGTCCGGACCCCCCTGGGGGAAACGGCATGGTGGGATGTTAGAACATGTTAAATAAACACCATTTGCACAAAAAATTTTTGGGCGTAAGCCAATTATTTTTAAATATAATTTTTTTAGTCAGAACGCCATGTAAACCCACCCTAATCCTAAAAAAGTATGTTCCGGACCCCGCTAGAGCAAACGACTATCATGGGTTATTAGAACACGTTGAGTTGACCGGATATCAGTGAAAAAATTTTGGGCATAAAGCGATTTTGAAAAATGACAGGAGTTTGATCGAATTCTGATCGAATTGCGGATGGGGGTAGTCCGGGCCCCCCTGGGGGAAACGGCATGGTGGGATGTTAGAACATGTTAAATAAACACCATTTGCACAAAAAATTTTTGGGCGTAAGCCAATTATTTTTAAATATATTTTTTTTAGTCAGAACGCCATGTAAACCCACCCTAATCCTAAAAAAAGTATGTTCCGGACCCCGCTAGAGCAAACGACTATCATGGGCTATTAGAACACGTTGAGTTGACCGGATATCAGTGAAAAAATTTTGGGCATAAAGCGATTTTGAAAAATGTCAGGAGTTCGATCGAATTCTGATCGAAGTGCTGATGGGGGTGGTCCGGACCCCCCTGGGGGAAACGGCATGGTGGGATGTTAGAACATGTTAAATAAACACCATTTGCACACAAAATTTTTGGGCGTAAGCCAATTATTTTTAAATATATTTTTTTTAGTCAGAACGCCATGTAAACCCACCCTAATCCTAAAAAAAGTATGTTCCGGACCCCGCTAGAGCAAACGACTATCATGGGCTATTAGAACACGTTAAGTCGACCAGATATCTGCGAAAAAATTTTGGGCGTAAGCCAATTTTTTTTAAATATAGTTTTTTTAGTCAGAACGCCATGTAAACCCACCCTAACCCTAAAAAAGTATGTTCCGGACCCCGCTAGAGCAAACGACTATCATGGGCTATTAGAACACGTTGAGTTGACCGGATATCAGTGAAAAAATTTTGGGCATAAAGCGATTTTGAAAAATGTCAGGAGTTCGATCGAATTCTGATCGAAGTGCGGATGGGGGTGGTCCGGACGCCCCTGGGGGAAACGGCATGGTGGGATGTTAGAACATGTTAAATAAACACCATTTGCACAAAAAATTTTTGGGCGTAAGAAAATTATTTTTAAATATAATTTTTTTAGTCAGAACGCCATGTAAACCCACCCTAATCCTAAAAAAAGTATGTTCCGGACCCCGCTCGAGCAAACGACTATCATGGGCTATTAAAACACGTTAGGTTGACCAGATATCCGCGAAAAAATTTTGGGCGCAAGCCAATTTTTTTGAAATATAGTTTTTTTAGTCAGAACGCCATGTAAACCCACCCCAACCCTAAAAAAGTATGTTCCGGACCCCGCTCGAGCAAACGACTATCATGGGCTATTAGAACACGTTGAGTTGACCGGATATCAGTGAACAAATTTTGGGCGTAAAGTGATTTTGAAAAATGACAGGAGTTTGATCGAATTCTGATCGAAGTGCGGATGGCGGTGTTCCGGACCCTCCTGGGGTAAACGGCAAGGTGGGATGTTAGAACATGTTAAATAAACACCATTTGCTCAAAAAAATTTTGGGCGTAAACCAATTATTTTTAAATATAATTTTTTTAGTCAGAACGCCATGTAAACCCACCCTAATCCTAAAAAAAGTATGTTCCGGACCCCGCTAGAGCAAACGACTATCATGGGCTATTAGAACACGTTAAGTCGACCAGATATCTGCGAAAAAATTTTGGGCGTAAGCCAATTTTTTTTAAATATAGTTTTTTTAGTCAGAACGCCATGTACACCCACCCTAACCCTAAAAAAGTATGATTCGGACCCCGCTCGAGCAAACGACTATCATGGGCTATTAGAACACGTTAAGTTGACCCGATATCCGCGAAAAATTTTTGGGCGTAAGCCATGTAAACTTACCCTAACCCTAAAAAAGTATGTTCCGGACCCCGCTTGAGCAAACGACTATCATGGGCTATTAGAACACATTAGGTTGAGCGGATATCAGTGAAAAAATTTTGGGCATAAAGCGATTTTGAAAAATGACAGGTGTTTGATCGAAGTGCGGATGAGGGTGTTCCGGACCCCCTTGGTGGGATGTTAGAACATGTTAAATAAACACGATTGGCACAAAAAAATTTTGGGCGTAAGTCAATTTTTTTTAAATATAATTTTTTTAGTCAGAACGCCATGTAAACCCACCCTAATCCTAAAAAAGTATGTTCCGGACCCCGCTAGAGCAAACGACTATCATGGGCTATTAGAACACGTTCAGTTGACCGGCTATCAGCGAAACAATTTTGGGCGTAAAGCGATTTTGAAAAATGACAGGTGTTTGATCGAATTCTGATCGAATTCTGATCGAAGTGCGGATGGGGGTGTTCCGGACCCCCCTGGGGGAAACGGCTTGGTGGGATGTTAGAACATGTTAAATAAACACGATTTGCACAAAAAATGTTTGGGCTTAAGCCATTTTTTTGAAATATAATTTTTTTAGTCAGAACGCCTTGTAAACCCACCCTAATCCTAAAAAAGTATATTCCGCACCCCGCTAGAGCAAACAACTATCATGGTCTATTAGAACACTTGAGTTGACGGGATATCAGTGAAAAATTTTGAGCATAAAGCGATTTTGAAAAATGACAGGTGTTTGATCGAAGTGCGGATGAGGGTGTTCCGGACGCCCCTGGGGGAAACGGCTTGGTGGGATGTTAGAACATGTTAAATAAACACGATTGGCACAAAAAAATTTTGGTAGTAAGCCAATTTTTTTTAAATATAGTTTTTTTAGTCAGAACGCCATGTAAACCCACCCTAACCCTAAAAAAGTATGATTCGGACCCCGCTCGAGCAAACAACTATCATGGGCTATTAGAACACGTTAAGTTGACCAGATATCCGCGAAAAAATTTTGAGCGTTAGCCAATTTTTTTGAAACATAGTTTTTTTAGTCAGAACGCCATGTAAACCCACTCTAACCCTAAAAAAGTATGTTCTGGACTCCGCTCGAGCAAACGACTATCATGGGCTATTAGAACACATTAAGTTGACCGGATATCAGTGAAAAAATTTTGGGCATAAAGCGGTTTTGAAAAATGACAGGAGTTTGATCGAATTCTGATCGAAGTGCGGATGGGGGTGGTCCGGACCCCCCTGGGGGAAACGGCATGGTGGGATGTTAGAACATGTTAAATAAACACCATTTGCACAAAAAATTTTTGGGCGTAAGCCAATTATTTTTAAATATAATTTTTTTAGTCAGAACGCCATGTAAACCCACCCTAATCCTAAAAAAGTATGTTCCGGACCCCGCTAGAGCAAACGACTATCATGGGTTATTAGAACACGTTGAGTTGACCGGATATCAGTGAAAAAATTTTGGGCATAAAGCGATTTTGAAAAATGACAGGAGTTTGATCGAATTCTGATCGAATTGCGGATGGGGGTGGTCCGGACCCCCCTGGGGGAAACGGCATGGTGGGATGTTAGAACATGTTAAATAAACACCATTTGCACAAAAAATGTTTGGGCGTAAGCCAATTATTTTTAAATATATTTTTTTAGTCAGAACGCCATGTAAACCCACCCTAATCCTAAAAAAGTATGTTCCGGACCCCGCTAGAGCAAACGACTATCATGGGCTATTAGAACACGTTGAGTTGACCGGATATCAGTGAAAAAATTTTGGGCATAAAGCGATTTTGAAAAATGTCAGGAGTTCGATCGAATTCTGATCGAAGTGCGGATGGGGGTGGTCCGGACCCCCCTGGGGAAACGGCATGGTGGGATGTTAGAACATGTTAAATAAACACCATTTGCACAATAAATTTTTGGGCGTAAGCCAATTATTTTTAAATATAATTTTTTTAGTCAGAACTCCATGTAAACCCACCCTAATCCTAAAAAAGTATGTTCCGGACCCCGCTAGAGCAAACGACTGTCATGGGCTATTAGAACACGTTGAGTTGACCGGGTATCAGTGAAAAAATTTTGGGCATAAAGCGATTTTGAAAAATGTCAGGAGTTCGATCGAATTCTGATCGAAGTGCGGATGGGGGTGGTCCGGACCCCCCTGGGGGAAACGGCATGGTGGGATGTTAGAACATGTTAAATAAACACCATTTGCACAAAAATTTTTTGGGCGTAAGCCAATTATTTTTAAATATATTTTTTAGTCAGAACGCAATGTAAACCCACCCTAATCCTAAAAAAAGTATGTTCCGGACCCCGCTAGAGCAAACGACTATCATGGGCTATTAGAACACGTTGAGTTGACCGGATATCAGTGAAAAAATTTTGGGCATAAGGCAATTTTGAAAAATGACAGGAGTTTGATCGAATTCTGATCGAAGTGCTGATGGGGGTGGTCCGGACCCCCCTGGGGGAAACGGCATGGTGGGATGTTAGAACATGTTAAATAAACACCATTTGCACAAAAAATTTTTGGGCGTAAGCCAATTATTTTTGAATATATTTTTTTTAGTCAGAACGCCATGTAAACCCACCCTAATCCTAAAAAAGTATGTTCCGGACCCCGCTAGAGCAAACGACTATCATGGGCTATTAGGACACGTTGAGTTGACCGGATATCAGTGAAAAAATTTTGGGCATAAAGCGATTTTGAAAAATGTCAGGAGTTCGATCGAATTCTGATCGAAGTGCGGATGGGGGTGGTCCGGACCCCCCTGGGGGAAACGGGATGGTGGGATGTTAGAACATGTTAAATAAACACCATTTGCACAAAAAATTTTTGGGCGTAAGCCAATTATTTTTAAATATATTTTTTTTAGTCAGAACGCCATGTAAACCCACCCTAATCCTAAAAAAAGTATGTTCCGGACCCCGCTAGAGCAAACGACTATCATGGGCTATTAGAACACGTTAAGTCGACCAGATATCTGCGAAAAAATTTTGGGCGTAAGCCAATTTTTTTTAAATATAGTTTTTTTAGTCAGAACGCCATGTAAACCCACCCTAACCCTAAAAAAGTATGTTCCGGATCCCGCTAGAGCAAACGACTATCATGGGCTATTAGAACACGTTGAGTTGACCGGATATCAGTGAAAAAATTTTGGGCATAAAGCGATTTTGAAAAATGTCAGGAGTTCGATCGAATTCTGATCGAAGTGCGGATGGGGGTGGTCCGGACCCCCCTGGGGGAAACAGCATGGTGGGATGTTAGAACATGTTAAATAAACACCATTTGCACAAAAAAATTTTGGGCGTAAGTCAATTTTTTTTAAATATAATTTTTTTAGTCAGAACGCCGTGTAAACCCACCCTAATCCTAAAAAAGTATATTCAGGACCCCGCTAGAGCAAACGACTATCATGGTCTATTAGAACACTTGAGTTGACGGGATATCAGTGAAAAAATTTTGAGCATAAAGCGATTTTGAAAAATGACAGGTGTTTGATCGAAGTGCGGATGAGGGTGTTCCGGACCCCCCTGGGGGAAACGGCTTGGTGGGATGTTAGAACATGTTAAATAAACACGATTGGCACAAAAAAATTTTGGTCGTAAGCCAATTTTTTTAAATATAGTTTTTTTATTCAGAACGCCATGTACACCCACCCTAACCCTAAAAAAGTATGATTCGGACCCCGCTCGAGCAAACAACTATCATGAGCTATTAGAACACGTTAAGTTGACCAGATATCCGCGAAAAAATTTTGAGCGTTAGCCAATTTTTTCGAAACATAGTTTTTTTAGTCAGAACGCCATGTAAACCCACTCTAACCCTAAAAAAGTATGTTCTGGACCCCGCTCGAGCAAACGACTATCATGGGCTATTAGAACACATTAAGTTGACCGGATATCAGTGAAAAAATTTTGGGCATAAAGCGGTTTTGAAAAATGACAGGAGTTTGATCGAATTCTGATCGAAGTGCGGATGGGGGTGGTCCGGACCCCCCTGGGGGAAACGGCATGGTGGGATGTTAGAACATGTTAAATAAACACCATTTGCACAAAAAATTTGTGGGCGTAAGCCAATTATTTTTAAATATAATTTTTTTAGTCAGAACGCCATGTAAACCCACCCTAATCGTAAAAAAGTATGTTCCGGACCCCGCTAGAGCAAACGACTATCATGGGCTAGAACACGTTGAGTTGACCGGATATCAGTGAAAAAATTTTGGGCATAAAGCGATTTTGAAAAATGACAGGAGTTTGATCGAATTCTGATCGAATTGCGGATGGGGGTGGACCGGACCCCCCTGGGGGAAGCGGCATGGTGGGATGTTAGAACATGTTAAATAAACACCATTTGCACAAAAAATTTTTGGGCGTAAGCCAATTATTTTTAAATATAATTTTTTTAGCCAGAACGCCATGTAAACCCACCCTAATCCTAAAATAAGTATGTTCCGGACCCCGCTCGAGCAAATGACTATCATGGGCTATTAAAACACGTTAGGTTGACCGGATATCCGCGGAAAAATTTTGAGCGTAAGCCAATTTTTTTGAAATATAGTTTTTTTAGTCAGAACGCCATGTAAACCCACCCTAACCCTAAAAAAGTATGTTCCGGACCCCGCTCGAGCAAACGACTATCATGGGCTGTTAGAACACGTTGAGTTGACCGGATATCAGTGAACAAATTTTGGGCGTAAAGCGATTTTGAAAAATGACAGGAGATTGATCGAATTCTGATCGAAGTGCGGATGGGGGTGGTCCGGACCCCCCTGGGGGAAACGGCATGGTGGGATGTTAGAACATGTTAAATAAACACCATTTGCACAAAAAATTTTTGGGCGTAAGCCAATTATTTTTGAATATATTTTTTTTAGTCAGAACGCCATGTAAACCCACCCTAATCCTAAAAAAGTATGTTCCGGACCCCGCTAGAGCAAACGACTATCATGGGCTATTAGGACACGTTGAGTTGACCGGATATCAGTGAAAAAATTTTGGGCATAAAGCGATTTTGAAAAATGTCAGGAGTTCGATCGAATTCTGATCGAAGTGCGGATGGGGGTGGTCCGGACCCCCCTGGGGGAAACGGGATGGTGGGATGTTAGAACATGTTAAATAAACACCATTTGCACAAAAAATTTTTGGGCGTAAGCCAATTATTTTTAAATATATTTTTTTTAGTCAGAACGCCATGTAAACCCACCCTAATCCTAAAAAAAGTATGTTCCGGACCCCGCTAGAGCAAACGACTATCATGGGCTATTAGAACACGTTAAGTCGACCAGATATCTGCGAAAAAATTTTGGGCGTAAGCCAATTTTTTTTAAATATAGTTTTTTTAGTCAGAACGCCATGTAAACCCACCCTAACCCTAAAAAAGTATGTTCCGGACCCCGCTAGAGCAAACGACTATCATGGGCTATTAGAACACGTTGAGTTGACCGGATATCAGTGAAAAAATTTTGGGCATAAAGCGATTTTGAAAAATGTCAGGAGTTCGATCGAATTCTGATCGAAGTGCGGATGGGGGTGGTCCGGACCCCCCTGGGGGAAACAGCATGGTGGGATGTTAGAACATGTTAAATAAACACCATTTGCACAAAAAATTTTTGGGCGTAAGCCAATTATTTTTAAATATATTTTTTTTAGTCAGAACGCCATGTAAACCCACCCTAATCCTAAAAAAAGTATGTTCCGGACCCCGCTAGAGCAAACGACTATCATGGGCTATTAGAACACGTTAAGTCGACCAGATATCTGCGAAAAAATTTTGGGCGTAAGCCAATTTTTTTTAAATATAGTTTTTTTAGTCAGAACGCCATGTACACCCACCCTAACCCTAAAAAAGTATGATTCGGACCCCGCTCGAGCAAACGACTATCATCGGCTATTAGAACACGTTAAGTTGACCCGATATCCGCGAAAAATTTTTGAGCGTAAGCCATGTAAACTTACCCTAACCCTAAAAAAGTATGTTCCGGACCCCGCTTGAGCAAACGACTATCATGGGCTATTAGAACACATTAGGTTGAGCGGATATCAGTGAAAAAATTTTGGGCATAAAGCGATTTTGAAAAATGACAGGTGTTTGATCGAAGTGCGGATGAGGGTGTTCCGGACCCCCTTGGTGGGATGTTAGAACATGTTAAATAAACACGATTGGCACAAAAAAATTTTGGGCGTAAGTCAATTTTTTTTAAATATAATTTTTTTAGTCAGAACGCCATGTAAACCCACCCTAATCCTAAAAAAGTATGTTCCGGACCCCGCTAGAGCAAACGACTATCATGGGCTATTAGAACACGTTGAGTTGACCGGATTTCAGTAAAAAAATTTTGGGCATAAAGCGATTTTGATAAATGACAGGTGTTTGATCGAATTCTGATCGAAGTACGGATGGGGGTGTTCCGGACCCCCCTGGGGGAAACGGCTTGGTGGGATGTTAGAACATGTTAAATAAACACTCACAAAAAAAATTTGGGCAGAAGCCAATTTAATTGAAATATAATTTTTTTAGTGAGAACGCCATATAAACCCACCCTAACTCTAAAAACGCATGTTCCGGACCCCGCTCGAGCAAACGACTATCATGGGCTATTAAAACACGTTAGGTTGACCAGATATCCGCGAAAAAATTTTGAGCGTAAGCCAATTTTTTTGAAATATAGTTTTTTTAGTCAGAACGCCATGTAAACCCACCCTAACCCTAAAAAAGTATATTCCGGACCCCGCTCGAGCGAAGGACTATCATGGACTATTAGAACACGTTAAGTTGACCGGATATCAGTGAACAAATTTTGGGCGTAAAGCGATTTTGGAAAATGACAGGAGTTTGATCGAATTCTGATCGAAGTGCGGATGGGGGTGGTCCGGACCCCCCGAGGAGAAACGGCATGGTGGGATGTTAGAACATGTTAAATAAACACCATTTACACAAAAAATTTTTGGGCGTAAGCCAATTATTTTTAAATACAATTTTTTTAGTCAGAACGCCATGTAAACCCACCCTAATCCTAAAAAAGTATGTTCCGGACCCCGCTAGAGCAAATGACTATCATGCGCTATTAGAACACGTTGAGTTGACCGGATATCAGTGAAAAGATTTTGGGCATAAAGCGATTTTGATAAATGACAGATGTTTGATCGAATTCTGATCGAAGTACGGATGGGGGTGTTCCGGACCCCCCCCGGGGGAAACGGCTTGGTGGAATGTTAGAACATGTTAAATAAACACGATTCTCACAAAAAAATTTTGGGCGGAAGCCAATTTAAATGAAATATAATTTTTTTAGTGAGAACGCCATATAAACCCACCCTAACTCTAAAAACGCATGTTCCGGACCCCGCTCGAGCAAACGACTATCATGGGCTATTAGAACATGTTAAGCTGACCAGATATCTGTGAAAAAATTTTGGGCGTAAGCCAATTTTTTTTAAATTTAGTTTTTTTAGTCAGAACGCCATGTAAACCCACCCTAACCCTAAAAAAGTATATTCCGGACCCCGCTCGAGCGAAGGACTATCATGGACTATTAGAACACGTTAAGTTGACCGGATATCAGTTAAAAAATTTTGGGCATATAGCGATTTTGATAAATGACAGGTGTTTGATCGAATTCTGATCGAAGTGCGGATGAGGGTGTTCCGGACCTCCCTGGGAGAAACGGCATGGTGGGATGTTAGAACATGTTAAATAAACACCATGTGCGCAAAAATTTTTTGGGCGTATGCCAATTATTCTTAAATATAATTTTGTCAGTCAGAACGCCATGTAAACCCACCCTAACCCTAAAAAAGTATATTCCGGACCCCGCTCGAGCGACCGACTGTCATGGGCTATCAGAACACGCTACTGTGACCGGATATCAGTGAAAAAATTTTGGGCGTAAAGCGATTTTGAAAAATGACAGGTGTTTGATCGAATTCTGATCGAAGTGCGGATGGGGGTGTTCCGGACCCCCCTGGGGGAAACGGCTTGGTCGGATGTTAGAACATGTTAAATAAACACCATGTGCGCAAAAATTTTTTGGGCGTATGCCAATTATTCTTAAATATAATTTTGTCAGTCAGAACGCCATGTAAACCCACCCTAACCCTAAAAAAGTATATTCCGGACCCCGCTCGAGCGACCGACTGTCATGGGCTATCAGAACACGCTACTTTGACCGGATATCAGTGAAAAAATTTTGGGCGTAAAGCTATTTTGAAAAATGACAGGTGTTTGATCGAGTTCTGATCGAAGTGAGGATCGGGGTGTTCCGGCCCCGCATGGGGGAAACGGATCGGTGGGATGTTAGAACATGTTAAATAAACACGATTCTCACAAAAAAATGTTGAGCGGAAGCCAATTTTTTTTAAATAAATTTTTTTTAGTGAGAACGCCATATAAACCCACCCTAATTCTAAACACGTATGTTCCGGACCCCGCTCGAGCGACAGACTGTCATGGGCTATTAGAACACGTTCAGTTGACCGGCTATCAGCGAAACAATTTTGGGCGTAAAGCGATTTTGAAAAATGACAGGTGTTTGATCGAATTCTGATCGAAGTGCGGATGGGGGTGTTCCGGACCCCCCTGGGGGAAACGGCTTGGTCGGATGTTAGAACATGTTAAATAAACACGATTTGCACAAAAAATGTTTGGGCTTAAGCCATTTTTTTGAAATATAATTTTTTTAGTCAGAACGCCGTGTAAACCCACCCTAATCCTAAAAAAGTATATTCAGGACCCCGCTAGAGCAAACGACTATCATGGTCTATTAGAACACTTGAGTTGACGGGATATCAGTGAAAAAATTTTGAGCATAAAGCGATTTTGAAAAATGACAGGTGTTTGATCGAAGTGCGGATGAGGGTGTTCCGGACCCCCCTGGGGGAAACGGCTTGGTGGGATGTTAGAACATGTTAAATAAACACGATTGGCACAAAAAAATTTTGGTCGTAAGCCAATTTTTTTAAATATAGTTTTTTTAGTCAGAACGCCATGTACACCCACCCTAACCCTAAAAAAGTATGATTCGGACCCCGCTCGAGCAAACAACTATCATGAGCTATTAGAACACGTTAAGTTGACCAGATATCCGCGAAAAAATTTTGAGCGTTAGCCAATTTTTTCGAAACATAGTTTTTTTAGTCAGAACGCCATGTAAACCCACTCTAACCCTAAAAAAGTATGTTCTGGACCCCGCTCGAGCAAACGACTATCATGGGCTATTAGAACACATTAAGTTGACCGGATATCAGTGAAAAAATTTTGGGCATAAAGCGGTTTTGAAAAATGACAGGAGTTTGATCGAATTCTGATCGAAGTGCGGATGGGGGTGGTCCGGACCCCCCTGGGGGAAACGGCATGGTGGGATGTTAGAACATGTTAAATAAACACCATTTGCACAAAAAATTTTTGGGCGTAAGCCAATTATTTTTAAATATAATTTTTTTAGTCAGAACGCCATGTAAACCCACCCTAATCGTAAAAAAGTATGTTCCGGACCCCGCTAGAGCAAACGACTATCATGGGCTAGAACACGTTGAGTTGACCGGATATCAGTGAAAAAATTTTGGGCATAAAGCGATTTTGAAAAATGACAGGAGTTTGATCGAATTCTGATCGAATTGCGGATGGGGGTGGACCGGACCCCCCTGGGGGAAGCGGCATGGTGGGATGTTAGAACATGTTAAATAAACACCATTTGCACAAAAAATTTTTGGGCGTAAGCCAATTATTTTTAAATATAATTTTTTTAGCCAGAACGCCATGTAAACCCACCCTAATACTAAAATAAGTATGTTCCGGACCCCGCTCGAGCAAATGACTATCATGGGCTATTAAAACACGTTAGGTTGACCAGATATCCGCGGAAAAATTTTGAGCGTAAGCCAATTTTTTTGAAATATAGTTTTTTTAGTCAGAACGCCATGTAAACCCACCCTAACCCTAAAAAAGTATGTTCCGGACCCCGCTCGAGCAAACGACTATCATGGGCTGTTAGAACACGTTGAGTTGACCGGATATCAGTGAAAAAATTTTGGGCGTAAGCCAATTTTTTATAAATTTAGTTTTTTTAGTCAGAACGCCATGTAAACCCACCCTAACCCTGAAAAAGTATATTCCGGACCCCGCTCGAGCGAAGGACTATCATGGACTATTAGAACACGTTAAGTTGACCGGATATCAGTGAAAAATTTTTTGGCATAAAGCAATTTTGATAAATGACAGGTGTTTGATCGAGTTCTGATCGAAGTGAGGATCGGGGTGTTCCGGCCCCGCCTGGGGGAAACGGCTTGGTGGGCTGTTAGAACATGTTAAATAAACACGATTTGCACAAAAAATGTTTGGGCTTAAGCCATTTTTTTGAAATATAATTTTTTTAGACAGAACGCCTTGTAAACCCACCCTAATCCTAAAAAAGTATATTCCGCACCCCGCTAGAGCAAACGACTATCATGGTCTATTAGAACACTTGAGTTGACGGGATATCAGTGAAAGAATTTTGAGCATAAAGCGATTTTGAAAAATGACAGGTGTTTGATCGAAGTGCGGATGAGGGTGTTCCGGACCCCCCTGGGGGAAACGGCTTGGTGGGATGTTAGAACATGTTAAATAAACACGATTGGCACAAAAAAATTTTGGTAGTAAGCCAATTTTTTTTAAATATAGTTTTTTTAGTCAGAACGCCATATAAACCCACCCTAACTCTAAAAACGCATGTTCCGGACCCCGCTCGAGCGACCGACTGTCATGGGCTATTAGAACACGTTCAGTTGACCGGCTATCAGCGAAACAATTTTGGGCGTAAAGCGATTTTGAAAAATGACAGGTGTTTGATCGAATTCTGATCGAAGTGCGGATGGGGGTGTTCCGGACCCCCCTGGGGGAAACGGCTTGGTGGGCTGTTAGAACATGTTAAATAAACACGATTTGCACAAAAAATGTTTGGGCTTAAGCCATTTTTTTGAAATATAATTTTTTTAGACAGAACGCCTTGTAAACCCACCCTAATCCTAAAAAAGTATATTCCGCACCCCGCTAGAGCAAACGACTATCATGGTCTATTAGAACACTTGAGTTGACGGGATATCAGTGAAAGAATTTTGAGCATAAAGCGATTTTGAAAAATGACAGGTGTTTGATCGAAGTGCGGATGAGGGTGTTCCGGACCCCCCTGGGGGAACCGGCTTGGTGGGATGTTAGAACATGTTAAATAAACACGATTGGCACAAAAAAATTTTGGTAGTAAGCCAATTTTTTTTAAATATAGTTTTTTTAGTCAGAACGCCATATAAACCCACCCTAACTCTAAAAACGCATGTTCCGGACCCCGCTCGAGCAAACGACTATCATGGGCTATTAGAACATGTTAAGCTGACCAGATATCTGTGAAAAAATTTTGGGCGTAAGCCAATTTTTTTTAAATTTAGTTTTTTTAGTCAGAACGCCATGTAAACCCACCCTAACCCTGAAAAAGTATATTCCGGACCCCGCTCGAGCGAAGGACTATCATGGACTATTAGAACACGTTAAGTTGACCGGATATCAGTGAAAAATTTTTTGGCATAAAGCAATTTTGATAAATGACAGGTGTTTGATCGAGTTCTGATCGAAGTGAGGATCGGGGTGTTCCGGCCCCGCCTGGGGGAAACGGATTGGTGGGATGTTAGAACATGTTAAATAAACACGATTCTCACAAAAAAATGTTGAGCGGAAGCCAATTTTTTTTAAATAAAATTTTTTTAGTGAGAACGCCATATAAACCCACCCTAATTCTAAACACGTATGTTCCGGTCCCCGCTCGAGCGACCGACTGTCATGGGCTATTAGAACACGTTCAGTTGACCGGCTATCAGCGAAACAATTTTGGGCGTAAAGCGATTTTGAAAAATGACAGGTGTTTGATCGAATTCTGATCGAAGTGCGGATGGGGGTGTTCCGGACCCCCCTGGGGGAAACGGCTTGGTGGGCTGTTAGAACATGTTAAATAAACACGATTTGCACAAAAAATGTTTGGGCTTAAGCCATTTTTTTGAAATATAATTTTTTTAGACAGAACGCCTTGTAAACCCACCCTAATCCTAAAAAAGTATATTCCGCACCCCGCTAGAGCAAACGACTATCATGGTCTATTAGAACACTTGAGTTGACGGGATATCAGTGAAAAAATTTTGAGCATAAAGCGATTTTGAAAAATGACAGGTGTTTGATCGAAGTGCGGATGAGGGTGTTCCGGACCCCCCTGGGGGAAACGACTTGGTGGGATGTTAGAACATGTTAAATAAACACGATTGGCACAAAAAAATTTTGGTAGTAAGCCAATTTTTTTTAAATATAGTTTTTTTAGTCAGAACGCCATGTACACCCACCCTAACCCTAAAAAAGTATGATTCGGACCCCGCTCGAGCAAACAACTATCATGAGCTATTAGAACACGTTAAGTTGACCAGATATCCGCGAAAAAATTTTGAGCGTTAGCCAATTTTTTTTAAATTTAGTTTTTTTAGTCAGAACGCCATGTAAACCCACCCTAACCCTAAAAAAGTATATTCCGGACCCCGCTCGAGCGAAGGACTATCATGGACTATTAGAACACGTTAAGTTGACCGGATATCAGTGAAAAAATTTTGGGCATAAAGCGATTTTGAAAAATGACAGGTGTTTGATCGAATTCTGATCGAAGTGCGGATGGGGGTGTTCCGGACCCCCCTGGGGGAAACGGCTTGGTGGGATGTTAGAACATGTTAAATAAACACGATTTGCACAAAAAATGTTTGGGCTTAAGCCATTTTTTTGAAATATAATTTTTTTAGACAGAACGCCTTGTAAACCCACCCTAATCCTAAAAAAGTATATTCCGCACCCCGCTAGAGCAAACGACTATCATGGTCTATTAGAACACTTGAGTTGACGGGATATCAGTGAAAAAATTTTGAGCATAAAGCGATTTTGAAAAATGACAGGTGTTTGATCGAAGTGCGGATGAGGGTGTTCCGGACCCCCCTGGGGGAAACGGCTTGGTGGGATGTTAGAACATGTTAAATAAACACGATTGGTACAAAAAAATTTTGGTAGTAAGCCAATTTTTTTTAAATATAGTTTTTTTAGTCAGAACGCCATGTACACCCACCCTAACCCTAAAAAAGTATGATTCGGACCCCGCTCGAGCAAACAACTATCATGAGCTATTTTAAGTTATTTTAAGTTGTCCAGATATCCGCGAAAAAATTTTGAGCGTTAGCCAATTTTTTTTAAATTTAGTTTTTTTAGTCAGAACGCCATGTAAACCCACCCTAACCCTAAAAAAGTATATTCCGGACCCCGCTCGAGCGAAGGACTATCATGGACTATTAGAACACGTTAAGTTGACCGGATATCAGTGAAAAAATTTTGGGCATAAAGCGATTTTGATAAATGACAGGTGTTTGATCGAATTCTGATCGAAGTGCGGATGAGGGTGTTCCGGACCCCCCTGGGAGAAACGGCATGGTGGGATGTTAGAACATGTTAAATAAACACCATGTGCGCAAAAATTTGTTGGGCGTATGCCAATTATTTTTAAATATAATTTTGTCAGTCAGAACGCCATGTAAACCCACCCTAACCCTAAAAAAGTATATTCCGGACCCCGCTCGAGCGACCGACTGTCATGGGCTATCAGAACACGCTACTTTGACCGGATATCAGTGAAAAAATTTTGGGCGTAAAGCGATTTTGAAAAATGACAGGTGTTTGATCGAGTTCTGATCGAAGTGAGGATCGGGGTGTTCCGGCCCCGCCTGGGGGAAACGGATCGGTGGGATGTTAGAACATGTTAAATAAACACGATTCTCACAAAAAAATGTTGAGCGGAAGCCAATTTTTTTTAAATAAAATTTTTTTAGTGAGAACGCCATATAAACCCACCCTAATTCTAAACACGTATGTTCCGGACCCCGCTCGAGCGACCGACTGTCATGGGCTATTAGAACACGTTCAGTTGACCGGCTATCAGCGAAACAATTTTGGGCGTAAAGCGATTTTGAAAAATGAAAGGTGCTTGATCGAATTCTGATCGAAGTGCGGATGGGGGTGTTCCGGACCCCCCTGGGGGAAACGGCTTGGTCGGATGTTAGAACATGTTAAATAAACACGATTTGCACAAAAAATGTGTGGGCTTAAGCCATTTTTTTGAAATATAATTTTTTTAGTCAGAACGCCTTGTAAACCCACCCTAATCCTAAAAAAGTATATTCCGGACCCCGCTAGAGCAAACGACTATAATGGTCTATTAGAACACTTGAGTTGACGGGATATCAGTGAAAAAATTTTGAGCATAAAGCGATTTTGAAAAATGACAGGTGTTTGATCGAAGTGCGGATGAGGGTGTTCCGGAGCCCCCTGGGGGAAACGGCTTGGTGGGATGTTAGAACATGTTAAAGAAACACGATTGGCACAAAAAAATTTTGGTCGTAAGCCAATTTTTTTAAATATAGTTTTTTTAGTCAGAACGCCATGTACACCCACCCTAACCCTAAAAAAGTATGATTCGGACCCCGCTCGAGCAAACAACTATCATGAGCTATTAGAACACGTTATGTTGACCAGATATCCGCGAAAAAATTTTGAGCGTTAGCCAATTTTTTCGAAACATAGTTTTTTTAGTCAGAACGCCATGTAAACCCACTCTAACCCTAAAAAAGTATGTTCTGGACCCCGCTCGAGCAAACGACTATCATGGGCTGTTAGAACACGTTGAGTTGACCGGATATCAGTGAACAAATTTTGGGCGTGAAGCGATTTTGAAAAATGACAGGAGATTGATCGAATTCTGATCGAAGTGCGGATGGGGGTGGTCCGGACCCCCCTGGAAGAAACGGCATGGTGGGATGTTAGAACATGTTAAATAAACACCATTTACACAAAAAATTTTTGGGCGTAAGCCAATTATTTTTAAATACAATTTTTTTAGTCAGAACGCCATGTAAACCCACCCTAATCCTAAAAAAGTATATTCCGGACCCCGCTCGAGCGACCGACTGTCATGGGCTATTAAAACACGTTAGGTTGACCAGATATCCGCGAAAAAATTTTGAGCAAAAGCCAATTTTTTTGAAATATAGTTTTTTTAGTCAGAACGCCATGTAAACCCACCCGAACCCTAAAAAAGTATGTTCCGGACCCCGCTCGAGCAAACGACTATCATGGACTATTAGAACACGTTAAGTTGACCGGATATCAGTGAAAAAATTTTGGGCATAAAGCGATTTTGATAAATGACAGGTGTTTGATCGAATTCTGATCGAAGTGCGGATGAGGGTGTTCCGGACCCCCCTGGGGGAAACGGCATGGTGGGATGTTAGAACATGTTAAATAAACACCATTTGCACAAAAAAATTTTGGGCGTAAGCCAATTATTTTTAAATATAATTTTTTTAGTCAGAACGCCATGTAAACCCACCCTAATCTTAAAAAAAGTATGTTCTGGACCCCGCTAGAGCAAGTGACTATCATGCGCTATTAGAACACGTTGAGTTGACCGGATATCAGTGAAAAGATTTTGGGCATAAAGCGATTTTGATAAATGAGAGATGTTTGATCGAATTCCGATCGAAGTACGGCTGGGGGTGTTCCGGACCCCCCCGGAGGAAACGGCTTGGTGGAATGTTAGAACATGTTAAATAAACACGATTCTCACAAAAAAATTTTGGGCGGAAGCCAATTTAATTGAAATATAATTTTTTTAGTGAGAACGCCATATAAACCCACCCTAACTCTAAAAACGCATGTTCCGGACCCCGCTCGAGCAAACGACTATCATGGGCTATTAGAACATGTTAAGCTGACCAGATATCTGTGAAAAAATTTTGGGCGTAAGCCAATTTTTTTAAATTTAGTTTTTTTAGTCAGAACGCCATGTAAACCCACCCTAACCCAAAAAAAGTATATTCCGGACCCCGCTCGAGCGAAGGACTATCATGGACTATTAGAACACGTTAAGTTGACCGGATATCAGTGAAAAAATTTTTGGCATAAAGCAATTTTGATAAATGACAGGTGTTTGATCGAATTCTGATCGAAGTGCGGATGAGGGTGTTCCGGACCCCCCTGGGGGAAACGGCTTGGTGGGATGTTAGAACATGTTAAATAAACACGATTTGCACAAAAAATGTTTGGGCTTAAGCCATTTTTTTGAAATATAATTTTTTTAGTCAGAACGCCTTGTAAACCCACCCTAATCCTAAAAAAGTATATTCCGCACCCCGCTAGAGCAAACGACTATCATGGTCTATTAGAACACTTGAGTTGACGGGATATCAGTGAAAAAATTTTGAGCATAAAGCGATTTTGAAAAATGACAGGTGTTTGATCGAAGTGCGGATGAGGGTGTTCCGGACCCCCCTGGGGGAAACGGCTTGGTGGGATGTTAGAACATGTTAAATAAACACGATTGGCACAAAAAAATTTTGGTAGTAAGCCAATTTTTTTTAAATATAGTTTTTTTAGTCAGAACGCCATGTACACCCACCCTAACCCTAAAAAAGTATGATTTGGACCCCGCTCGAGCAAACAACTATCATGAGCTATTAGAACACGTTAAGTTGACCAGATATCCGCGAAAAAATTTTGAGCGTTAGCCAATTTTTTTGAAACATAGTTTTTTTAGTCAGAACGCCATGTAAACCCACTCTAACCCTAAAAAAGTATGTTCTGGACCCCGCTCGAGCAAACGACTATCATGGGCTATTAGAACACATTAAGTTGACCGGATATCAGTGAAAAAATTTTGGGCATAAAGCGGTTTTGAAAAATGACAGGAGTTTGATCGAATTCTGATCGAAGTGCGGATGGGGGTGGTCCGGACCCCCCTGGGGGAAACGGCATGGTGGGATGTTAGAACATGTTAAATAAACACCATTTGCACAAAAAAATTTTGGGCGTAAGCCAATTACTTTTAAATATAATTTTTTTAGTCAGAACGCCATGTAAACCCACCCTAATCCTAAAAAAGTATGTTCCGGACCCCGCTAGAGCAAACGACTATCATGGGTTATTAGAACACGTTGAGTTGACCGGATATCAGTGAAAAAATTTTGGGCATAAAGCGATTTTGAAAATTGACAGGAGTTTGATCGAATTCTGATCGAAGTGCGGATGGGGGTGGTCCGGACCCCCCTGGGGGAAACGGCATGGTGGGATGTTAGAACATGTTAAATAAACACCATTTGCACAAAAAATGTTTGGGCGTAAGCCAATTATTTTAAAATATAATTTTTTTAGTCAGAACGCCATGTAAACCCACCCTAATCCTAAAAAAGTATGTTCCGGACCCCGCTAGAGCAAACGACTATCATGGGCTATTAGAACACGTTGAGTTGACCGGATATCAGTGAAAAAATTTTGGGCATAAAGCGATTTTGAAAAATGTCAGAAGTTCGATCGAATTCTGATCGAAGTGCGGATGGGGGTGGTCCGGACCCCCCTGGGGGAAACGGCATGGTGGGATGTTAGAACATGTTAAATAAACACCATTTGCACAAAAAATTTTTGGGCGTAAGCCAATTATTTTTAAATATACTTTTTTTAGTCAGAACGCCATGTAAACCCACCCTAATCCTAAAAAAGTATGTTCCGGACCCCGCTAGAGCAAACGACTATCATGGGCTATTAGAACACGTTGAGTTGACCGGATATCAGTGAAAAAATTTTGGGCATAAAGCGATTTTGAAAAATGTCAGAAGTTCGATCGAATTCTGATCGAAGTGCGGATGGGGGTGGTCCGGACCCCCCTGGGGGAAACGGCATGGTGGGATGTTAGAACATGTTAAATAAACACCATTTGCACAAAAAATTTTTGGTCGTAAGCCAATTATTTTTAAATATAATTTTTTTAGTCAGAACGCCATGTAAACCCACCCTAATCCTAAAAAAGTATGTTCCGGACCCCGCTAGAGCAAACGACTATCATGGGCTATTAGAACACGTTGAGTTGACCGGATATCAGTGAAAAAATTTTGGGCATAAAGCGATTTTGAAAAATGTCAGAAGTTCGATCGAATTCTGATCGAAGTGCGGATGGGGGTGGTCCGGACCCCCCTGGGGGAAACGGCATGGTGGGATGTTAGAACATGTTAAATAAACACCATTTGCACAAAAAATTTTTGGGCGTAAGCCAATTATTTTTAAATATACTTTTTTTAGTCAGAACGCCATGTAAACCCACCCTAATCCTAAAAAAAGTATGTTCCGGACCCCGCTAGAGCAAACGACTATCATGGGCTATTAGAACACGTTGAGTTGACCGGATATCAGTGAAAAAATTTTGGGCATAAGGCGATTTTGAAAAATGACAGGAGTTTGATCGAATTCTGATCGAAGTGCTGATGGGGGTGGTCCGGACCCCCCTGGGGGAAACGGCATGGTGGGATGTTAGAACATGTTAAATAAACACCATTTGCACAAAAAATGTTTGGGCGTAAGCCAATTATTTTTAAATATAATTTTTTTAGTCAGAACGCCATGTAAACCCACCCTAATCCTAAAAAAGTATGTTCCGGACCCCGCTAGAGCAAACGACTATCATGGGCTATTAGAACACGTTGAGTTGACCGGATATCAGTGAAAAAATTTTGGGCATAAAGCGATTTTGAAAAATGTCAGGAGTTCGATCGAATTCTGATCGAAGTGCGGATGGGGGTGGTCCGGACCCCCCTGGGGGAAACGGCATGGTGGGATGTTAGAACATGTTAAATAAACACCATTTGCACAAAAAATTTTTGGGCGTAAGCCAATTATTTTTAAATATATTTTTTTTAGTCAGAACGCCATGTAAACCGACCCTAATCCTAAAAAAAGTATGTTCCGGACCCCGCTAGAGCAAACGACTATCATGGGCTATTAGAACACGTTAAGTCGACCAGATATCTGCGAAAAAATTTTGGGCGTAAGCCAATTTTTTTTAAATATAGTTTTTAGTCAGAACGCCATGTAAACCCACCCTAACCCTAAAAAAGTATGTTCCGGACCCCGCTAGAGCAAACGACTATCATGGGCTATTAGAACACGTTGAGTTGACCGGATATCAGTGAAAAAATTTTGGGCATAAAGCGATTTTGAAAAATGTCAGGAGTTCGATCGAATTCTGATCGAAGTGCGGATGGGGGTGGTCCGGACCCCCCTGGGGGAAACGGCATGGTGGTTAGAACATGTTAAATAAACACCATTTGCACAAAAAATTTTTGGGCGTAAGCCAATTATTTTTAAATATATTTTTTTTAGTCAGAACGCCATGTAAACCCACCCTAATCCTAAAAAAAGTATGTTCCGGACCCCGCTAGAGCAAACGACTATCATGGGCTATTAGAACACGTTAAGTCGACCAGATATCTGCGAAAAAATTTTGGTAGCAAGCCAATTTTTTTTAAATATAGTTTTTTTAGTCAGAACGCCCACCCTAACCCTAAAAAAGTATGATTCGGACCCCGCTCGAGCAAACAACTATCATGAGCTATTAGAACACGTTAAGTTGACCAGATATCCGCGAAAAAATTTTGAGCGTTAGCCAATTTTCTTTAAATTTAGTTTTTTTAGTCAGAACGCCATGTAAACCCACCCTAACCCTAAAAAAGTATATTCCGGACCCCGCTCGAGCGAAGGACTATCATGGACTATTAGAACACGTTAAGTTGACCGGATATCAGTGAAAAAATTTTGGGCATAAAGCGATTTTGATAAATGACAGGTGTTTGATCGAATTCTGATCGAAGTGCGGATGAGGGTGTTCCGGACCTCCCTGGGAGAAACGGCATGGTGGGATGTTAGAACATGTTAAATAAACACCATGTGCGCAAAAATTTTTTGGGCGTATGCCAATTATTTTTAAATATAATTTTGTCAGTCAGAACGCCATGTAAACCCATCCTAACCCTAAAAAAGAATATTCCGGACCCCGCTCGAGCGACCGACTGTCATGGGCTATCAGAACACGCTACTTTGACCGGATATCAATGAAAAAATTTTGGGCGTAAAGCGATTTTGAAAAATGACAGGTGTTTGATCGAGTTCTGATCGAAGTGAGGATCGGGGTGTTCCGGCCCCGCCTGGGGGAAACGGATCGGTGGGATGTTAGAACTTGTTAAATAAACACGATTCTCACAAAAAAATGTTGAGCGGAAGCCAATTTTTTTTAAATAAAATTTTTTTAGTGAGAACGCCATATAAACCCACCCTAATTCTAAACACGTATGTTCCGGACCCCGCTCGAGCGACCGACTGTCATGGGCTATTAGAACACGTTCAGTTGACCGGCTATCAGCGAAACAATTTTGGGCGTAAAGCGATTTTGAAAAATGACAGGTGTTTGATCGAATTCTGATCGAAGTGCGGATGGGGGTGTTCCGGACCCCCCTGGGGGAAACGGCTTGGTCGGATGTTAGAACATGTTAAATAAACACGATTTGCACAAAAAATGTGTGGGCTTAAGCCATTTTTTTGAAATATAATTTTTTTAGTCAGAACGCCTTGTAAACCCACCCTAATCCTAAAAAAGTATATTCCGGACCCCGCTAGAGCAAACGACTATAATGGTCTATTAGAACACTTGAGTTGACGGGATATCAGTGAAAAAATTTTGAGCATAAAGCGATTTTGAAAAATGACAGGTGTCTGATCGAAGTGCGGATGAGGGTGTTCCGGACCCCCCTGGGGGAAACGGCTTGGTGGGATGTTAGAACATGTTAAATAAACACGATTGGCACAAAAAAATTTTGGTCGTAAGCCAATTTTTTTAAATATAGTTTTTTTAGTCAGAACGCCATGTACACCCACCCTAACCCTAAAAAAGTATGATTCGGACCCCGATCGAGCAAACAACTATCATGAGCTATTAGAACACGTTAAGTTGACCAGATATCCGCGAAAAAATTTTGAGCGTTAGCCAATTTTTTCGAAACATAGTTTTTTTAGTCAGAACGCCATGTAAACCCACTCTAACCCTAAAAAAGTATGTTCTGGACCCCGCTCGAGCAAACGACTATCATGGGCTGTTAGAACACGTTGAGTTGACCGCATATCAGTGAACAAATTTTGGGCGTGAAGCGATTTTGAAAAATGACAGGAGATTGATCGAATTCTGATCGAAGTGCGGATGGGGGTGGTCCGAACCCCCCTGGGAGAAACGGCATGGTGGGATGTTAGAACATGTTAAATAAACACCATTTACACAAAAAATTTTTGGGCGTAAGCCAATTATTTTTAAATACAATTTTTTTAGTCAGAACGCCATGTAAACCCACCCTAATCCTAAAAAAGTATATTCCGGACCCCGCTCGAGCGACCGACTGTCATGGGCTATTAAAACACGTTAGGTTGACCAGATATCCGCGAAAAAATTTTGAGCGTAAGCCAATTTTTTTGAAATATAGTTTTTTTAGTCAGAACGCCATGTAAACCCACCCGAACCCTAAAAAAGTATGTTCCGGACCCCGCTCGAGCAAACGACTATCATGGACTATTAGAACACGTTAAGTTGACCGGATATCAGTGAAAAAATTTTGGGCATAAAGCGATTTTGATAAATGACAGGTGTTTGATCGAATTCTGATCGAAGTGCGGATGAGGGTGTTCCGGACCCCCCTGGGGGAAACGGCATGGTGGGATGTTAGAACATGTTAAATAAACACCATTTGCACAAAAAAATTTTGGGCGTAAGCCAATTATTTTTAAATATAATTTTTTTAGTCAGAACGCCATGTAAACCCACCCTAATCCTAAAAAAAGTATGTTCCGGACCCCGCTAGAGCAAATGACTATCATGCGCTATTAGAACACGTTGAGTTGACCGGATATCAGTGAAAAGATTTTGGGCATAAAGCGATTTTGATAAATGAGAGATGTTTGATCGAATTCCGATCGAAGTACGGCTGGGGGTGTTCCGGACCCCCCCGGGGGAAACGGCTTGGTGGAATGTTAGAACATGTTAAATAAACACGATTCTCACAAAAAAATTTTGGGCGGAAGCCAATTTAATTGAAATATAATTTTTTTAGTGAGAACGCCATATAAACCCACCCTAACTCTAAAAACGCATGTTCCGGACCCCGCTCGAGCAAACGACTATCATGGGCTATTAGAACATGTTAAGCTGACCAGATATCTGTGAAAAAATTTTGGGCGTAAGCCAATTTTTTTTAAATTTAGTTTTTTTAGTCAGAACGCCATGTAAACCCACCCTAACCCTAAAAAAGTATATTCCGGACCCCGCTCGAGCGAAGGACTATCATGGACTATTAGAACACGTTAAGTTGACCGGATATCAGTGAAAAAATTTTTGGCATAAAGCAATTTTGATAAATGACAGGTGTTTGATCGAATTCTGATCGAAGTGCGGATGAGGGTGTTCCGGACCCCCCTGGGAGAAACGGCATGGTGGGATGTTAGAACATGTTAAATAAACACCATGTGCGCAAAAATTTTTTGGGCGTATGCCAATTATTTTTAAATATAATTTTGTCAGTCAGAACGCCATGTAAACCCACCCTAACCCTAAAAAAGTATATTCCGGACCCCGCTCGAGCGACCGACTGTCATGGGCTATCAGAACACGCTACTTTGACCGGATATCAGTGAAAAAATTTTGGGCGTAAAGCGATTTTGAAAAATGACAGGTGTTTGATCGAGTTCTGATCGAAGTGAGGATCGGGGTGTTCCGGCCCCGCCTGGGGGAAACGGATTGGTGGGATGTTAGAACATGTTAAATAAACACGATTCTCACAAAAAAATGTTGAGCGGAAGCCAATTTTTTTTAAATAAAATTTTTTTAGTGAGAACGCCATATAAACCCACCCTAAATCTAAACACGTATGTTCCGGACCCCGCTCGAGCGACCGACTGTCATGGGCTATTAGAACACGTTCAGTTGACCGGCTATCAACGAAACAATTTTGGGCGTAAAGCGATTTTGAAAAATAACAGGTGTTTGATCGAATTCTGATTGAAGTGCGGATGGGGGTGTTCCGGACCCCCCTGGGGGAAACGGCTTGGTGGGATGTTAGAACATGTTAAATAAACACGATTTGCACAAAAAATGTTTGGGCTTAAGCCATTTTTTTGAAATATAATTTTTTTAGTCAGAACGCCTTGTAAACCCACCCTAATCCTAAAAAAGTATATTCCGCACCCCGATAGAGCAGACTATCATGGTCTATTAGAACACTTGAGTTGACGGGATATCAGTGAAAAAATTTTGAGCATAAAGCGATTTTGAAAAATGACAGGTGTTTGATCGAAGTGCGGATGAGGGTGTTCCGGACCCCCTGGGGGAAGCGGCTTGGTGGGATGTTAGAACATGTTAAATAAACACGATTGGCACAAAAAAATTTTGGTAGTAAGCCAATTTTTTTTAAATATACTTTTTTTAGTCAGAACGCCATGTACACCCACCCTAACCCTAAAAAAGTATGATTCGGACCCCGCTCGAGCAAACAACTATCATGAGCTATTAGAACACGTTAAGTTGACCAGATATCCGCGAAAAAATTTTGAGCGTTAGCCAATTTTTTTGAAACATAGTTTTTTTAGTCAGAACGCCATGTAAACCCACTCTAACCCTAAAAAAGTATGTTCTGGACCCCGCTCGAGCAAACGACTATCATGGGCTATTAGAACACATTAAGTTGACCGGATTTCAGTGAAAAAATTTTGGGCATAAAGCGGTTTTGAAAAATGACAGGAGTTTGATCGAATTCTGATCGAAGTGCGGATGGGGGTGGTCCGGACCCCCCTGGTGGAAACGGCATGGTGGGATGTTAGAACATGTTAAATAAACACCATTTGCACAAAAAATTTTTGGGCGTAAGCCAATTAATTTTAAATATAATTTTTTTAGTCAGAACGCCATGTAAACCCACCCTAATCCTAAAAAAGTATGTTCCGGACCCCGCTAGAGCAAACGACTATCATGGGCTATTAGAACACGTTGAGTTGACCGGATATCAGTGAAAAAATTTTGGGCATAAAGCGATTTTGAAAAATGTCAGGAGTCGATCGAATTCTGATCGAAGTGCGGATGGGGCTGGTCCGGACCCCCCTGGTGGAAACGGCATGGTGGGATGTTAGAACATGTTAAATAAACACCATTTGCACAAAAAATTTTTGGGCGTAAGCCAATTATTTTTAAATATAATTTTTTTAGTCAGAACGCCATGTAAACCCACCCTAATCCTAAAAAAGTATGTTCCGGACCCCGCTAGAGCAAACGACTATCATGGGCTATTAGAACACGTTGAGTTGACCGGATATCAGTGAAAAAATTTTGGGCATAAAGCGATTTTGAAAAATGTCAGGAGTTCGATCGAATTCTGATCGAAGTGCGGATGGGGGTGGTCCGGACCCCCCTGCGGGAAACGGCATGGTGGGATGTTAGAACATGTTAAATAAACACCATTTGCACAAAAAATTTTTGGGCGTAAGCCAATTATTTTTAAATATATTTTTTTTAGTCAGAACGCCATGTAAACCCACCCTAATCCTAAAAAAAGTATGTTCCGGACCCCGCTAGAGCAAACGACTATCATGGGCTATTAGAACACGTTGAGTTGACCGGATATCAGTGAAAAAATTTTGGGCATAAGGCGATTTTGAAAAATGACAGGAGTTTGATCGAATTCTGATCGAAGTGCTGATGGGGGTGGTCCGGACCCCCCTGGGGGAAACGGCATGGTGGGATGTTAGAACATGTTATATAAACACCATTTGCACAAAAAATGTTTGGGCGTAAGCCAATTATTTTTAAATATAATTTTTTTAGTCAGAACGCCATGTAAACCCACCCTAATCCTAAAAAAAGTATGTTCCGGACCCCGCTAGAGCAAACGGCTATCATGGGCTATTAGAACACGTTAAGTCGACCAGATATCTGCGAAAAAATTTTGGGCGTAAGCCAATTTTTTTTAAATATAGTTTTGTCAGTCAGAACGCCATGTAAACCCACCCTAACCCTAAAAAAGTATATTCCGGACCCCGCTCGAGCGACCGACTGTCATGGGCTATCAGAACACGCTACTTTGACCGGATATCAGTGAAAAAATTTTGGGCGTAAAGCGATTTTGAAAAAGGACAGGTGTTTGATCGAGTTCTGATCGAAGTGAGGATCGGGGTGTTCCGGCCCCGCCTGGGGGAAACGGGTCGGTGGGATGTTAGAACATGTTAAATAAACACGATTCTCACAAAAAAATGTTGAGCGGAAGCCAATTTTGTTTAAATAAAATTTTTTTAGTGAGAACGCCATATAAACCCACCCTAATTCTAAACACGTATGTTCCGGACCCCGCTCGAGCGACCGACTGTCATGGGCTATTAGAACACGTTCAGTTGACCGGCTATCAGCGAAACAATTTTGGGCGTAAAGCGATTTTGAAAAATGACAGGTGTTTGATCGAATTCTGATCGAAGTGCGGATGGGGGTGTTCCGGACCCCCCTGGGGGAAACGGCTTGGTCGGATGTTAGAACATGTTAAATAAACACGATTTGCACAAAAAATGTTTGGGCTTAAGCCATTTTTTTTAAATATAATTTTTTTAGTCAGAACGCCTTGTAAACCCACCCTAATCCTAAAAAAGTATATTCCGGACCCCGCTAGAGCAAACGACTATCATGGTCTATTAGAACACTTGAGTTGACGGGATATCAGTGAAAAAATTTTGAGCATAAAGCGATTTTGAAAAATGACAGGTGTTTGATCGAAGTGCGGATGAGGGTGTTCCAGACCCCAATGGGGGAAACGGCTTGGTGGGATGTTAGAACATGTTAAATAAACACGATTGGCACAAAAAAATTTTGGTCGTAAACCAATTTTTTTAAATATAGTTTTTTTAGTCAGAACGCCATGTAAACCCACCCTAATCCTAAAAAAGTATGTTCCGGACCCCGCTAGAGCAAATGACTATCATGCGCTATTAGAACACGTTGAGTTGACCGGATATCAGTGAAAAGATTTTGGGCATAAAGCGATTTTGATAAATGACAGATGTTTGATCGAATTCTGTTCGAAGTACGGATGGGGGTGTTCCGGACCCCCCTGGGAGAAACGGCATGGTGGGATGTTAGAACATGTTAAATAAACACGATTCTCACAAAAAAATTTTGGGCGGAAGCCAATTTAATTGAAATATAATTTTTTAGTGAGAACGCCATATAAACCCACCCTAACTCTAAAAACGCATGTTCCGGACCCCGCTCGAGCAAACGACTATCATGGGCTATTAGAACATGTTAAGCTGACCAGATATCTGTGAAAAAATTTCGGGCGTAAGCCAATTTTTTTTAAATTTAGTTTTTTTAGTCAGAACGCCATGTAAACCCACCCTAACCCTAAAAAAGTATATTCCGGACCCCGCTCGAGCGAAGGACTATCATGGACTATTAGAACCATTGACATGTTAAAGGTTATGGACCCGCCCGTACCTATCCTTGTACGTACAGCTGCTTGCAGCCAACGTTAGAAAGAAACATCCGAGAGAGAGACGGAGCTAACGCGGGCAAAAAGCCGCGCGCTTAACAGGATTTGGATGGTTTTAAAGTTATGATATCTTTATAAAAATAGATTTAGGCAAAGGGAATGGGATTTTTATACTTCTACTCGATAAAAAAACGATAATATATATAATATTAATTTTTATTCACGTACTTACAAAACAAAAACCTTAATCTACAGAATACAGTATGAAAAATTCTTAATGATAATTATTGATATTACAAAAAGTTATTCTATATAAAAAAAAAGAATTATTGATGGCTAAAGGTGATAGTTTTGGTCAGATGTTGCCTTATTCTATAGCGCGGTTCATTTTTTGTAGTGTTGATGTGGTGTATTCTAATTGAAAAGTAATTTTTTAATATAAGCCTAATTAATTGCAGGCAATGGCTCTGTAATGGATCCTGATCCTGGAAATGACTTTTCAAGCCAACGAATAGTGTGTCGAAATTGAGTTTCCTTATCGACAAAGATATCAATTTTAGCATAAGGTTTAGAGCAGAAAAGTTTGATTCTGATTTGATTAAGCCTTCTGCACATATGCACACTTTCACAACATCTCTGGATGGCTTACAGAGACCTCCTCGATTTTTTTTATTTAAAAGCAGCGACAAAGAATTGTCCGAAGTTAAAGCATTAGCACATTCATTACAATTTAATGCTTTAACTAATTTCTTGCTGATAAACCCAGCAATATACTCAACAATGTCACAAATATATGTGCAGTTGGCAATTGTGTTATAGTTTTTAATGAATAACTCATCTTCCGCATCTGAAGATTCTGTCTGTTCATATAATAAGTCAGTAGTAAAAATTGAGTTATTTTTGTTTTCAATGGTAACATTTAAAATCGAGGTATTGTCCTGTGCCAGACAATTTGCACTATCTGAGGTAGTTATTTCACTATGAATTAAGAGTCTTTTATATGCATTTTCGAAATGCCAGGCAGTCGGGTTGTTCGAAAAGCCTCCCCTTGAACGGATTGCTGAAAAAAACATTTCAAGATGATCTTGACTTAGCTTATAAGTTAATAAAAACTGTAACTTATCACCCTCAACCACATCTTCAAATAAATTCCTAACACTTAACAAACAAACAATGAGTCCTAGAAAACCAGTTTTCCTGCCTGTTTCTATTACTTTATCGTGCTTTTGATCTGTCAATGAACTTAAATATTCTACAGATTCTTTGATAAAATTTTTGAAGGTTTCGCTGTTTCCCTTGAAAAGAGGCCTTTTACAAGGAGTTTTCCCATAGAAATTTCTAACATTTAAAACGTCAAAAATATTGTTAATTTTTCGACAGAAAGAAACAGTTGCTTCACTACCTCTAAATTTTGTAATATTCAAGTCCTGATTACAGTATTCTAGGGCATCACCAACACTAGCACTAAAGGTCTGGACAGCAAGCTTCACTTTCATGTTTTCTTTGTAATAGTTAATATGTCGAGACCTTAGTCTAGTGGCACAATGAAGCCCTGATTCCTCTTGCAGCTTCACCAGTTCTTTAAAATAATACCATTTAATGGAGTCTCCATTTCCATCACATAATATGCCCCAATCACCCAAAGTATTACGTACTAATTTAATCATGTGGCATGCGTCCAAAATGATATGTACTTTTTCCTTATTCACTGGGTTTATGAAATATGGTTTCATTCCAGGAAAACTGAGCTTTGCTCCCAGCAAATTTGCCATCGAAATGTTGGATGCACACCCATCAAATGTGATACTTTTAATCAGCACCCCAGTTGTTTCCAACTGAAGGAAAGACCCTTTAATTAACATTGCCTTTTCTTCAGCAGATAAAGCATCTACTAAAAAATAGGCAATGGGAACCTTCCACCTTGTATTGTAACCTACAAGCATTATCACAAATACATGTTTTGCATGTGGTAATTGGTCACTATTCTGCATACCAGTTCCATAATCAATGTATCCAACATTCCTACTACCAGTCCAATGTACATGCTCACGAATGGACATCTCGTCAATCACAAGACCTGCTATAAGTTGCTTTCCTTTTCCTTTTTCAATGTCAACTTTCATTTTGACAGCCCGTATTGCTTCTGCACTAAACCCCGGTGTACCATCTACAGTAGAATACCATTTTGTTAGTGTTCTAGGATGCGGGAGAGAATTTTTGCCAAACACTTTTCTAACATACTGATATGCAGAAGAAGAATAAAAATTTAATGTTAGAGCAAAGCATCTCAGTTGAGGGCTACATTTTCCTCCTTTGATGCCCTTTTTGAGGTGCCTAAACAGTATGGCTTTTTGTACTTCAGGAATACTTTCCTAGAAATATAAAAAAGAACCTTGCTTAAACAATGGTAATGGAGCCTGTTAGTGCGCTGCTTTTTTCATGGAGCATATATACATACTATACAATCAACTATACATATGTGTGTATGTGCCTCGCATTCTTCCCATGAGCAAGTAATTATTCTACTGATCAAAGGATTTTATTGTGCAGCAGTTGAACATTAAGAACAAGATGCAAACTACTAAGTATTTACAGAAAACAAACAAACCAACTATGTGTGATGCAAAAAAATAAATAGTTTACCTTCAATACCATGAGCTGCTGTGATGAAATTTTCTCTTTTTCCATCAATTCGTCCAACAATAAATTAAGGCTTTTTATCTTCTTCTTTTGTCTTCTGGCTATGCACTGATAATACCTGATATTTCTCCTAGACTTTGCTATAGTATGATGAGCTACCTTCCAAAATCTTTTTCTCTTCTGCACATCATCTAAATCACTTTCTTTGAAGTCCCCAAAGAAAATTGGATCTCTCCGTCTTCTAAAACAATAAGAAACATTTAACACATAATGAAAGAAACTAATTTCTGATCTGTAAATTCATTTAATAAATGCTTAGGTAAGCAAGTAGATAGAAAATAAATAGCAATAACTGTTATCCTGTTACCTTTTAGGGAATTCCATTTGAGATGTAGTAGTAGGTTGCTCAGAATCTATATCCTCATTTTCAGCACTGACAGATTCACTTGACATAACTCCTAATACTGGTTCAGTATTTATGCCTGATGTACTGGCAATAGCACCATGTTCTGTAAATAATATTAATCAATAGACGGTTCAGTCATTACTTAAGTACTGAAGTGCTAACCTTTGTTATCAGATATCTTTCGTTTTAAAGGTCTCCTTATTACTACTTTTTGCTGTAAATGTACGGGGAAATTAAAAACAGAAGGCACTGCAGTTTTCTTGAGAACTGTATTTCCATGTACATTCAGCTCAAAATCGTCCTTTGTAAAGTGATTTTCGCATATAACTGTCCTATCACTCGGATTAAAATTCTCCCTTCTTATGGCAACTAACCACTGTTTCCTCCTTGCGGGATCCTTGGGTATACTGAAAGTAGAAAACTCTAGTTATAGCCTTTTCATGACCAAAGTTTCTGTTATTTAATTCTGTAATCTTTGCCATAACCACTGGCCATAACCTACCTCAGAAATTTTAATTTCACCCCTTTTTCTCTTCTGGTCGTACAGTTTATAGCACAACAAGACTGCACCATCTTGTAATTGGTTTGAAGTTGTGAAAAATCAACAATTAAAACTAATTTCAAGGCAAAAATATGTGTAAAGCTTTCCACAGTGAAAGAAACATATGCACAATACAGATCTAACGTACGACGTTTGCCCGCGTTAGCTCTATCCTTCACGTGCTCTCTCTCTTGCACTGCGCCGGCGTCAATTCCAAACGCGAACGGCAGGTCCATAACCTTTGATATGTCGATGATTAGAACACGTTAAGTTGACCGGATATCAGTGAAAAAATTTTGGGCATAAAGCGATTTTGATAAATGACAGGTGTTTGATCGAATTCTGATCGAAGTGCGGATGAGGGTGTTCCGGACCCCCCTGGGAGAAACGGCATGGTGGGATGTTAGAACATGTTAAATAAACACCATGTGCGCAAAAATTTTTTGGGCGTATGCCAATTATTTTTAAATATAATTTTGTCAGTCAGAACGCCATGTAAACCCACCCTAACCCTAAAAAAGTATATTCCGGACCCCGCTCGAGCGACCGACTGTCATGCGCTATCAGAACACGCTACTTTGACCGGATATCAGTGAAAAAATTTTGGGCGTAAAGCGATTTTGAAAAAGGACAGGTGTTTGATCGAGTTCTGATCGAAGTGAGGTTCGGGGTGTTCCGGCCCCGCCTGGGGGAAACGGATCGGTGGGATGTTAGAACATGTTAAATAAACACGATTCTCACAAAAAAATGTTGAGCGGAAGCCAATTTTTTTTAAATAAAATTTTTTTAGTGAGAACGCCATATAAACCCACCCTAATTCTAAACACGTATGTTCCGGACCCCGCTCGAGCGACCGACTGTCATGGGCTATTAGAACACGTTCAGTTGACCGGCTATCAGCGAAACAATTTTGGGCGTAAAGCGATTTTGAAAAATGACAGGTGTTTGATCGAATTCTGATCGAAGTGCGGATGGGGGTGTTCCGGACCCCCCTGGGGGAAACGGCTTGGTCGGATGTTAGAACATGTTAAATAAACACGATTTGCACAAAAAATGTTTGGGCTTAAGCCATTTTTTTTAAATATAATTTTTTTAGTCAGAACGCCTTGTAAACCCACCCTAATCCTAAAAAAGTATATTCCGGACCCCGCTAGAGCAAACGACTATCATGGTCTATTAGAACACTTGAGTTGACGGGATATCAGTGAAAAAATTTTGAGCATAAAGCGATTTTGAAAAATGACAGGTGTTTGATCGAAGTGCGGATGAGGGTGTTCCGGACCCCCCTGGGGGAAACGGCTTGGTGGGATGTTAGAACATGTTAAATAAACACGATTGGCACAAAAAAATTTTGGTCGTAAACCAATTTTTTTAAATATAGTTTTTTTAGTCAGAACGCCATGTACACCCACCCTAACCCTAAAAAAGTATGATTCGGACCCCGCTCGAGCAACCAACTATCATGAGCTATTAGAACACGTTAAGTTGACCAGATATCCGCGAAAAAATTTTGAGCGTTAGCCAATTTTTTCGAAACATAGTTTTTTTAGTCAGAACGCCATGTAAACCCACTCTAACCCTAAAAAAGTATGTTCTGGACCCCGCTCGAGCAAACGACTATCATGGGCTATTAGAACACATTAAGTTGACCGGATATCAGTGAAAAAATTTTGGGCATAAAGCGGTTTTGAAAAATGACAGGAGTTTGATCGAATTCTGATCGAAGTGCGGATGGGGGTGGTCCTGACCCCCCTGGGGGAAACGGCATGGTGGGATGTTAGAACATGTTAAATAAACACCATTTGCACAAAAAATTTTTGGGCGTAAGCCAATTATTTTTAAATATAATTTTTTTAGTCAGAACGTCATGTAAACCCACCCTAATCCTAAAAAAGTATGTTCTGGACCCCGCTAGAGCAAACGACTATCATGGGCTAGAACACGTTGAGTTGACCGGATATCAGTGAAAAAATTTTGGGCATAAAGCGATTTTGAAAAATGACAGGAGTTTGATCGAATTCTGATCGAATTGCGGATGGGGGTGGTCCGGACCCCCCTGGGGGAAGCGGCATGGTGGGATGTTAGAACATGTTAAATAAACACCATTTGCACAAAAAATTTTTGGGCGTAAGCCAATTATTTTTAAATATAATTTTTTTAGCCAGAACGCCATGTAAACCCACCCTAATCCTAAAAAAAGTATGTTCCGGACCCCGCTCGAGCAAACGACTATCATGGGCTATTAAAACACGTTAGGTTGACCAGATATCCGCGAAAAAATTTTGAGCGTAAGCCAATTTTTTTGAAATATAGTTTTTTTAGTCAGAACGCCATGTAAACCCACCCTAACCCTAAAAAAGTATGTTCCGGACCCCGCTCGAGCAAACGACTATCATGGGCTGTTAGAACACGTTGAGTTGACCGGATATCAGTGAAAAGATTTTGGGCATAAAGCGATTTTGAAAAATGACAGATGTTTGATCGAATTCCGATCGAAGTACGGCTGGGGGTGTTCCGGACCCCCCCGGGGGAAACGCCTTGGTGGAATGTTAGAACATGTTAAATAAACACGATTCTCACAAAAAAATTTTGGGCGGAAGCCAATTTAATTGAAATATAATTTTTTTAGTGAGAACGCCATATAAACCCACCCTAACTCTAAAAACGCATGTTCCGAACCCCGCTCGAGCAAACGACTATCATGGGCTATTAGAACATGTTAAGCTGACCAGATATCTGTGAAAAAATTTTGGGCGTAAGCCAATTTTTTTTAAATTTAGTTTTTTTAGTCAGAACGCCATGTAAACCCACCCTAACCCTAAAAAAAGTATATTCCGGACCCCGCTCGAGCGAAGGACTATCATGGACTATTAGAACACGTTAAGTTGACCGGATATCAGTGAAAAAACTTTTGGCATAAAGCAATTTTGATAAATGACAGGTGTTTGATCGAATTCTGATCGAAGTGCGGATGAGGGTGTTCCGGACCCCCCTGGGAGAAACGGCATGGTGGGATGTTAGAACATGTTAAATAAACACCATGTGCGCAAAAATTTTTTGGGCGTATGCCAATTATTTTTAAATATAATTTTGTCAGTCAGAACGCCATGTAAACCCACCCTAACCCTAAAAAAGTATATTCCGGACCCCGCTCGAGCGACCGACTGTCATGGGCTATCAGAACACGCTACTTTGACCGGATATCAGTGAAAAAATTTTGGGCGTAAAGCGATTTTGAAAAATGACAGGTGTTTGATCGAGTTCTGATCGAAGTGAGGATCGGGGTGTTCCGGCCCCGCCTGGGGGAAACGGATTGGTGGGATGTTAGAACATGTTAAATAAACACGATTCTCACAAAAAAAATGTTGAGCGGAAGCCAATTCTTTTTAAATAAAATTTTTTTAGTGAGAACGCCATATAAACCCACCCTAATTCTAAACACGTATGTTCCGGACCCCGCTCGAGCGACCGACTGTCATGGGCTATTAGAACACGTTCAGTTGACCGGCTATCAGCGAAACAATTTTGGGCGTAAAGCGATTTTGAAAAATGACAGGTGATTGATCGAATTCTGATCGAAGTGCGGATGGGGGTGTTCCGGACCCCCCTGGGGGAAACGGCTTGGTGGGATGTTAGAACATGTTAAATAAACACGATTTGCACAAAAAATGTTTGGGCTTAAGCCATTTTTTTGAAATATAATTTTTTTAGTCAGAACGCCTTGTAAACCCACCCTAATCCTAAAAAAGTATATTCCGCACCCCGCTAGAGCAAACGACTATCATGGTCTATTAGAACACTTGAGTTGACGGGATATCAGTGAAAAAATTTTGAGCATAAAGCGATTTTGAAAAATGACAGGTGTTTGATCGAAGTGCGGATGAGGGTGTTCCGGACCCCCCTGGGGGAAACGGCTTGGTGGGATGTTAGAACATGTTAAATAAACACGATTGGCACAAAAAAATTTTGGTAGTAAGCCAATTTTTTTTAAATATAGTTTTTTTAGTCAGAACGCCATGTACACCCACCCTAACCCTAAAAAAGTATGATTCGGACCCCGCTCGAGCAAACAACTATCATGAGCTATTAGAACACGTTAAGTTGACCAGATATCCGCGAAAAAATTTTGAGCGTTAGCCAATTTTTTTGAAACATAGTTTTTTTAGTCAGAACGCCATGTAAACCCACTCTAACCCTAAAAAAGTATGTTCTGGACCCCGCTCGAGCAAACAACTATCATGGGCTATTAGAACACATTAAGTTGACCGGATATCAGTGAAAAAATTTTGGGCATAAAGCGGTTTTGAAAAATGACAGGAGTTTGATCGAATTCTGATCGAATTGCGGATGGGGGTGGTCCGGACCCCCCTGGGGGAAACGGCATGGTGGGATGTTAGAACATGTTAAATAAACACCATCTGCACAAAAAATTTTTGGGCGTAAGCCAATTATTTTTAAATATAATTTTTTTAGTCAGAACGCCATGTAAACCCACCCTAATCCTAAAAAAGTATGTTCCGGACCCCGCTAGAGCAAACGACTATCATGGGCTATTAGAACACGTTGAGTTGACCGGATAACAGTGAAAAAATTTTGGGCATAAAGCGATTTTGAAAAATGACAGGAGTTTGATCGAATTCTGATCGAATCGCGGATGGGGGTGGTCCGGACCCCCCTGGGGGAAACGGCATGGTGGGATGTTAGAACATGTTAAATAAACACCATTTGCACAAAAAATGTTTGGGCGTAAGCCAATTATTTTTAAATATAATTTTTTTAGTCAGAACGCCATGTAAACCCACCCTAATCCTAAAAAAGTATGTTCCGGACCCCGCTAGAGCAAACGACTATCATGGGCTATTAGAACACGTTGAGTTGACCGGATAGCAGTGAAAAAATTTTGGGCATAAAGCGATTTTGAAAAATGTCAGGAGTTCGATCGAATTCTGATCGAAGTGCGGATGGGGGTGGTCCGGACCCCCTGGGGGAAACGGCATGGTGGGATGTTAGAACATGTTAAATAAACACCATTTGCACAAAAAATTTTTGGGCGTAAGCCAATTATTTTTAAATTTAATTTTTTTAGTCAGAACGCCATGTAAACCCACCCTAATCCTAAAAAAGTATGTTCCGGACCCCGCTAGAGCAAACGACTATCATGGGCTATTAGAACACGTTGAGTTGACCGGATATCAGTGAAAAAATTTTGGGCATAAAGCGATTTTGAAAAATGTCAGGAGTTCGATCGAATTCTGATCGAAGTGCGGATGGGGGTGGTTCGGACCCCCCTGGGGGAAACGGCATGGTGGGATGTTAGAACATGTTAAATAAACACCATTTGCACAAAAAATTTTTGGGCGTAAGCCAATTATTTTTAAATATATTTTTTTTAGTCAGAACGCCATGTAAACCCACCATAATCCTAAAAAAAGTATGTTCCGGACCCCGCTAGAGCAAACGACTATCATGGGCTATTAGAACACGTTGAGTTGACCGGATATCAGTGAAAAAATTTTGGGCATAAGGCGATTTTGAAAAATGACAGGAGTTTGATCGAATTCTGATCGAAGTGCTGATGGGGGTGGTCCGGACCCCCCTGGGGGAAACGGCATGGTGGGATGTTAGAACATGTTAAATAAACACCATTTGCACAAAAAATGTTTGGGCGTAAGCCAATTATTTTTAAATATAATTTTTTTAGTCAGAACGCCATGTAAACCCACCCTAATCCTAAAAAAGTATGTTCCGGACCCCGCTAGAGCAAACGACTATCATGGGCTATTAGAACACGTTGAGTTGACCGGATATCAGTGAAAAAATTTTGGGCATAAAGCGATTTTGAAAAATGTCAGGAGTTCGATCGAATTCTGATCGAAGTGCGGATGGGGGTGGTCCGGACCCCCCTGGGGGAAACGGCATGGTGGGATGTTAGAACATGTTAAATAAACACCATTTGCACAAAAAATTTTTGGGCGTAAGCCAATTATTTATAAATATATTTTTTTTAGTCAGAACGCCATGTAAACCCACCCTAATCCTAAAAAAAGTATGTTCCGGACCCCGCTAGAGCAAACGACTAGCATGGGCTATTAGAACACGTTAAGTCGACCAGATATCTGCGAAAAAATTTTGGGCGTAAGCCAATTTATTTTAAATATAGTTTTTTTAGTCAGAACGCCATGTAAACCCACCCTAACCCTAAAAAAGTATGTTCCGGACCCCGCTCGAGCGAAGGACTATCATGGACTATTAGAACACGTTAAGTTGACCGGATATCAGTGAAAAAATTTTGGGCATAAAGCGATTTTGATAAATGACAGGTGTTTGATCGAATTCTGATCGAAGTGCGGATGAGGGTGTTCCGGACCCCCCTGGGAGAAACGGCATGGTGGGATGTTAGAACATGTTAAATAAACACCATGTGGACAAAAAATTTTTGGGCGTAAGCCAATTATTTTTAAATATAATTTTGTCAGCCAGAACGCCATGTAAACCCACCCTAACCCTAAAAAAGTATATTCCGGAACCCGCTCGAGCGACCGACTGTCATGGGCTATCAGAACACGTTACTTTGACCGGATATCAGTGAAAAAATTTTGGGCGTAAAGCGATTTTGAAAAATGACAGATGTTTGATCGAGTTCGGATGGGGGTGTTCCGGACCCCCCTGGGGGAAACGGCTTGGTGGGATGTTAGAACATGTTAAATAAACACGATTTGCACAAAAAATGTTTGGGCTTAAGCCATTTTTTTGAAATATAATTTTTTTAGTCAGAACGCCTTGTAAACCCACCCTAATCCTAAAAAAGGATATTCCGGACCCCGCTAGATCAAACGACTATCATGGTCTATTAGAATACTTAAGTTGACGGGATATCAGTGAAAAAATTTTGAGCATAAAGCGATTTTGAAAAATGACAGGTGTTTGATCGAAGTGCGGATGAGGGTGTTCCGGACCCCCCTGGGGGAAACGGCTTGGTGGGATGTTAGAACATGTTAAATAAACACGATTGGCACAAAAAAATTTTGGTCGTAAGCCAATTTTTTTTAAATATAGTTTTTTTAGTCAGAACGCCATGTACACCCACCCTAACCCTAAAAAAGTATGATTCGGACCCCGCTCGAGCAAACAACTATCATGAGCTATTAGAACACGTTAAGTTGACCCGATATCCGCGAAAAAATTTTGAGCGTTAGCCAATTTTATTGAAACATAGTTTTTTTAGTCAGAACGCCATGTAAACCCACTCTAACCCTAAAAAAGTATGTTCTGGACCCCGCTCGAGCAAACGACTATTATGGGCTATTAGAACACATTAAGTTGACCGGATATCAGTGAAAAAATTTTGGGCATAAAGCGGTTTTGAAAAATGACCGGAGTTTGATCGAATTCTGATCGAAGTGCGGATGGAGGTGGTCCGGACCCCCCTGGGGGAAACGGCATGGTGGGATGTTAGAACATGTTAAATAAACACCATTTGCACAAACAATTTTTGGGCGTAAGCCAATTATTTTTAAATATAATTTTTTTAGTCAGAACGCCATGTAAACCCACCCTAATCCTAAAAAAGTATGTTCCGGACCCCGCTAGAGCAAACGACTATCATGGGCTATTAAAACACGTTGAGTTGACCGGATATCAGTGAAAAAATTTTGGGCATAAAGCGATTTTGAAAAATGACAGGAGTTTGATCGAATTGCGGATGGGGGTGGTTCGGACCCCCCTGGGGGAAACGGCATGGTGGGATGTTAGAACATGTTAAATAAACACCATTTGCACAAAAAATTTTTGGGCGTAAGCCAATTATTTTTAAATATAATTTTTTTAGTCAGAACGCCATGTAAACCCACCCTAATCCTAAAAAAAGTATGTTCCGTACCCCGCTAGAGCAAACGATTATCATGGGCTATTAGAACACGTTGAGTTGACCGGATATCAGTGAAAAAATTTTGGGCATAAAGCGATTTTGATAAATGACAGGAGCTTGATCGAATTCTGATCGAAGTGCGGATGGGGGTGGTCCGGACCCCCCTGGGGGAAACGGCATGGTGGGATGTTAGAACATGTTAAATAAACACCATTTGCACAAAAAATGTTTGGGCGTAAGCCAATTATTTTTAAATACAATTTTTTTAGTCAGAACGCCATGTAAACCTACCCTAATCCTAAAAAAGTATGTTCCGGACCCCGCTAGAGCAAACGACTATCATGGGCTATTAGAACACGTTGAGTTGACCGGATATCAGTGAAAAAATTTTGGGCATAAAGCGATTTTGAAAAATGTCAGGAGTTCGATCGAATTCTGATCGAAGTGCGGATGGGGGTGGTCCGGACCCCCCTGGGGGAAACGGCTTGGTGGGAAGTTAGAACATGTTAAATAAACACGATTCTCACAAAAAAATTTAGGGCGTAAGCCAATTTTTTTGAATTATAATTTTTTTAGTGTGAACGCCATATAAACCCACCCTAACGCTAAAAACGTATGTTCCGGACCCCGCTCGAGCAAACGATTATCATGGGCTATTAGAACACGTTAAGTTGACCGGCTATCAGCGAAACAATTTTGGGCGTAAAGCGATTTTGAAAAATGACAGGTGTTTGATCGAATTCTGACCGAAGTGCGGATGGGGGTGTTCCGGACCCCCCTGGGGGAAACGGCTTGGTCGGATCTTAGAACATGTTAAATAAACACGATTTGCACAAAAAATGTTTGGGCTTAAGCCATTTTTTTTAAATATAATTTTTTTAGTCAGAACGCCTTGTAAACCCACCCTAATCCTAAAAAAGTATATTCCGGACCCCGCTAGAGCAAACGACTATCATGGTCTATTAGAACACTTGAGTTGACGGGATATCAGTGAAAAAATTTTGAGCATAAAGCGATTTTGAAAAATGACAGGTGTTTGATCGAAGTGCGGATGAGGGTGTTCCGGACCCCCCTGGGGGAAACGGCTTGGTGGGATGTTAGAACATGTTAAATAAACACGATTGGAACAAAAAAATTTTGGTCGTAAACCAATTTTTTTAAATATAGTTTTTTTAGTCAGAACGCCATGTACACCCACCCTAATCCTAAAAAAGTATGTTCCGGACCCCGCTAGAGCAAATGACTATCATGCGCTATTAGAACACGTTGAGTTGACCGGATATCAGTGAAAAGATTTTGGGCATAAAGCGATTTTGATAAATGACAGATGTTTGATCGAATTCTGATCGAAGTACGGATGGGGGTGTTCCGGACCCCCGTGGGAGAAACGGCATGGTGGGATGTTAGAACATGTTAAATAAACACGATTCTCACAAAAAAATTTTGGGCGGAAGCCAATTTAATTGAAATATAATTTTTTTAGTGAGAACGCCATATAAACCCACCCTAACTCTAAAAACGCATGTTCCGGACCCCGCTCGAGCAAACGACTATCATGGGCTATTAGAACATGTTAAGCTGACCAGATATCTGTGAAAAAATTTTGGGCGTAAGCCAATTTTTTTTAAACTTAGTTTTTTTAGTCAGAACGCCATGTAAACCCACCCTAACCCTAAAAAAGTATATTCCGGACCCCGCTCGAGCGAAGGACTATCATGGACTATTAGAACACGTTAAGTTGACCGGATATCAGTGAAAAAATTTTGGGCATAAAGCGATTTTGATAAATGACAGGTGTTTGATCGAATTCTGATCGAAGTGCGGTTGAGGGTGTTCCGGACCCCCCTGGGAGAAACGGCATGGTGGGATGTTAGAACATGTTAAATAAACACCATGTGCGCAAAAATTTTTTGGGCGTATGCCAATTATTTTTAAATATAATTTTGTCAGTCAGAACGCCATGTAAACCCACCCTAACCCTAAAAAAGTATATTCCGGACCCCGCTCGAGCGACCGACTGTCTTGGGCTATCAGAACACGCTACTTTGACCGGATATCAGTGAAAAAATTTTGGGCGTAAAGCGATTTTGAAAAAGGACAGGTGTTTGATCGAGTTCTGATCGAAGTGAGGATCGGGGTGGTCCGGACCCCCCTGGGGGAAACGGCATGGTGAGATGTTAGAACATGTTAAATAAACACCATTTGCACAAAAAATGTTTGGGCTTAAGCCATTTTTTTAAATATAATTTTTTTAGTCAGAACGCCTTGTAAACCCACCCTAATCCTAAAAAAGTATATTCCGGACCCCGCTAGAGCAAACGACTATCATGGTCTATTAGAACACTTGAGTTGACGGGATATCAGTGAAAAAATTTTGAGCATAAAGCGATTTTGAAAAATGACAGGTGTTTGATCGAAGTGCGGATGAGGGTGTTCCGGACCCCCCTGGGGGAAACGGCTTGGTGGGATGTTAGAACATGTTAAATAAACACGATTGGCACAAAAAAATTTTGGTCGTAAACCAATTTTTTTAAATATAGTTTTTTTAGTCAGAACGCCATGTACACCCACCCTAACCCTAAAAAAGTATGATTCGGACCCCGCTCGAGCAAACAACTATCATGAGCTATTAGAACACGTTAAGTTGACCAGATATCCGCGAAAAAATTTTGAGCGTTAGCCAATTTTTTCGAAACATAGTTTTTTTAGTCAGAACGCCATGTAAACCCACTCTAACCCTAAAAAAGTATGTTCTGGACCCCGCTCGAGCAAACGACTATCATGGGCTATTAGAACACATTAAGTTGACCGGATATCAGTGAAAAAATTTTGGGCATAAAGCGGTTTTGAAAAATGACAGGAGTTTGATCGAATTCTGATCGAAGTGCGGATGGGGGTGGTCCGGACCCCCCTGGGGGAAACGGCATGGTGAGATGTTAGAACATGTTAAATAAACACCATTTGCACAAAAAATTTTTGGGCGTAAGCCAATTATTTTTAAATATAATTTTTTTAGTCAGAACGCCATGTAAACCCACCCTAATCCTAAAAAAGTATGTTCCGGACCCCGCTAGAGCAAACGACTATCATGGGCTAGAACACGTTGAGTTGACCGGATATCAGTGAAAAAATTTTGGGCATAAAGCGATTTTGAAAAATGACAGGAGTTTGATCGAATTCTGATCGAATTGCGGATGGGGGTGGTCCGGACCCCCCTGGGGGAAGCGGCATGGTGGGATGTTAGAACATGTTAAATAAACACCATTTGCACGAAAAATTTTTGGGCGTAAGCCAATTATTTTTAAATATAATTTTTTTAGCCAGAACGCCATGTAAACCCACCCTAATTCTAAACACGTATGTTCCGGACCCCGCTCGAGCGACCGACTGTCATGGGCTATTAGAACACGTTCAGTTGACCGGCTATCAGCGAAACAATTTTGGGCGTAAAGCGATTTTGAAAAATGACAGGTGTTTGATCGAATTCTGATCGAAGTGCGGATGGGGGTGTTCCGGAACCCCCTGGGGGAAACGGCTTGGTGGGATGTTAGAACATGTTAAATAAACACGATTTGCACAAAAAATGTTTGGGCTTAAGCCATTTTTTTGAAATATAATTTTTTTTGTCAGAACGCCTTGTAAACCCACCCTAATCCTAAAAAAGTATATTCCGGACCCCGCTAGAGCAAACGACTATCATGGTCTATTAGAACCATAGAGTTGACGGGATATCAGTGAAAAAATTTTGAGCATAAAGCGATTTTGAAAAATTACAGGTGTTTGATCGAAGTGCGGATGAGGGTGTTCCGGACCCCCCTGGGGGAAACGGCTTGGTGGGATGTTAGAACATGTTAAATAAACACGATTGGCACAAAAAAATTTTGGTCGTAAGCCAATTTTTTTAAATATAGTTTTTTTAGTCAGAACGCCATGTACACCCACCCTAACCCTAAAAAAGTATGATTCGGACCCCGCTCGAGCAAACAACTATCATGAGCTATTAGAACACGTTAAGTTGACCAGATATCCGCGAAAAAATTTTGAGCGTTAGCCAATTATTTTGAAACATAGTTTTTTTAGTCAGAACGCCATGTAAACCCACTCTAACCCTAAAAAAGTATGTTCTGGACCCCGCTCGAGCAAACGACTATCATGGGCTATTAGAACACATTAAGTTGACCGGATATCAGTGAAAAAATTTTGGGCATAAAGCGGTTTTGAAAAATGACAGGAGTTTGATCGAATTCTGATCGAAGTGCTGATGGGGGTGGTCCGGACCCGCCTGGGGGAAACGGCATGGTGGGATGTTAGAACATGTTAAATAAACACGATTCTCACAAAAAAATTTAGGGCGTAAGCCAATTTTTTTGAATTATAATTTTTTTAGTGTGAACGCCATATAAACCCACCCTAACTCTAAAAACGTATGTTCCGGACCCCGCTCGAGCAAACGATTATCATGGGCTATTAGAACACGTTAAGTTGACCAGATATCCGCGAAAAAATTTTTAGCGTTGGCCAATTTTTTTGAAACATAGTTTTTTTAGTCAGAACGCCATGTAAACCCACCCTAACCCTAAAAAAGTATGTTCCGGACCCCGCTCGAGCAAACGACTATCATGGGCTATTAGAACACATTAAGTTGACCGGATATCAGTGAAAAAATTTTGGGCATAAGGCGATTTTGAAAAATGACAGGAGTTTGATCGAATCCTGATCGAAGTGCTGATGGGGGTGGTCCGGACCCGCCTGGGGGAAACGGCATGGTGGGATGTTGGAACATGTTAAATAAACACCATTTGCACAAAAAATGTTTGGGCGTAAGCCAATTATTTTTAAATATAATTTTTTTAGTCAGAACGCCATGTAAACCCACCCTAACCCTAAAAAAGTATGTTCCGGACCCCGCTCGAGCGAAGGACTATCATGGACTATTAGAACACGTTAAGTTGACCGGATATCAGTGAAAAAATTTTGGGCATAAAGCGATTTTGATAAATGACAGGTGTTTGATCGAATTCTGATCGAAGTGCGGATGAGGGTGTTGCGGACCCCCCTGGGGGAAACGGCATGGTGGAATGTTAGAACATGTTAAATAAACACCATTTGCACAAAAAATTTTTGGGCGTAAGCCAATTATTTTTAAATATATTTTTTTTAGTCAGAACTCCATGTAAACCCACCCTAATCCTAAAAAAAGTATGTTCCGGACCCCGCTAGAGCAAACGACTATCATGGGCTATTAGAACACGTTAAGTTGACCAGATATCTGCGAAAAAATGTTGGGCGTTAGCCAATTATTTTGAAACATAGTTTTTTTAGTCAGAACGCCATGTAAACCCACTCTAACCCTAAAAAAGTATGTTCTGGACCCCGCTCGAGCAAACGACTATCATGGGCTATTAGAACACATTAAGTTGACCGGATATCAGTGAAAAAATTTTGGGCATAAAGCGGTTTTGAAAAATGACAGGAGTTTGATCGAATTCTGATCGAAGTGCGGATGGGGGTAGTCCGGACCCCCTGGGGGAAACGGCATGGTGGGATGTTAGAACATGTTAAATAAACACCATTTGCACAAAAAATTTTTGGGCGTAAGCCAATTATTTTTAAATATAATTTTTTTAGTCAGAACGCCATGTAAACCCACCCTAATCCTAAAAAAGTATGTTCCGGACCCCGCTAGAGTAAACGACTATCATGGGCTATTAGAACACGTTGAGTTGACCGGATATCAGTGAAAAAATTTTGGGCATAAAGCGATTTTGATAAATGACAGGTGTTTGATCGAATTCTCATCGAAGTGCGGATGGGGGTGTTCCGGACCGCCCTGGGGGAAACGGCTTGGTGGGAAGTTAGAACATGTTAAATAAACACGATTCTCACAAAAAAATTTAGGGCGTAATCCAATTTTTTTGAATTATAATTTTTTTAGTGTGAACGCCATATAAACCCACCCTAACTCTAAAAACGTATGTTCCGGACCCCGCTCGAGCAAACGATTATCATGGGCTATTAGAACACGTTAAGTTGACCAGATATCCGCGAAAAAATTTTGAGCGTTAGCCAATTTTTTTGAAACATAGTTTTTTTAGTCAGAACGCCATGTAAACCCACCCTAACCCTAAAAAAGTATGTTCCGGACCCCGCTCGAGCAAACGACTATCATGGGCTATTAGAACACATTAAGTTGACCGGATATCAGTGAAAAAATTTTGGGCATAAGGCGATTTTGAAAAATGACAGGAGTTTGATCGAATCCTGATCGAAGTGCTGATGGGGGTGGTCCGGACCCGCCTGGGGGAAACGGCATGGTGGGATGTTGGAACATGTTAAATAAACACCATTTGCACAAAAAATTTTTGGGCGTAAGCCAATTATTTTTAAATATAATTTTTTTAGTCAGAACGCCATGTAAACCCACCCTAATCCTAAAAAAGTATGTTCCGGACCCCGCTAGAGCAAACGACTATCATGGGCTATTAGAACACGTTGAGTTGACCGGATATCAGTGAAAAAATTTTGGGCATAAAGCAATTTTGATAAATGACAGGTGTTTGATCGAATTCTCATCGAAGTGCGGATGGGGGTGTTCCGGACCGCCCTGGGGGAAACGGCTTGGTGGGAAGTTAGAACATGTTAAATAAACACGATTCTCACAAAAAAATTTAGGGCGTAAGCCAATTTTTTTGAATTATAATTTTTTTAGTGTGAACGCCATATAAACCCACCCTAACTCTAAAAACGTATGTTCCGGACCCCGCTCGAGCAAACGATTATCATGGGCTATTAGAACACGTTAAGTTGACCAGATATCCGCGAAAAAATTTTGGGCGTTAGCCAATTTTTTTGAAACATAGTTTTTTTAGTCAGAACGCCATGTAAACCCACCCTAACCCTAAAAAAGTATGTTCCGGACCCCGCTCGAGCAAACGACTATCATGGGCTATTAGAACACGTTAAGTTGACCAGATATCCGCGAAAAAATTTTGAGCGTTAGCCAATTTTTTTGAAACATAGTTTTTTTAGTCAGAACGCCATGTAAACCCACCCTAACCCTAAAAAAGTATGTTCTGGACCCCGCTCGAGCAAACGACTATCATGGGCTATTAGAACACGTTAAGTTGACCAGATATCCGCGAAAAAATTTTGAGCGTTAGCCAATTTTTTTGAAACATAGTTTTTTTAGTCAGAACGCCATGTAAACCCACCCTAACCCTAAAAAAGTATGTTCTGGACCCCGCTCGAGCAAACGACTATCATGGGCTATTAGAACACATTAGGTTGAGCGGATATCAGTGAAAAAATTTTGGGCATAAAGCGATTTTGAAAAATGACAGGTGTTTGATCGAAGTGCGGATGAGGGTGTTCCGCACCCCCTTGGTGGGATGTTAGAACATGCTAAATAAACACGATTGGCACAAAAAAATTTTGGGCGTAAGTCAATTTTTTTTAAATATAATTTTTTTAGTCAGAACGCCATGTAAACCCACCCTAATCCTAAAAAAGTATGTTCCGGACCCCGCTAGAGCAAACGACTATCATGGGCTATTAGAACACGTCAAGTTGACCAGATATCTGCGAAAAAACTTTGGGCGTAAGCCAATTTTTTTTAAATTCAGTTTTTTTAGTCAGAACGCCATGTAAACCCACCCTAACCCTAAAAACGCATGTTCCGGACCCCGCTCGAGCAAACGACTATCATGGGCTATCAAAACACGTTAGGTTGACCAGATATCCGCGAAAAAATTTTGAGCGTAAGCCAATTTTTTTGAAATATAGTTTTTTTAGTCAGAACGCCATGTAAACCCACCCTAACCCTACAAAAGTATGTTCCGGACCCCGCTCGAGCAAACGACTATCATGGGCTGTTAGAACACGTTGAGTTGACCGGATATCAGTAAAAAAATTTTGGGCATAAAGCGATTTTGATAAATGACAGGTGTTTGATCGAATTCTGATCGAAGTACGGATGGGGGTGTTCCGGACCCCCCTGGGGGAAACGGCTTGGTGGGATGTTAGAACATGTTAAATAAACACGATTCTCACAAAAAAAATTTGGGCAGAAGCCAATTTAATTGAAATATAATTTTTTTAGTGAGAACGCCATATAAACCCACCCTAACTCTAAAAACGCATGTTCCGGACCCCGCTCGAGCAAACGACTATCATGGGCTATCAAAACACGTTAGGTTGACCAGATATCCGCGAAAAAATTTTGAGCGTAAGCCAATTTTTTTGAAATATAGTTTTTTTAGTCAGAACGCCATGTAAACCCACCCTAACCCTACAAAAGTATGTTCCGGACCCCGCTCGAGCAAACGACTATCATGGGCTGTTAGAACACGTTGAGATGACCGGATATCAGTGAAAAAATTTTGGGCGTAAAGCGATTTTGAAAAATGACAGGTGTTTGATCGAATTCTGATCGAAGTGAGGATCGGGGTGTTCCGGCCCCGCCTGGGGGAAACGGATTGGTGGGATGTTAGAACATGTTAAATAAACACGATTCTCACAAAAAAATGTTGGGCGGAAACCAATTTTTTTTAAATAAAATTTTTTTAGTGAGAACGCCATATAAACCCACCCTAATTCTAAACACGTATGTTCCGGACCCCGCTCGAGCGACCGACTGTCATGGGCTATTAGAACACGTTCAGTTGACCGGCTATCAGCGAAAAAATTTTGAGCGTTAGCCAATTTTTTTGAAACATAGTTTTTTTAGTCAGAACGCCATGTAAACCCACCCTAACCCTAAAAAAGTATGTTCTGGACCCCGCTCGAGCAAACGACTATCATGGGCTATTAGAACACGTTAAGTTGACCAGATATCCGCGAAAAAATTTTGAGCGTTAGCCAATTTTTTTGAAACATTTTTTTTTTAGTCAGAACGCCATGTAAACCCACCCTAACCCTAAAAAAGTATGTTCTGGACCCCGCTCGAGCAAACGACTATCATGGGCTATTAGAACACATTAGGTTGAGCGGATATCAGTGAAAAAATTTTGGGCATAAAGCGATTTTGAAAAATGACAGGTGTTTGATCGAAGTGCGGATGAGGGTGTTCCGGACCCCCTTGGTGGGATGTTAGAACATGTTAAATAAACACGATTGGCACAAAAAAATTTTGGGCGTAAGTCAATTTTTTTTAAATATAATTTTTTTAGTCAGAACGCCATGTAAACCCACCCTAATCCTAAAAAAGTATGTTCCGGACCCCGCTAGAGCAAACGACTATCATGGGCTATTAGAACACGTTGAGTTGACCGGATATCAGTAAAAAAATTTTGGGCATAAAGCGATTTTGATAAATGACAGGTGTTTGATCGAATTCTGATCGAAGTACGGATGGGGGTGTTCCGGACCCCCCTGGGGGAAACGGCTTGGTGGGATGTTAGAACATGTTAAATAAACACGATTCTCACAAAAAAATTTAGGGCGTAAGCCAATTTTTTTGAATTATAATTTTTTTAGTGTGAACGCCATATAAACCCACCCTAACTCTAAAAACGTATGTTCCGGACCCCGCTCGAGCAAACGATTATCATGGGCTATTAGAACACGTTAAGTTGACCAGATATCCGCGAAAAAATTTTGAGCGTTAGCCAATTTTTTTGAAACATAGTTTTTTTAGTCAGAACGCCATGTAAACCCACCCTAACCCTAAAAAAGTATGTTCCGGACCCCGCTCGAGCAAACGACTATCATGGGCTATTAGAACACGTTAAGTTGACCAGATATCCGCGAAAAAATTTTGAGCGTTAGCCAATTTTTTTGAAACATAGTTTTTTAGTCAGAACGCCATGTAAACCCACCCTAACCCTAAAAAAGTATGTTCTGGACCCCGCTCGAGCAAACGACTATCATGGGCTATTAGAACACGTTAAGTTGACCAGATATCCGCGAAAAAATTTTGAGCGTTAGCCAATTTTTTTGAAACATAGTTTTTTTAGTCAGAACGCCATGTAAACCCACCCTAACCCTAAAAAAGTATGTTCTGGACCCCGCTCGAGCAAACGACTATCATGGGCTATTAGAACACATTAGGTTGAGCGGATATCAGTGAAAAAATTTTGGGCATAAAGCGATTTTGAAAAATGACAGGTGTTTGATCGAAGTGCGGATGAGGGTGTTCCGGACCCCCTTGGTGGGATGTTAGAACATGTTAAATAAACACGATTGGCACAAAAAAATTTTGGGCGTAAGTCAATTTTTTTTAAATATAATTTTTTTAGTCAGAACGCCATGTAAACCCACCCTAATCCTAAAAAAGTATGTTCCGTACCCCGCTAGAGCAAACGACTATCATGGGCTATTAGAACACGTCAAGTTGACCAGATATCTGCGAAAAAACTTTGGGCGTAAGCCAATTTTTTTTAAATTCAGTTTTTTTAGTCAGAACGCCATGTAAACCCACCCTAACCCTAAAAACGCATGTTCCGGACCCCGCTCGAGCAAACGACTATCATGGGCTATCAAAACACGTTAGGTTGACCAGATATCCGCGAAAAAATTTTGAGCGTAAGCCAATTTTTTTGAAATATAGTTTTTTTAGTCAGAACGCCATGTAAACCCACCCTAACCCTACAAAAGTATGTTCCGGACCCCGCTCGAGCAAACGACTATCATGGGCTGTTAGAACACGTTGAGTTGACCGGATATCAGTAAAAAAATTTTGGGCATAAAGCGATTTTGATAAATGACAGGTGTTTGATCGAATTCTGATCGAAGTACGGATGGGGGTGTTCCGGACCCCCCTGGGGGAAACGGCTTGGTGGGATGTTAGAACATGTTAAATAAACACGATTCTCACAAAAAAAATTTGGCAGAAGCCAATTTAATTGAAATATAATTTTTTTAGTGAGAACGCCATATAAACCCACCCTAACTCTAAAAACGCATGTTCCGGACCCCGCTCGAGCAAACGACTATCATGGGCTATCAAAACACGTTAGGTTGACCAGATATCCGCGAAAAAATTTTGAGCGTAAGCCAATTTTTTTGAAATATAGTTTTTTTAGTCAGAACGCCATGTAAACCCACCCTAACCCTACAAAAGTATGTTCCGGACCCCGCTCGAGCAAACGACTATCATGGGCTGTTAGAACACGTTGAGATGACCGGATATCAGTGAAAAAATTTTGGGCGTAAAGCGATTTTGAAAAATGACAGGTGTTTGATCGAATTCTGATCGAAGTGAGGATCGGGGTGTTCCGGCCCCGCCTGGGGGAAACGGATTGGTGGGATGTTAGAACATGTTAGATAAACACGATTCTCACAAAAAAATGTTGGGCGGAAGCCAATTTTTTTTAAATAAAATTTTTTTAGTGAGAACGCCATATAAACCCACCCTAATTCTAAACACGTATGTTCCGGACCCCGCTCGAGCGACCGACTGTCATGGGCTATTAGAACACGTTCAGTTGACCGGCTATCAGCGAAAAAATTTTGGGCGTAAAGCGATTTTGAAAAATGACAGGTGTTTGATCGAAGTGCGGATGAGGGTGTTCTGGACCCCCTGGGGGAAACGGCTTGGTGGGATGTTAGAACATGTTAAATAAACACGATTGGCACAAAAAAATTTTGGTCGTAAGCCAATTTTTTTTAAATATAGTTTTTTAGGTCAGAACGCCATGTACACCCACCCTAACCCTAAAAAAGTATGATTCGGACCCCGCTCGAGCAAACAACTATCATGAGCTATTAGAACACGTTAAGTTGACCAGATATCCGCGAAAAAATTTTGAGCGTTAGCCAATTTTTTTGAAACATAGTTTTTTTAGTCAGAACGCCATGTAAACCCACCCTAACCCTAAAAAAGTATGTTCCGGACCCCGCTCGAGCAAACGACTATCATGGTTTATTAGAACACATTAAGTTGACCGGATATCAGTGAAAAAATTTTGGGCATAAGGCGATTTTGAAAAATGACAGGAGTTTGATCGAATTCTGATCGAAGTTCTGATGGGGGTGGTCCGGACCCCTCTGGGGGAAACGGCATGGTGGGATGTTAGAACATGTTAAATAAACACCATTTGCACAAAAAATTTTTGGGCGTAAGCCAATTATTTTTAAATATAATTTTTTTAGTCAGAACGCCATGTAAACCCACCCTAATCCTAAAAAAGTATGTTCCGGACCCCGCTAGAGCAAACGACTATCATGGGCTATTAGAACACGTTGAGTTGACCGGATATCAGTGAAAAAATTTTAGGCATAAAGCGATTTTGAAAAATGTCAGGAGTTTGATCGAATTCTTATCGAAGTGCGGATGGGGGTGGTCCGGACCCCCCTGGGGGAAACGGCATGGTGCGATGTTAGAACATATTAAATAAACACCATTTGCACAAAAAATTTTTGGGCGCAAGCCAATTATTTTTAAATATAATTTTTTTAGTCAGAACGCCATGTAAACCCACCCTAATCCTACAAAAAGTATGTTCCGGACCCCGCTAGAGCAAACGACTATCATGGGCTATTAGAACACGTCAAGTTGACCAGATATCTGCGAAAAAACTTTGGGCGTAAGCCAATTTTTTTTAAATTCAGTTTTTTTAGTCAGAACGCCATGTAAATCCACCCTAACCCTAAAAAAGTATGTTCCGGACCCCGCTCGAGCGAAGGACTATCATGGACTATTAGAACACGTTAAGTTGACCGGATATCAGTGAAAAAATTTTGGGCATAAAGCGATTTTGATAAGTGACAGGTGTTTGATCGAATTCTGATCGAAGTGAGGATCGGGGTGTTCCGGCCCCGCCTGGGGGAAACGGATTGGTGGGATGTTAGAACATGTTAAATAAACACGATTCTCACAAAAAAATGTTGGGCGTAAGCCAATTCTTTTGAATTATAATTTTTTTAGTGTGAACGCCATATAAACCCACCCTAACTCTAAAAACGTATGTTCCGGACCCCGCTCGAGCAAACGATTATCATGGGCTATTAGAACACATTAAGTTGATCGGATATCAGTGAAAAAAATTCGGGCATAAGGCGATTTTGAAAAATGACAGGAGTTTGATCGAATTCTGATCGAAGTGCTGATGGGGGTGGTCCGGACCCCCCTGGGGGAAACGGCATGGTGGGATGTTAGAACATGTTAAATAAACACCATTTGCACAAAAAATGTTTGGGCGTAAGCCAATTATTTTTAAATATAATTTTTTTAGTCAGAACGCCATGTAAACCCACGCTAATCCTAAAAAAGTATGTTCCGGACCCCGCTAGATCAAACGACTATCATGGGCTATTAGAACACGTTGAGTTGACCGGATATCAGTGAAAAAATTTTGGGCGTAAAGCGATTTTGAAAAATGACAGGTGTTTGATCGAATTCTGATCGAAGTGCGGATGGGGGTGTTCCGGACCCCCCTGGGGGAAACGGCTTGGTGGGATGTTAGAACATGTTAAATAAACACGATTTGCACAAAAAATGTTTGGGCTTAAGCCATTTTTTTGAAACATAATTTTTTTAGTCAGAACGCCATGTAAACCCACGCTAATCCTAAAAAAGTATGTTCCGGACCCCGCTAGAGCAAACGACTATCATGGTCTATTAGAACACTTGAGTTGACGGGATATCAGTGAAAAAATTTTGAGCACAAAGCGATTTTGAAAAATGACAGGTGTTTGATCGAAGTGCGGATGAGGGTGTTCCGGACCCCCTGGGGGAAACGGCTTGGTGGGATGTTAGAACATGTTAAATAAACACGATTGGCACAAAAAAATTTTGGTCGCAAGCCAATTTTTTTTAAATATAGTTTTTTTAGTCAGAACGCCATGTACACCCACCCTAACCCTAAAAAAGTATGATTCGGACCCCGCTCGAGCAAAAAACTATCATGAGCTATTAGAACACGTTAGGTTGACCAGATATCCGCGAAAAAATTTTGAGCGTTAGCCAATTTTTTTGAAACATAGTTTTTTTGGTCAGAACGCCATGTAAACCCACTCTAACCCTAAAAAAGTATGTTCTGGACCCCGCTCGAGCAAACGACTATCATGGGCTAATAGAACACATTAAGTTGACCGGATATCAGTGAAAAAATTTTGGGCATAAAGCGATTTTGAAAAATGACAGGTGTTTGATCGAATTCTGATCGAAGTGCGGATGGGGGTGTTCCCGACCCCCCTGGGGGAAACGGCTTGGTGGGAAGTTAGAACATGTTAAATAAACACCATTTGCACAAAAAATTTTTGGGCGTAAGCCAATTATTTTTAAATATAATTTTTTTAGTCAGAACGCCATGTAAACCCACCCTAATCCTAAAAAAAGTATGTTCCGGACCCCGCTAGAGCAAACGACTATCATGGGCTATTAGAACACGTTGAGTTGACCGGATATCAGTGCAAAAATTTTGGGCATAAAGCGATTTTGATAAATGACAGGTGTTTGATCGAATTCTGATCGAAGTGCGGATGGGGGTGTCCCGGACCCCCCTGGGGGAAACGGCTTGGTGGGAAGTTAGAACATGTTAAATAAACAGGATTCTCACAAAAAAATTTAGGGCGTAAGCCAATTTTTTTGAATTATAATTTTTTTAGTGTGAACGCCATATAAACCCACCCTAACTCTAAAAACGTATGTTCCGGACCCCGCTCGAGCAAACGATTATCATGGGCTATTAGAACACGTTAAGTTGACCAGATATCCGCGAAAAAATTTTGAGCGTTAGCCAATTTTTTTGAAACATAGTTTTTTTAGTCAGAACGCCATGTAAACCCACCCTAACCCTAAAAAAGTATGTTCCGGACCCCGCTCGAGCAAACGACTATCATGGGCTATTAGAACACGTTAAGTTGACCAGATATCCGCGAAAAAATTTTGAGCGTTAGCCAATTTTTTTGAAACATAGTTTTTTTAGTCAGAACGCCATGTAAACCCACCCTAACCCTAAAAAAGTATGTTCTGGACCCCGCTCGAGCAAACGACTATCATGGGCTATTAGAACACGTTAAGTTGACCAGATATCCGCGAAAAAATTTTGAGCGTTAGCCAATTTTTTTGAAACATAGTTTTTTTAGTCAGAACGCCATGTAAACCCACCCTAACCCTAAAAAAGTATGTTCTGGACCCCGCTCGAGCAAACGACTATCATGGGCTATTAGAACACATTAGGTTGAGCGGATATCAGTGAAAAAATTTTGGGCATAAAGCGATTTTGAAAAATGACAGGTGTTTGATCGAAGTGCGGATGAGGGTGTTCCGGACCCCCTTGGTGGGATGTTAGAACATGTTAAATAAACACGATTGGCACAAAAAAATTTTGGGCGTAAGTCAATTTTTTTTAAATATAATTTTTTTAGTCAGAACGCCATGTAAACCCACCCTAATCCTAAAAAAGTATGTTCCGGACCCCGCTAGAGCAAACGACTATCATGGGCTATTAGAACACATTAAGTTGACCGGATATCAGTGAAAAAATTTTGGGCATAAAGCGGTTTTGAAAAATGAAAGGAGTTTGATCGAATTCTGATCGAAGTGCTGATGGGGGTGGTCCGGACCCGCCTGGGGGAAACGGCATGGTGGGATGTTAGAACATGTTAAATAAACACGATTCTCACAAAAAAATTTAGGGCGTAAGCCAATTTTTTTGAATTATAATTTTTTTAGTGTGAACGCCATATAAACCCACCCTAACTCTAAAAACGTATGTTCCGGACCCCGCTCGAGCAAACGATTATCATGGGCTATTAGAACACGTTAAGTTGACCAGATATCCGCGAAAAAATTTTTAGCGTTGGCCAATTTTTTTGAAACATAGTTTTTTTAGTCAGAACGCCATGTAAACCCACCCTAACCCTAAAAAAGTATGTTCCGGACCCCGCTCGAGCAAACGACTATCATGGGCTATTAGAACACATTAAGTTGACCGGATATCAGTGAAAAAATTTTGGGCATAAGGCGATTTTGAAAAATGACAGGAGTTTGATCGAATCCTGATCGAAGTGCTGATGGGGGTGGTCCGGACCCCCCTGGGGGAAACGGCATGGTGGGATGTTAGAACATGTTAAATAAACACCATTTGCACAAAAAATTTTTGGGCGTAAGCCAATTATTTTTAAATATATTTTTTTTAGTCAGAACGCCATGTAAACCCACCCTAATCCTAAAAAAAGTATGTTCCGGACCCCGCTAGAGCAAACGACTATCATGGGCTATTAGAACACGTTAAGTTGACCAGATATCCGCGAAAAAATTTTGAGCGTTAGCCAATTTTTTTGAAACATAGTTTTTTTAGTCAGAACGCCATGTAAACCCACCCTAACCCTAAAAAAGTATGTTCTGGACCCCGCTCGAGCAAACGACTATCATGGGCTAGAACACGTTAAGTTGACCAGATATCCGCGAAAAAATTTTGAGCGTTAGCCAATTTTTTTGAAACATAGTTTTTTTAGTCAGAACGCCATGTAAACACACCCTAACCCTAAAAAAGTATGTTCTGGACCCCGCTCGAGCAAACGACTATCATGGGCTATTAGAACACATTAGGTTGAGCGGATATCAGTGAAAAAATTTTGGGCATAAAGCGATTTTGAAAAATGACAGGTGTTTGATCGAAGTCCGGATGAGGGTGTTCCGGACCCCCTTGGTGGGATGTTAGAACATGTTAAATAAACACGATTCTCACAAAAAAATTTAGGGCGTAAGCCAATTTTTTTGAATTATAATTTTTTTAGTGTGAACGCCATATAAACCCACCCTAACTCTAAAAACGTATGTTCCGGACCCCGCTCGAGCAAACGATTATCATGGGCTATTAGAACACGTTAAGTTGACCAGACATCCGCGAAAAAATTTTGAGCGTTAGCCAATTTTTTTGAAACATAGTTTTTTTAGTCAGAACGCCATGTAAACCCACCCTAACCCTAAAAAAGTATGTTCCGGACCCCGCTCGAGCAAACGACTATCATGGGCTATTAGAACACGTTAAGTTGACCAGATATCCGCGAAAAAATTTTGAGCGTTAGCCAATTTTTTTGAAACATAGTTTTTTTAGTCAGAACGCCATGTAAACCCACCCTAACCCTAAAAAAGTATGTTCTGGACCCCGCTCGAGCAAACGACTATCATGGGCTATTAGAACACGTTAAGTTGACCAGATATCCGCGAAAAAATTTTGAGCGTTAGCCAATTTTTTTGAAACATAGTTTTTTTAGTCAGAACGCCATGTAAACCCACCCTAACCCTAAAAAAGTATGTTCTGGACCCCGCTCGAGCAAACGACTATCATGGGCTATTAGAACACATTAGGTTGAGCGGATATCAGTGAAAAAATTTTGGGCATAAAGCGATTTTGAAAAATGACAGGTGTTTGATCGAAGTGCGGATGAGGGTGTTCCGGACCCCCTTGGTGGGATGTTAGAACATGTTAAATAAACACGATTGGCACAAAAAAATTTTGGGCGTAAGTCAATTTTTTTTAAATATAATTTTTTTAGTCAGAACGCCATGTAAACCCACCCTAATCCTAAAAAAGTATGTTCCGGACCCCGCTAGAGCAAACGACTATCATGGGCTATTAGAACACGTCAAGTTGACCAGATATCTGCGAAAAAACTTTGGGCGTAAGCCAATTTTTTTTAAATTCAGTTTTTTTAGTCAGAACGCCATGTAAACCCACCCTAACCCTAAAAACGCATGTTCCGGACCCCGCTCGAGCAAACGACTATCATGGGCTATCAAAACACGTTAGGTTGACCAGATATCCGCGAAAAAATTTTGAGCGTAAGCCAATTTTTTTGAAACATAATTTTTTTAGTCAGAACGCCATGTAAACCCACGCTAATCCTAAAAAAGTATGTTCCGGACCCCGCTAGAGCAAACGACTATCATGGTCTATTAGAACACTTGAGTTGACGGGATATCAGTGAAAAAATTTTGAGCACAAAGCGATTTTGAAAAATGACAGGTGTTTGATCGAAGTGCGGATGAGGGTGTTCCGGACCCCCTGGGGGAAACGGCTTGGTGGGATGTTAGAACATGTTAAATAAACACGATTGGCACAAAAAAATTTTGGTCGCAAGCCAATTTTTTTTAAATATAGTTTTTTTAGTCAGAACGCCATGTACACCCACCCTAACCCTAAAAAAGTATGATTCGGACCCCGCTCGAGCAAAAAACTATCATGAGCTATTAGAACACGTTAGGTTGACCAGATATCCGCGAAAAAATTTTGAGCGTTAGCCAATTTTTTTGAAACATAGTTTTTTTAGTCAGAACGCCATGTAAACCCACTCTAACCCTAAAAAAGTATGTTCTGGACCCCGCTCGAGCAAACGACTATCATGGGCTATTAGAACACATTAAGTTGACCGGATATCAGTGAAAAAATTTTGGGCATAAAGCGGTTTTGAAAAATGACAGGAGTTTGATCGAATTCTGATCGAAGTGCGGATGGGGGTGGTCCGGACCCCCCTGGGGGAAACGGCATGGTGGGATGTTAGAACATGTTAAATAAACACCATTTGCACAAAAAAATTTTGGGCGTAAGCCAATTATTTTTAAATATAATTTTTTTAGTCAGAACGCCATGTAAACCCACCCTAATCCTAAAAAAGTATGTTCCGGACCCCGCTAGAGCAAACGACTATCATGGGCTATTAGAACACGTTGAGTTGACCGGATATCAGTGAAAAAATTTTGGGCATAAAGCAATTTTGATAAATGACAGGTGTTTGATCGAATTCTCATCGAAGTGCGGATGGGGGTGTTCCGGACCGCCCTGGGGGAAACGGCTTGGTGGGAAGTTAGAACATGTTAAATAAACACGATTCTCACAAAAAAATTTAGGGCGTAAGCCAATTTTTTTGAATTATAATTTTTTTAGTGTGAACGCCATATAAACCCACCCTAACTCTAAAAACGTATGTTCCGGACCCCGCTCGAGCAAACGATTATCATGGGCTATTAGAACACGTTAAGTTGACCAGATATCCGCGAAAAAATTTTGAGCGATAGCCAATTTTTTTGAAACATAGTTTTTTTAGTCAGAACGCCATGTAAACCCACCCTAACCCTAAAAAAGTATGTTCCGGACCCCGCTCGAGCAAACGACTATCATGGGCTATTAGAACACGTTAAGTTGACCAGATATCCGCGAAAAAATTTTGAGCGTTAGCCAATTTTTTTGAAACATAGTTTTTTTAGTCAGAACGCCATGTAAACCCACCCTAACCCTAAAAAAGTATGTTCTGGACCCCGCTCGAGCAAACGACTATCATGGGCTATTAGAACACGTTAAGTTGACCAGATATCCGCGAAAAAATTTTGAGCGTTAGCCAATTTTTTTGAAACATAGTTTTTTTAGTCAGAACGCCATGTAAACCCACCCTAACCCTCAAAAAGTATGTTCTGGACCCCGCTCGAGCAAACGACTATCATGGGCTATTAGAACACATTAGGTTGAGCGGATATCAGTGAAAAAATTTTGGGCATAAAGCGATTTTGAAAAATGACAGGTGTTTGATCGAAGTGCGGATGAGGGTGTTCCGGACCCCCTTGGTGGGATGTTAGAACATGTTAAATAAACACGATTGGCACAAAAAAATTTTGGGCGTAAGTCAATTTTTTTTAAATATAATTTTTTTAGTCAGAACGCCATGTAAACCCACCCTAATCCTAAAAAAGTATGTTCCGGACCCCGCTAGAGCAAACGACTATCATGGGCTATTAGAACACGTTGAGTTGACCGGATATCAGTAAAAAAATTTTGGGCATAAAGCGATTTTGATAAATGACAGGTGTTTGATCGAATTCTGATCGAAGTACGGATGGGGGTGTTCCGGACCCCCCTGGGGGAAACGGCTTGGTGGGATGTTAGAACATGTTAAATAAACACGATTCTCACAAAAAAATTTAGGGCGTAAGCCAATTTTTTTGAATTATAATTTTTTTAGTGTGAACGCCATATAAACCCACCCTAACTCTAAAAACGTATGTTCCGGACCCCGCTCGAGCAAACGATTATCATGGGCTATTAGAACACGTTAAGTTGACCAGATATCCGCGAAAAAATTTTGAGCGTTAGCCAATTTTTTTGAAACATAGTTTTTTTAGTCAGAACGCCATGTAAACCCACCCTAACCCTAAAAAAGTATGTTCCGGACCCCGCTCGAGCAAACGACTATCATGGGCTATTAGAACACGTTAAGTTGACCAGATATCCGCGAAAAAATTTTGAGCGTTAGCCAATTTTTTTGAAACATAGTTTTTTTAGTCAGAACGCCATGTAAACCCACCCTAACCCTAAAAAAGTATGTTCTGGACCCCGCTCGAGCAAACGACTATCATGGGCTATTAGAACACGTTAAGTTGACCAGATATCCGCGAAAAAATTTTGAGCGTTAGCCAATTTTTTTGAAACATAGTTTTTTTAGTCAGAACGCCATGTAAACCCACCCTAACCCTAAAAAAGTATGTTCTGGACCCCGCTCGAGCAAACGACTATCATGGGCTATTAGAACACATTAGGTTGAGCGGATATCAGTGAAAAAATTTTGGGCATAAAGCGATTTTGAAAAATGACAGGTGTTTGATCGAAGTGCGGATGAGGGTGTTCCGGACCCCCTTGGTGGGATGTTAGAACATGTTAAATAAACACGATTGGCACAAAAAAATTTTGGGCGTAAGTCAATTTTTTTTAAATATAATTTTTTTAGTCAGAACGCCATGTAAACCCACCCTAATCCTAAAAAAGTATGTTCCGGACCCCGCTAGAGCAAACGACTATCATGGGCTATTAGAACACGTCAAGTTGACCAGATATCTGCGAAAAAACTTTGGGCGTAAGCCAATTTTTTTTAAATTCAGTTTTTTTAGTCAGAACGCCATGTAAACCCACCCTAACCCTAAAAACGCATGTTCCGGACCCCGCTCGAGCAAACGACTATCATGGGCTATCAAAACACGTTAGGTTGACCAGATATCCGCGAAAAAATTTTGAGCGTAAGCCAATTTTTTTGAAATATAGTTTTTTTAGTCAGAACGCCATGTAAACCCACCCTAACCCTACAAAAGTATGTTCCGGACCCCGCTCGAGCAAACGACTATCATGGGCTGTTAGAACACGTTGAGTTGACCGGATATCAGTAAAAAAATTTTGGGCATAAAGCGATTTTGATAAATGACAGGTGTTTGATCGAATTCTGATCGAAGTACGGATGGGGGTGTTCCGGACCCCCCTGGGGGAAACGGCTTGGTGGGATGTTAGAACATGTTAAATAAACACGATTCTCACAAAAAAAATTTGGGCAGAAGCCAATTTAATTGAAATATAATTTTTTTAGTGAGAACGCCATATAAACCCACCCTAACTCTAAAAACGCATGTTCCGGACCCCGCTCGAGCAAACGACTATCATGGGCTATCAAAACACGTTAGGTTGACCAGATATCCGCGAAAAAATTTTGAGCGTAAGCCAATTTTTTTGAAATATAGTTTTTTTAGTCAGAACGCCATGTAAACCCACCCTAACCCTACAAAAGTATGTTCCGGACCCCGCTCGAGCAAACGACTATCATGGGCTGTTAGAACACGTTGAGATGACCGGATATCAGTGAAAAAATTTTGGGCGTAAAGCGATTTTGAAAAATGACAGGTGTTTGATCGAATTCTGATCGAAGTGAGGATCGGGGTGTTCCGGCCCCGCCTGGGGGAAACGGATTGGTGGGATGTTAGAACATGTTAAATAAACACGATTCTCACAAAAAAATGTTGGGCGGAAACCAATTTTTTTTAAATAAAATTTTTTTAGTGAGAACGCCATATAAACCCACCCTAATTCTAAACACGTATGTTCCGGACCCCGCTCGAGCGACCGACTGTCATGGGCTATTAGAACACGTTCAGTTGACCGGCTATCAGCGAAAAAATTTTGAGCGTTAGCCAATTTTTTTGAAACATAGTTTTTTTAGTCAGAACGCCATGTAAACCCACCCTAACCCTAAAAAAGTATGTTCTGGACCCCGCTCGAGCAAACGACTATCATGGGCTATTAGAACACGTTAAGTTGACCAGATATCCGCGAAAAAATTTTGAGCGTTAGCCAATTTTTTTGAAACATAGTTTTTTTAGTCAGAACGCCATGTAAACCCACCCTAACCCTAAAAAAGTATGTTCTGGACCCCGCTCGAGCAAACGACTATCATGAGCTATTAGAACACATTAGGTTGAGCGGATATCAGTGAAAAAATTTTGGGCATAAAGCGATTTTGAAAAATGACAGGTGTTTGATCGAAGTGCGGATGAGGGTGTTCCGGACCCCCTTGGTGGGATGTTAGAACATGTTAAATAAACACGATTGGCACAAAAAAATTTTGGGCGTAAGTCAATTTTTTTTAAATATAATTTTTTTAGTCAGAACGCCATGTAAACCCACCCTAATCCTAAAAAAGTATGTTCCGGACCCCGCTAGAGCAAACGACTATCATGGGCTATTAGAACACGTTGAGTTGACCGGATATCAGTAAAAAAATTTTGGGCATAAAGCGATTTTGATAAATGACAGGTGTTTGATCGAATTCTGATCGAAGTACGGATGGGGGTGTTCCGGACCCCCCTGGGGGAAACGGCTTGGTGGGATGTTAGAACATGTTAAATAAACACGATTCTCACAAAAAATTTAGGGCGTAAGCCAATTTTTTTGAATTATAATTTTTTTAGTGTGAACGCCATATAAACCCACCCTAACTCTAAAAACGTATGTTCCGGACCCCGCTCGAGCAAACGATTATCATGGGCTATTAGAACACGTTAAGTTGACCAGATATCCGCGAAAAAATTTTGAGCGTTAGCCAATTTTTTTGAAACATAGTTTTTTTAGTCAGAACGCCATGTAAACCCACCCTAACCCTAAAAAAGTATGTTCCGGACCCCGCTCGAGCAAACGACTATCATGGGCTATTAGAACACGTTAAGTTGACCAGATATCCGCGAAAAAATTTTGAGCGTTAGCCAATTTTTTTGAAACATAGTTTTTTTAGTCAGAACGCCATGTAAACCCACCCTAACCCTAAAAAAGTATGTTCTGGACCCCGCTCGAGCAAACGACTATCATGGGCTATTAGAACACATTAGGTTGAGCGGATATCAGTGAAAAAATTTTGGGCATAAAGCGATTTTGAAAAATGACAGGTGTTTGATCGAAGTGCGGATGAGGGTGTTCCGGACCCCCTTGGTGGGATGTTAGAACATGTTAAATAAACACGATTGGCACAAAAAAATTATGGGCGTAAGTCAATTTTTTTTAAATATAATTTTTTTAGTCAGAACGCCATGTAAACCCACCCTAATCCTAAAAAAGTATGTTCCGGACCCCGCTAGAGCAAACGACTATCATGGGCTATTAGAACACGTCAAGTTGACCAGATATCTGCGAAAAAACTTTGGGCGTAAGCCAATTTTTTTTAAATTCAGTTTTTTTAGTCAGAACGCCATGTAAACCCACCCTAACCCTAAAAACGCATGTTCCGGACCCCGCTCGAGCAAACGACTATCATGGGCTATCAAAACACGTTAGGTTGACCAGATATCCGCGAAAAAATTTTGAGCGTAAGCCAATTTTTTTGAAATATAGTTTTTTTAGTCAGAACGCCATGTAAACCCACCCTAACCCTACAAAAGTATGTTCCGGACCCCGCTCGAGCAAACGACTATCATGGGCTGTTAGAACACGTTGAGTTGACCGGATATCAGTAAAAAAATTTTGGGCATAAAGCGATTTTGATAAATGACAGGTGTTTGATCGAATTCTGATCGAAGTACGGATGGGGGTGTTCCGGACCCCCCTGGGGGAAACGGCTTGGTGGGATGTTAGAACATGTTAAATAAACACGATTCTCACAAAAAAAATTTGGGCAGAAGCCAATTTAATTGAAATATAATTTTTTTAGTGAGAACGCCATATAAACCCACCCTAACTCTAAAAACGCATGTTCCGGACCCCGCTCGAGCAAACGACTATCATGGGCTATCAAAACACGTTAGGTTGACCAGATATCCGCGAAAAAATTTTGAGCGTAAGCCAATTTTTTTGAAATATAGTTTTTTTAGTCAGAACGCCATGTAAACCCACCCTAACCCTACAAAAGTATGTTCCGGACCCCGCTCGAGCAAACGACTATCATGGGCTGTTAGAACACGTTGAGATGACCGGATATCAGTGAAAAAATTTTGGGCGTAAAGCGATTTTGAAAAATGACAGGTGTTTGATCGAATTCTGATCGAAGTGAGGATCGGGGTGTTCCGGCCCCGCCTGGGGGAAACGGATTGGTGGGATGTTAGAACATGTTAAATAAACACGATTCTCACAAAAAAATGTTGGGCGGAAGCCAATTTTTTTTAAATAAAATTTTTTTAGTGAGAACGCCATATAAACCCACCCTAATTCTAAACACGTATGTTCCGGACCCCGCTCGAGCGACCGACTGTCATGGGCTATTAGAACACGTTCAGTTGACCGGCTATCAGCGAAAAAATTTTGGGCGTAAAGCGATTTTGAAAAATGACAGGTGTTTGATCGAAGTGCGGATGAGGGTGTTCTGGACCCCCTGGGGGAAACGGCTTGGTGGGATGTTAGAACATGTTAAATAAACACGATTGGCACAAAAAAATTTTGGTCGTAAGCCAATTTTTTTTAAATATAGTTTTTTAGGTCAGAACGCCATGTACACCCACCCTAACCCTAAAAAAGTATGATTCGGACCCCGCTCGAGCAAACAACTATCATGAGCTATTAGAACACGTTAAGTTGACCAGATATCCGCGAAAAAATTTTGAGCGTTAGCCAATTTTTTTGAAACATAGTTTTTTTAGTCAGAACGCCATGTAAACCCACCCTAACCCTAAAAAAGTATGTTCCGGACCCCGCTCGAGCAAACGACTATCATGGTTTATTAGAACACATTAAGTTGACCGGATATCAGTGAAAAAATTTTGGGCATAAGGCGATTTTGAAAAATGACAGGAGTTTGATCGAATTCTGATCGAAGTTCTGATGGGGGTGGTCCGGACCCCTCTGGGGGAAACGGCATGGTGGGATGTTAGAACATGTTAAATTAACACCATTTGCACAAAAAATTTTTGGGCGTAAGCCAATTATTTTTAAATATAATTTTTTTAGTCAGAACGCCATGTAAACCCACCCTAATCCTAAAAAAGTATGTTCCGGACCCCGCTAGAGCAAACGACTATCATGGGCTATTAGAACACGTTGAGTTGACCGGATATCAGTGAAAAAATTTTGGGCATAAAGCGATTTTGAAAAATGTCAGGAGTTTGATCGAATTCTTATCGAAGTGCGGATGGGGGTGGTCCGGACCCCCCTGGGGGAAACGGCATGGTGCGATGTTAGAACATATTAAATAAACACCATTTGCACAAAAAATTTTTGGGCGCAAGCCAATTATTTTTAAATATAATTTTTTTAGTCAGAACGCCATGTAAACCCACCCTAATCCTACAAAAAGTATGTTCCGGACCCCGCTAGAGCAAACGACTATCATGGGCTATTAGAACACGTCAAGTTGACCAGATATCTGCGAAAAAACTTTGGGCGTAAGCCAATTTTTTTTAAATTCAGTTTTTTTAGTCAGAACGCCATGTAAACCCACCCTAACCCTAAAAAAGTATGTTCCGGACCCCGCTCGAGCGAAGGACTATCATGGACTATTAGAACACGTTAAGTTGACCGGATATCAGTGAAAAAATTTTGGGCATAAAGCGATTTTGATAAGTGACAGGTGTTTGATCGAATTCTGATCGAAGTGAGGATCGGGGTGTTCCGGCCCCGCCTGGGGTAAACGGATTGGTGGGATGTTAGAACATGTTAAATAAACACGATTCTCACAAAAAAATGTTGGGCGTAAGCCAATTCTTTTGAATTATAATTTTTTTAGTGTGAACGCCATATAAACCCACCCTAACTCTAAAAACGTATGTTCCGGACCCCGCTCGAGCAAACGATTATCATGGGCTATTAGAACACATTAAGTTGATCGGATATCAGTGAAAAAAATTCGGGCATAAGGCGATTTTGAAAAATGACAGGAGTTTGATCGAATTCTGATCGAAGTGCTGATGGGGGTGGTCCGGACCCCCCTGGGGGAAACGGCATGGTGGGATGTTAGAACATGTTAAATAAACACCATTTGCACAAAAAATGTTTGGGCGTAAGCCAATTATTTTTAAATATAATTTTTTTAGTCAGAACGCCATGTAAACCCACGCTAATCCTAAAAAAGTATGTTCCGGACCCCGCTAGATCAAACGACTATCATGGGCTATTAGAACACGTTGAGTTGACCGGATATCAGTGAAAAAATTTTGGGCGTAAAGCGATTTTGAAAAATGACAGGTGTTTGATCGAATTCTGATCGAAGTGCGGATGGGGGTGTTCCGGACCCCCCTGGGGGAAACGGCTTGGTGGGATGTTAGAACATGTTAAATAAACACGATTTGCACAAAAAATGTTTGGGCTTAAGCCATTTTTTTGAAACATAATTTTTTTAGTCAGAACGCCATGTAAACCCACGCTAATCCTAAAAAAGTATGTTCCGGACCCCGCTAGAGCAAACGACTATCATGGTCTATTAGAACACTTGAGTTGACGGGATATCAGTGAAAAAATTTTGAGCACAAAGCGATTTTGAAAAATGACAGGTGTTTGATCGAAGTGCGGATGAGGGTGTTCCGGACCCCCTGGGGGAAACGGCTTGGTGGGATGTTAGAACATGTTAAATAAACACGATTGGCACAAAAAAATTTTGGTCGCAAGCCAATTTTTTTTAAATATAGTTTTTTTAGTCAGAACGCCATGTACACCCACCCTAACCCTAAAAAAGTATGATTCGGACCCCGCTCGAGCAAAAAACTATCATGAGCTATTAGAACACGTTAGGTTGACCAGATATCCGCGAAAAAATTTTGAGCGTTAGCCAATTTTTTTGAAACATAGTTTTTTTGGTCAGAACGCCATGTAAACCCACTCTAACCCTAAAAAAGTATGTTCTGGACCCCGCTCGAGCAAACGACTATCATGGGCTAATAGAACACATTAAGTTGACCGGATATCAGTGAAAAAATTTTGGGCATAAAGCGATTTTGAAAAATGACAGGTGTTTGATCGAATTCTGATCGAAGTGCGGATGGGGGTGTTCCCGACCCCCCTGGGGGAAACGGCTTGGTGGGAAGTTAGAACATGTTAAATAAACACCATTTGCACAAAAAATTTTTGGGCGTAAGCCAATTATTTTTAAATATAATTTTTTTAGTCAGAACGCCATGTAAACCCACCCTAATCCTAAAAAAAGTATGTTCCGGACCCCGCTAGAGCAAACGACTATCATGGGCTATTAGAACACGTTGAGTTGACCGGATATCAGTGCAAAAATTTTGGGCATAAAGCGATTTTGATAAATGACAGGTGTTTGATCGAATTCTGATCGAAGTGCGGATGGGGGTGTCCCGGACCCCCCTGGGGGAAACGGCTTGGTGGGAAGTTAGAACATGTTAAATAAACAGGATTCTCACAAAAAAATTTAGGGCGTAAGCCAATTTTTTTGAATTATAATTTTTTTAGTGTGAACGCCATATAAACCCACCCTAACTCTAAAAACGTATGTTCCGGACCCCGCTCGAGCAAACGATTATCATGGGCTATTAGAACACGTTAAGTTGACCAGATATCCGCGAAAAAATTTTGAGCGTTAGCCAATTTTTTTGAAACATAGTTTTTTTAGTCAGAACGCCATGTAAACCCACCCTAACCCTAAAAAAGTATGTTCTGGACCCCGCTCGAGCAAACGACTATCATGGGCTATTAGAACACGTTAAGTTGACCAGATATCCGCGAAAAAATTTTGAGCGTTAGCCAATTTTTTTGAAACATAGTTTTTTTAGTCAGAACGCCATGTAAACCCACCCTAACCCTAAAAAAGTATGTTCTGGACCCCGCTCGAGCAAACGACTATCATGGGCTATTAGAACACATTAGGTTGAGCGGATATCAGTGAAAAAATTTTGGGCATAAAGCGATTTTGAAAAATGACAGGTGTTTGATCGAAGTGCGGATGAGGGTGTTCCGGACCCCCTTGGTGGGATGTTAGAACATGTTAAATAAACACGATTGGCACAAAAAAATTTTGGGCGTAAGTCAATTTTTTTTAAATATAATTTTTTTAGTCAGAACGCCATGTAAACCCACCCTAATCCTAAAAAAGTATGTTCCGGACCCCGCTAGAGCAAACGACTATCATGGGCTATTAGAACACATTAAGTTGACCGGATATCAGTGAAAAAATTTTGGGCATAAAGCGGTTTTGAAAAATGAAAGGAGTTTGATCGAATTCTGATCGAAGTGCTGATGGGGGTGGTCCGGACCCGCCTGGGGGAAACGGCATGGTGGGATGTTAGAACATGTTAAATAAACACGATTCTCACAAAAAAATTTAGGGCGTAAGCCAATTTTTTTGAATTATAATTTTTTTAGTGTGAACGCCATATAAACCCACCCTAACTCTAAAAACGTATGTTCCGGACCCCGCTCGAGCAAACGATTATCATGGACTATTAGAACACGTTAAGTTGACCAGATATCCGCGAAAAAATTTTTAGCGTTGGCCAATTTTTTTGAAACATAGTTTTTTTAGTCAGAACGCCATGTAAACCCACTCTAACCCTAAAAAAGTATGTTCCGGACCCCGCTCGAGCAAACGACTATCATGGGCTATTAGAACACATTAAGTTGACCGGATATCAGTGAAAAAATTTTGGGCATAAGGCGATTTTGAAAAATGACAGGAGTTTGATCGAATCCTGATCGAAGTGCTGATGGGGGTGGTCCGGACCCCCCTGGGGGAAACGGCATGGTGGGATGTTAGAACATGTTAAATAAACACCATTTGCACAAAAAATTTTTGGGCGTAAGCCAATTATTTTTAAATATATTTTTTTTAGTCAGAACGCCATGTAAACCCACCCTAATCCTAAAAAAAGTATGTTCCGGACCCCGCTAGAGCAAACGACTATCATGGGCTATTAGAACACGTTAAGTTGACCAGATATCCGCGAAAAAATTTTGAGCGTTAGCCAATTTTTTTGAAACATAGTTTTTTTAGTCAGAACGCCATGTAAACCCACCCTAACCCTAAAAAAGTATGTTCTGGACCCCGCTCGAGCAAACGACTATCATGGGCTAGAACACGTTAAGTTGACCAGATATCCGCGAAAAAATTTTGAGCGTTAGCCAATTTTTTTGAAACATAGTTTTTTTAGTCAGAACGCCATGTAAACACACCCTAACCCTAAAAAAGTATGTTCTGGACCCCGCTCGAGCAAACGACTATCATGGGCTATTAGAACACATTAGGTTGAGCGGATATCAGTGAAAAAATTTTGGGCATAAAGCGATTTTGAAAAATGACAGGTGTTTGATCGAAGTCCGGATGAGGGTGTTCCGGACCCCCTTGGTGGGATGTTAGAACATGTTAAATAAACACGATTGGCACAAAAAAATTTTGGGCGTAAGTCAATTTTTTTTAAATATAATTTTTTTAGTCAGAACGCCATGTAAACCCACCCTAATCCTAAAAAAGTATGTTCCGGACCCCGCTAGAGCAAACGACTATCATGGGCTATTAGAACACGTTGAGTTGACCGGATATCAGTAAAAAAATTTTGGGCATAAAGCGATTTTGATAAATGACAGGTGTTTGATCGAATTCTGATCGAAGTACGGATGGGGGTGTTCCGGACCCCCCTGGGGGAAACGGCTTGGTGGGATGTTAGAACATGTTAAATAAACACGATTCTCACAAAAAAATTTAGGGCGTAAGCCAATTTTTTTGAATTATAATTTTTTTAGTGTGAACGCCATATAAACCCACCCTAACTCTAAAAACGTATGTTCCGGACCCCGCTCGAGCAAACGATTATCATGGGCTATTAGAACACGTTAAGTTGACCAGACATCCGCGAAAAAATTTTGAGCGTTAGCCAATTTTTTTGAAACATAGTTTTTTTAGTCAGAACGCCATGTAAACCCACCCTAACCCTAAAAAAGTATGTTCCGGACCCCGCTCGAGCAAACGACTATCATGGGCTATTAGAACACGTTAAGTTGACCAGATATCCGCGAAAAAATTTTGAGCGTTAGCCAATTTTTTTGAAACATAGTTTTTTTAGTCAGAACGCCATGTAAACCCACCCTAACCCTAAAAAAGTATGTTCTGGACCCCGCTCGAGCAAACGACTATCATGGGCTATTAGAACACGTTAAGTTGACCAGATATCCGCGAAAAAATTTTGAGCGTTAGCCAATTTTTTTGAAACATAGTTTTTTTAGTCAGAACGCCATGTAAACCCACCCTAACCCTAAAAAAGTATGTTCTGGACCCCGCTCGAGCAAACGACTATCATGGGCTATTAGAACACATTAGGTTGAGCGGATATCAGTGAAAAAATTTTGGGCATAAAGCGATTTTGAAAAATGACAGGTGTTTGATCGAAGTGCGGATGAGGGTGTTCCGGACCCCCTTGGTGGGATGTTAGAACATGTTAAATAAACACGATTGGCACAAAAAAATTTTGGGCGTAAGTCAATTTTTTTTAAATATAATTTTTTTAGTCAGAACGCCATGTAAACCCACCCTAATCCTAAAAAAGTATGTTCCGGACCCCGCTAGAGCAAACGACTATCATGGGCTATTAGAACACGTCAAGTTGACCAGATATCTGCGAAAAAACTTTGGGCGTAAGCCAATTTTTTTTAAATTCAGTTTTTTTAGTCAGAACGCCATGTAAACCCACCCTAACCCTAAAAACGCATGTTCCGGACCCCGCTCGAGCAAACGACTATCATGGGCTATCAAAACACGTTAGGTTGACCAGATATCCGCGAAAAAATTTTGAGCGTAAGCCAATTTTTTTGAAACATAATTTTTTTAGTCAGAACGCCATGTAAACCCACGCTAATCCTAAAAAAGTATGTTCCGGACCCCGCTAGAGCAAACGACTATCATGGTCTATTAGAACACTTGAGTTGACGGGATATCAGTGAAAAAATTTTGAGCACAAAGCGATTTTGAAAAATGACAGGTGTTTGATCGAAGTGCGGATGAGGGTGTTCCGGACCCCCTGGGGGAAACGGCTTGGTGGGATGTTAGAACATGTTAAATAAACACGATTGGCACAAAAAAATTTTGGTCGCAAGCCAATTTTTTTTAAATATAGTTTTTTTAGTCAGAACGCCATGTACACCCACCCTAACCCTAAAAAAGTATGATTCGGACCCCGCTCGAGCAAAAAACTATCATGAGCTATTAGAACACGTTAGGTTGACCAGATATCCGCGAAAAAATTTTGAGCGTTAGCCAATTTTTTTGAAACATAGTTTTTTTAGTCAGAACGCCATGTAAACCCACTCTAACCCTAAAAAAGTATGTTCTGGACCCCGCTCGAGCAAACGACTATCATGGGCTATTAGAACACATTAAGTTGACCGGATATCAGTGAAAAAATTTTGGGCATAAAGCGGTTTTGAAAAATGACAGGAGTTTGATCGAATTCTGATCGAAGTGCGGATGGGGGTGGTCCGGACCCCCCTGGGGGAAACGGCATGGTGGGATGTTAGAACATGTTAAATAAACACCATTTGCACAAAAAAATTTTGGGCGTAAGCCAATTATTTTTAAATATAATTTTTTTAGTCAGAACGCCATGTAAACCCACCCTAATCCTAAAAAAGTATGTTCCGGACCCCGCTAGAGCAAACGACTATCATGGGCTATTAGAACACGTTGAGTTGACCGGATATCAGTGAAAAACTTTTGGGCATAAAGCAATTTTGATAAATGACAGGTGTTTGATCGAATTCTCATCGAAGTGCGGATGGGGGTGTTCCGGACCGCCCTGGGGGAAACGGCTTGGTGGGAAGTTAGAACATGTTAAATAAACACGATTCTCACAAAAAAATTTAGGGCGTAAGCCAATTTTTTTGAATTATAATTTTTTTAGTGTGAACGCCATATAAACCCACCCTAACTCTAAAAACGTATGTTCCGGACCCCGCTCGAGCAAACGATTATCATGGGCTATTAGAACACGTTAAGTTGACCAGATATCCGCGAAAAAATTTTGAGCGTTAGCCAATTTTTTTGAAACATAGTTTTTTTAGTCAGAACGCCATGTAAACCCACCCTAACCCTAAAAAAGTATGTTCCGGACCCCGCTCGAGCAAACGACTATCATGGGCTATTAGAACACGTTAAGTTGACCAGATATCCGCGAAAAAATTTTGAGCGTTAGCCAATTTTTTTGAAACATAGTTTTTTTAGTCAGAACGCCATGTAAACCCACCCTAACCCTAAAAAAGTATGTTCTGGACCCCGCTCGAGCAAACGACTATCATGGGCTATTAGAACACGTTAAGTTGACCAGATATCCGCGAAAAAATTTTGAGCGTTAGCCAATTTTTTTGAAACATAGTTTTTTTAGTCAGAACGCCATGTAAACCCACCCTAACCCTAAAAAAGTATGTTCTGGACCCCGCTCGAGCAAACGACTATCATGGGCTATTAGAACACGTTAAGTTGACCAGATATCCGCGAAAAAATTTTGAGCGTTAGCCAATTTTTTTGAAACATAGTTTTTTTAGTCAGAACGCCATGTAAACCCACCCTAACCCTAAAAAAGTATGTTCTGGACCCCGCTCGAGCAAACGACTATCATGGGCTATTAGAACACATTAGGTTGAGCGGATATCAGTGAAAAAATTTTGGGCATAAAGCGATTTTGAAAAATGACAGGTGTTTGATCGAAGTGCGGATGAGGGTGTTCCGGACCCCCTTGGTGGGATGTTAGAACATGTTAAATAAACACGATTGGCACAAAAAAATTTTGGGCGTAAGTCAATTTTTTTTAAATATAATTTTTTTAGTCAGAACGCCATGAAAACCCACCCTAATCCTAAAAAGTATGTTCCGGACCCCGCTAGAGCAAACGACTATCATGGGCTATTAGAACACGTTGAGTTGACCGGATATCAGTAAAAAAATTTTGGGCATAAAGCGATTTTGATAAATGACAGGTGTTTGATCGAATTCTGATCGAAGTACGGATGGGGGTGTTCCGGACCCCCCTGGGGGAAACGGCTTGGTGGGATGTTAGAACATGTTAAATAAACACGATTCTAACAAAAAAATTTAGGGCGTAAGCCAATTTTTTTGAATTATAATTTTTTTAGTGTGAACGCCATATAAACCCACCCTAACTCTAAAAACGTATGTTCCGGACCCCGCTCGAGCAAACGATTATCATGGGCTATTAGAACACGTTAAGTTGACCAGATATCCGCGAAAAAATTTTGAGCGTTAGCCAATTTTTTTGAAACATAGTTTTTTTAGTCAGAACGCCATGTAAACCCACCCTAACCCTAAAAAAGTATGTTCCGGACCCCGCTCGAGCAAACGACTATCATGGGCTATTAGAACACGTTAAGTTGACCAGATATCCGCGAAAAAATTTTGAGCGTTAGCCAATTTTTTTGAAACATAGTTTTTTTAGTCAGAACGCCATGTAAACCCACCCTAACCCTAAAAAAGTATGTTCTGGACCCCGCTCGAGCAAACGACTATCATGGGTTATTAGAACACGTTAAGTTGACCAGATATCCGCGAAAAAATTTTGAGCGTTAGCCAATTTTTTTGAAACATAGTTTTTTTAGTCAGAACGCCATGTAAACCCACCCTAACCCTAAAAAAGTATGTTCTGGACCCCGCTCGAGCAAACGACTATCATGGGCTATTAGAACACATTAGGTTGAGCGGATATCAGTGAAAAAATTTTGGGCATAAAGCGATTTTGAAAAATGACAGGTGTTTGATCGAAGTGCGGATGAGGGTGTTCCGGACCCCCTTGGTGGGATGTTAGAACATGTTAAATAAACACGATTGGCACAAAAAAATTTTGGGCGTAAGTCAATTTTTTTTAAATATAATTTTTTTAGTCAGAACGCCATGTAAACCCACCCTAATCCTAAAAAAGTATGTTCCGGACCCCGCTAGAGCAAACGACTATCATGGGCTATTAGAACACGTCAAGTTGACCAGATATCTGCGAAAAAACTTTGGGCGTAAGCCAATTTTTTTTAAATTCAGTTTTTTTAGTCAGAACGCCATGTAAACCCACCCTAACCCTAAAAACGCATGTTCCGGACCCCGCTCGAGCAAACGACTATCATGGGCTATCAAAACACGTTAGGTTGACCAGATATCCGCGAAAAAATTTTGAGCGTAAGCCAATTTTTTTGAAATATAGTTTTTTTAGTCAGAACGCCATGTAAACCCACCCTAACCCTACAAAAGTATGTTCCGGACCCCGCTCGAGCAAACGACTATCATGGGCTGTTAGAACACGTTGAGTTGACCGGATATCAGTAAAAAAATTTTGGGCATAAAGCGATTTTGATAAATGACAGGTGTTTGATCGAATTCTGATCGAAGTACGGATGGGGGTGTTCCGGACCCCCCTGGGGGAAACGGCTTGGTGGGATGTTAGAACATGTTAAATAAACACGATTCTCACAAAAAAAATTTGGGCAGAAGCCAATTTAATTGAAATATAATTTTTTTAGTGAGAACGCCATATAAACCCACCCTAACTCTAAAAACGCATGTTCCGGACCCCGCTCGAGCAAACGACTATCATGGGCTATCAAAACACGTTAGGTTGACCAGATATCCGCGAAAAAATTTTGAGCGTAAGCCAATTTTTTTGAAATATAGTTTTTTTAGTCAGAACGCCATGTAAACCCACCCTAACCCTACAAAAGTATGTTCCGGACCCCGCTCGAGCAAACGACTATCATGGGCTGTTAGAACACGTTGAGATGACCGGATATCAGTGAAAAAATTTTGGGCGTAAAGCGATTTTGAAAAATGACAGGTGTTTGATCGAATTCTGATCGAAGTGAGGATCGGGGTGTTCCGGCCCCGCCTGGGGGAAACGGATTGGTGGGATGTTAGAACATGTTAAATAAACACGATTCTCACAAAAAAATGTTGGGCGGAAACCAATTTTTTTTAAATAAAATTTTTTTAGTGAGAACGCCATATAAACCCACCCTAATTCTAAACACGTATGTTCCGGACCCCGCTCGAGCGACCGACTGTCATGGGCTATTAGAACACGTTCAGTTGACCGGCTATCAGCGAAAAAATTTTGAGCGTTAGCCAATTTTTTTGAAACATAGTTTTTTTAGTCAGAACGCCATGTAAACCCACCCTAACCCTAAAAAAGTATGTTCTGGACCCCGCTCGAGCAAACGACTATCATGGGCTATTAGAACACGTTAAGTTGACCAGATATCCGCGAAAAAATTTTGAGCGTTAGCCAATTTTTTTGAAACATAGTTTTTTTAGTCAGAACGCCATGTAAACCCACCCTAACCCTAAAAAAGTATGTTCTGGACCCCGCTCGAGCAAACGACTATCATGAGCTATTAGAACACATTAGGTTGAGCGGATATCAGTGAAAAAATTTTGGGCATAAAGCGATTTTGAAAAATGACAGGTGTTTGATCGAAGTGCGGATGAGGGTGTTCCGGACCCCCTTGGTGGGATGTTAGAACATGTTAAATAAACACGATTGGCACAAAAAAATTTTGGGCGTAGGTCAATTTTTTTTAAATATAATTTTTTTAGTCAGAACGCCATGTAAACCCACCCTAATCCTAAAAAAGTATGTTCCGGACCCCGCTAGAGCAAACGACTATCATGGGCTATTAGAACACGTTGAGTTGACCGGATATCAGTAAAAAAATTTTGGGCATAAAGCGATTTTGATAAATGACAGGTGTTTGATCGAATTCTGATCGAAGTACGGATGGGGGTGTTCCGGACCCCCCTGGGGGAAACGGCTTGGTGGGATGTTAGAACATGTTAAATAAACACGATTCTCACAAAAAATTTAGGGCGTAAGCCAATTTTTTTGAATTATAATTTTTTTAGTGTGAACGCCATATAAACCCACCCTAACTCTAAAAACGTATGTTCCGGACCCCGCTCGAGCAAACGATTATCATGGGCTATTAGAACACGTTAAGTTGACCAGATATCCGCGAAAAAATTTTGAGCGTTAGCCAATTTTTTTGAAACATAGTTTTTTTAGTCAGAACGCCATGTAAACCCACCCTAACCCTAAAAAAGTATGTTCCGGACCCCGCTCGAGCAAACGACTATCATGGGCTATTAGAACACGTTAAGTTGACCAGATATCCGCGAAAAAATTTTGAGCGTTAGCCAATTTTTTTGAAACATAGTTTTTTTAGTCAGAACGCCATGTAAACCCACCCTAACCCTAAAAAAGTATGTTCCGGACCCCGCTCGAGCAAACGACTATCATGGGCTATTAGAACACGTTAAGTTGACCAGATATCCGCGAAAAAATTTTGAGCGTTAGCCAATTTTTTTGAAACATAGTTTTTTTAGTCAGAACGCCATGTAAACCCACCCTAACCCTAAAAAAGTATGTTCTGGACCCCGCTCGAGCAAACGACTATCATGGGCTATTAGAACACATTAGGTTGAGCGGATATCAGTGAAAAAATTTTGGGCATAAAGCGATTTTGAAAAATGACAGGTGTTTGATCGAAGTGCGGATGAGGGTGTTCCGGACCCCCTTGGTGGGATGTTAGAACATGTTAAATAAACACGATTGGCACAAAAAAATTTTGGGCGTAAGTCAATTTTTTTTAAATATAATTTTTTTAGTCAGAACGCCATGTAAACCCACCCTAATCCTAAAAAAGTATGTTCCGGACCCCGCTAGAGCAAACGACTATCATGGGCTATTAGAACACGTCAAGTTGACCAGATATCTGCGAAAAAACTTTGGGCGTAAGCCAATTTTTTTTAAATTCAGTTTTTTTAGTCAGAACGCCATGTAAACCCACCCTAACCCTAAAAACGCATGTTCCGGACCCCGCTCGAGCAAACGACTATCATGGGCTATCAAAACACGTTAGGTTGACCAGATATCCGCGAAAAAATTTTGAGCGTAAGCCAATTTTTTTGAAATATAGTTTTTTTAGTCAGAACGCCATGTAAACCCACCCTAACCCTACAAAAGTATGTTCCGGACCCCGCTCGAGCAAACGACTATCATGGGCTGTTAGAACACGTTGAGTTGACCGGATATCAGTAAAAAAATTTTGGGCATAAAGCGATTTTGATAAATGACAGGTGTTTGATCGAATTCTGATCGAAGTACGGATGGGGGTGTTCCGGACCCCCCTGGGGGAAACGGCTTGGTGGGATGTTAGAACATGTTAAATAAACACGATTCTCACAAAAAAAATTTGGGCAGAAGCCAATTTAATTGAAATATAATTTTTTTAGTGAGAACGCCATATAAACCCACCCTAATTCTAAACACGTATGTTCCGGACCCCGCTCGAGCGACCGACTGTCATGGGCTATTAGAACACGTTCAGTTGACCGGCTATCAGCGAAAAAATTTTGAGCGTTAGCCAATTTTTTTGAAACATAGTTTTTTTAGTCAGAACGCCATGTAAACCCACCCTAACCCTAAAAAAGTATGTTCTGGACCCCGCTCGAGCAAACGACTATCATGGGCTATTAGAACACGTTAAGTTGACCAGATATCCGCGAAAAAATTTTGAGCGTTAGCCAATTTTTTTGAAACATAGTTTTTTTAGTCAGAACGCCATGTAAACCCACCCTAACCCTAAAAATGTATGTTCTGGACCCCGCTCGAGCAAACGACTATCATGGGCTATTAGAACACATTAGGTTGAGCGGATATCAGTGAAAAAATTTTGGGCATAAAGCGATTTTGAAAAATGACAGGTGTTTGATCGAAGTGCGGATGAGGGTGTTCCGGACCCCCTTGGTGGGATGTTAGAACATGTTAAATAAACACGATTGGCACAAAAAAATTTTGGGCGTAAGTCATTTTTTTTTAAATATAATTTTTTTAGTCAGAACGCCATGTAAACCCACCCTAATCCTAAAAAAGTATGTTCCGGACCCCGCTAGAGCAAACGACTATCATGGGCTATTAGAACACGTTGAGTTGACCGGATATCAGTAAAAAAATTTTGGGCATAAAGCGATTTTGATAAATGACAGGTGTTTGATCGAATTCTGATCGAAGTACGGATGGGGGTGTTCCGGACCCCCCTGGGGGAAACGGCTTGGTGGGATGTTAGAACATGTTAAATAAACACGATTCTCACAAAAAAATTTAGGGCGTAAGCCAATTTTTTTGAATTATAATTTTTTTAGTGTGAACGCCATATAAACCCACCCTAACTCTAAAAACGTATGTTCCGGACCCCGCTCGAGCAAACGATTATCATGGGCTATTAGAACACGTTAAGTTGACCAGATATCCGCGAAAAAATTTTGAGCGTTAGCCAATTTTTTTGAAACATAGTTTTTTTAGTCAGAACGCCATGTAAACCCACCCTAACCCTAAAAAAGTATGTTCCGGACCCCGCTCGAGCAAACGACTATCATGGGCTATTAGAACACGTTAAGTTGACCAGATATCCGCGAAAAAATTTTGAGCGTTAGCCAATTTTTTTGAAACATAGCTTTTTTAGTCAGAACGCCATGTAAACCCACCCTAACCCTAAAAAAGTATGTTCTGGACCCCGCTCGAGCAAACGACTATCATGGGCTATTAGAACACGTTAAGTTGACCAGATATCCGCGAAAAAATTTTGAGCGTTAGCCAATTTTTTTGAAACATAGTTTTTTTAGTCAGAACGCCATGTAAACCCACCCTAACCCTAAAAAAGTATGTTCTGGACCCCGCTCGAGCAAACGACTATCATGGGCTATTAGAACACATTAGGTTGAGCGGATATCAGTGAAAAAATTTTGGGCATAAAGCGATTTTGAAAAATGACAGGTGTTTGATCGAAGTGCGGATGAGGGTGTTCCGGACCCCCTTGGTGGGATGTTAGAACATGTTAAATAAACACGATTGGCACAAAAAAATTTTGGGCGTAAGTCAATTTTTTTTAAATATAATTTTTTTAGTCAGAACGCCATGTAAACCCACCCTAATCCTAAAAAAGTATGTTCCGTACCCCGCTAGAGCAAACGACTATCATGGGCTATTAGAACACGTCAAGTTGACCAGATATCTGCGAAAAAACTTTGGGCGTAAGCCAATTTTTTTTAAATTCAGTTTTTTTAGTCAGAACGCCATGTAAACCCACCCTAACCCTAAAAACGCATGTTCCGGACCCCGCTCGAGCAAACGACTATCATGGGCTATCAAAACACGTTAGGTTGACCAGATATCCGCGAAAAAATTTTGAGCGTAAGCCAATTTTTTTGAAATATAGTTTTTTTAGTCAGAACGCCATGTAAACCCACCCTAACCCTACAAAAGTATGTTCCGGACCCCGCTCGAGCAAACGACTATCATGGGCTGTTAGAACACGTTGAGTTGACCGGATATCAGTAAAAAAATTTTGGGCATAAAGCGATTTTGATAAATGACAGGTGTTTGATCGAATTCTGATCGAAGTACGGATGGGGGTGTTCCGGACCCCCCTGGGGGAAACGGCTTGGTGGGATGTTAGAACATGTTAAATAAACACGATTCTCACAAAAAAAATTTGGGCAGAAGCCAATTTAATTGAAATATAATTTTTTTAGTGAGAACGCCATATAAACCCACCCTAACTCTAAAAACGCATGTTCCGGACCCCGCTCGAGCAAACGACTATCATGGGCTATCAAAACACGTTAGGTTGACCAGATATCCGCGAAAAAATTTTGAGCGTAAGCCAATTTTTTTGAAATATAGTTTTTTTAGTCAGAACGCCATGTAAACCCACCCTAACCCTACAAAAGTATGTTCCGGACCCCGCTCGAGCAAACGACTATCATGGGCTGTTAGAACACGTTGAGATGACCGGATATCAGTGAAAAAATTTTGGGCGTAAAGCGATTTTGAAAAATGACAGGTGTTTGATCGAATTCTGATCGAAGTGAGGATCGGGGTGTTCCGGCCCCGCCTGGGGGAAACGGATTGGTGGGATGTTAGAACATGTTAAATAAACACGATTCTCACAAAAAAATGTTGGGCGGAAGCCAATTTTTTTTAAATAAAATTTTTTTAGTGAGAACGCCATATAAACCCACCCTAATTCTAAACACGTATGTTCCGGACCCCGCTCGAGCGACCGACTGTCATGGGCTATTAGAACACGTTCAGTTGACCGGCTATCAGCGAAAAAATTTTGGGCGTAAAGCGATTTTGAAAAATGACAGGTGTTTGATCGAAGTGCGGATGAGGGTGTTCTGGACCCCCTGGGGGAAACGGCTTGGTGGGATGTTAGAACATGTTAAATAAACACGATTGGCACAAAAAAATTTTGGTCGTAAGCCAATTTTTTTTAAATATAGTTTTTTAGGTCAGAACGCCATGTACACCCACCCTAACCCTAAAAAAGTATGATTCGGACCCCGCTCGAGCAAACAACTATCATGAGCTATTAGAACACGTTAAGTTGACCAGATATCCGCGAAAAAATTTTGAGCGTTAGCCAATTTTTTTGAAACATAGTTTTTTTAGTCAGAACGCCATGTAAACCCACCCTAACCCTAAAAAAGTATGTTCCGGACCCCGCTCGAGCAAACGACTATCATGGTTTATTAGAACACATTAAGTTGACCGGATATCAGTGAAAAAATTTTGGGCATAAGGCGATTTTGAAAAATGACAGGAGTTTGATCGAATTCTGATCGAAGTTCTGATGGGGGTGGTCCGGACCCCTCTGGGGGAAACGGCATGGTGGGATGTTAGAACATGTTAAATAAACACCATTTGCACAAAAAATTTTTGGGCGTAAGCCAATTATTTTTAAATATAATTTTTTTAGTCAGAACGCCATGTAAACCCACCCTAATCCTAAAAAAGTATGTTCCGGACCCCGCTAGAGCAAACGACTATCATGGGCTATTAGAACACGTTGAGTTGACCGGATATCAGTGAAAAAATTTTGGGCATAAAGCGATTTTGAAAAATGTCAGGAGTTTGATCGAATTCTTATCGAAGTGCGGATGGGGGTGGTCCGGACCCCCCTGGGGGAAACGGCATGGTGCGATGTTAGAACATATTAAATAAACACCATTTGCACAAAAAATTTTTGGGCGCAAGCCAATTATTTTTAAATATAATTTTTTTAGTCAGAACGCCATGTAAACCCACCCTAATCCTACAAAAAGTATGTTCCGGACCCCGCTAGAGCAAACGACTATCATGGGCTATTAGAACACGTCAAGTTGACCAGATATCTGCGAAAAAACTTTGGGCGTAAGCCAATTTTTTTTAAATTCAGTTTTTTTTAGTCAGAACGCCATGTAAACCCACCCTAACCCTAAAAAAGTATGTTCCGGACCCCGCTCGAGCGAAGGACTATCATGGACTATTAGAACACGTTAAGTTGACCGGATATCAGTGAAAAAATTTTGGGCATAAAGCGATTTTGATAAGTGACAGGTGTTTGATCGAATTCTGATCGAAGTGAGGATCGGGGTGTTCCGGCCCCGCCTGGGGGAAACGGATTGGTGGGATGTTAGAACATGTTAAATAAACACGATTCTCACAAAAAAATGTTGGGCGTAAGCCAATTCTTTTGAATTATAATTTTTTTAGTGTGAACGCCATATAAACCCACCCTAACTCTAAAAACGTATGTTCCGGACCCCGCTCGAGCAAACGATTATCATGGGCTATTAGAACACATTAAGTTGATCGGATATCAGTGAAAAAAATTCGGGCATAAGGCGATTTTGAAAAATGACAGGAGTTTGATCGAATTCTGATCGAAGTGCTGATGGGGGTGGTCCGGACCCCCCTGGGGGAAACGGCATGGTGGGATGTTAGAACATGTTAAATAAACACCATTTGCACAAAAAATGTTTGGGCGTAAGCCAATTATTTTTAAATATAATTTTTTTAGTCAGAACGCCATGTAAACCCACGCTAATCCTAAAAAAGTATGTTCCGGACCCCGCTAGATCAAACGACTATCATGGGCTATTAGAACACGTTGAGTTGACCGGATATCAGTGAAAAAATTTTGGGCGTAAAGCGATTTTGAAAAATGACAGGTGTTTGATCGAATTCTGATCGAAGTGCGGATGGGGGTGTTCCGGACCCCCCTGGGGGAAACGGCTTGGTGGGATGTTAGAACATGTTAAATAAACACGATTTGCACAAAAAATGTTTGGGCTTAAGCCATTTTTTTGAAACATAATTTTTTTAGTCAGAACGCCATGTAAACCCACGCTAATCCTAAAAAAGTATGTTCCGGACCCCGCTAGAGCAAACGACTATCATGGTCTATTAGAACACTTGAGTTGACGGGATATCAGTGAAAAAATTTTGAGCACAAAGCGATTTTGAAAAATGACAGGTGTTTGATCGAAGTGCGGATGAGGGTGTTCCGGACCCCCTGGGGGAAACGGCTTGGTGGGATGTTAGAACATGTTAAATAAACACGATTGGCACAAAAAAATTTTGGTCGCAAGCCAATTTTTTTTAAATATAGTTTTTTTAGTCAGAACGCCATGTACACCCACCCTAACCCTAAAAAAGTATGATTCGGACCCCGCTCGAGCAAAAAACTATCATGAGCTATTAGAACACGTTAGGTTGACCAGATATCCGCGAAAAAATTTTGAGCGTTAGCCAATTTTTTTGAAACATAGTTTTTTTGGTCAGAACGCCATGTAAACCCACTCTAACCCTAAAAAAGTATGTTCTGGACCCCGCTCGAGCAAACGACTATCATGGGCTAATAGAACACATTAAGTTGACCGGATATCAGTGAAAAAATTTTGGGCATAAAGCGATTTTGATAAATGACAGGTGTTTGATCGAATTCTGATCGAAGTGCGGATGGGGGTGTTCCCGACCCCCCTGGGGGAAACGGCTTGGTGGGAAGTTAGAACATGTTAAATAAACACCATTTGCACAAAAAATTTTTGGGCGTAAGCCAATTATTTTTAAATATAATTTTTTTAGTCAGAACGCCATGTAAACCCACCCTAATCCTAAAAAAAGTATGTTCCGGACCCCGCTAGAGCAAACGACTATCATGGGCTATTAGAACACGTTGAGTTGACCGGATATCAGTGCAAAAATTTTGGGCATAAAGCGATTTTGATAAATGACAGGTGTTTGATCGAATTCTGATCGAAGTGCGGATGGGGGTGTCCCGGACCCCCCTGGGGGAAACGGCTTGGTGGGAAGTTAGAACATGTTAAATAAACAGGATTCTCACAAAAAAATTTAGGGCGTAAGCCAATTTTTTTGAATTATAATTTTTTTAGTGTGAACGCCATATAAACCCACCCTAACTCTAAAAACGTATGTTCCGGACCCCGCTCGAGCAAACGATTATCATGGGCTATTAGAACACGTTAAGTTGACCAGATATCCGCGAAAAAATTTTGAGCGTTAGCCAATTTTTTTGAAACATAGTTTTTTTAGTCAGAACGCCATGTAAACCCACCCTAACCCTAAAAAAGTATGTTCCGGACCCCGCTCGAGCAAACGACTATCATGGGCTATTAGAACACGTTAAGTTGACCAGATATCCGCGAAAAAATTTTGAGCGTTAGCCAATTTTTTTGAAACATAGTTTTTTTAGTCAGAACGCCATGTAAACCCACCCTAACCCTAAAAAAGTATGTTCTGGACCCCGCTCGAGCAAACGACTATCATGGGCTATTAGAACACGTTAAGTTGACCAGATATCCGCGAAAAAATTTTGAGCGTTAGCCAATTTTTTTGAAACATAGTTTTTTTAGTCAGAACGCCATGTAAACCCACCCTAACCCTAAAAAAGTATGTTCTGGACCCCGCTCGAGCAAACGACTATCATGGGCTATTAGAACACATTAGGTTGAGCGGATATCAGTGAAAAAATTTTGGGCATAAAGCGATTTTGAAAAATGACAGGTGTTTGATCGAAGTGCGGATGAGGGTGTTCCGGACCCCCTTGGTGGGATGTTAGAACATGTTAAATAAACACGATTGGCACAAAAAAATTTTGGGCGTAAGTCAATTTTTTTTAAATATAATTTTTTTAGTCAGAACGCCATGTAAACCCACCCTAATCCTAAAAAAGTATGTTCCGGACCCCGCTAGAGCAAACGACTATCATGGGCTATTAGAACACATTAAGTTGACCGGATATCAGTGAAAAAATTTTGGGCATAAAGCGGTTTTGAAAAATGAAAGGAGTTTGATCGAATTCTGATCGAAGTGCTGATGGGGGTGGTCCGGACCCGCCTGGGGGAAACGGCATGGTGGGATGTTAGAACATGTTAAATAAACACGATTCTCACAAAAAAATTTAGGGCGTAAGCCAATTTTTTTGAATTATAATTTTTTTAGTGTGAACGCCATATAAACCCACCCTAACTCTAAAAACGTATGTTCCGGACCCCGCTCGAGCAAACGATTATCATGGGCTATTAGAACACGTTAAGTTGACCAGATATCCGCGAAAAAATTTTTAGCGTTGGCCAATTTTTTTGAAACATAGTTTTTTTAGTCAGAACGCCATGTAAACCCACCCTAACCCTAAAAAAGTATGTTCCGGACCCCGCTCGAGCAAACGACTATCATGGGCTATTAGAACACATTAAGTTGACCGGATATCAGTGAAAAAATTTTGGGCATAAGGCGATTTTGAAAAATGACAGGAGTTTGATCGAATCCTGATCGAAGTGCTGATGGGGGTGGTCCGGACCCCCCTGGGGGAAACGGCATGGTGGGATGTTAGAACATGTTAAATAAACACCATTTGCACAAAAAATTTTTGGGCGTAAGCCAATTATTTTTAAATATATTTTTTTTAGTCAGAACGCCATGTAAACCCACCCTAATCCTAAAAAAAGTATGTTCCGGACCCCGCTAGAGCAAACGACTATCATGGGCTATTAGAACACGTTAAGTTGACCAGATATCTGCGAAAAAATGTTGGGCGTTAGCCAATTATTTTGAAACATAGTTTTTTTAGTCAGAACGCCATGTAAACCCACTCTAACCCTAAAAAAGTATGTTCTGGACCCCGCTCGAGCAAACGACTATCATGGGCTATTAGAACACATTAAGTTGACCGGATATCAGTGAAAAAATTTTGGGCATAAAGCGGTTTTGAAAAATGACAGGAGTTTGATCGAATTCTGATCGAAGTGCGGATGGGGGTGGTCCGGACCCCCCTGGGGGAAACGGCATGGTGGGATGTTAGAACATGTTAAATAAACACCATTTGCACAAAAAATTTTTGGGCGTAAGCCAATTATTTTTAAATATAATTTTTTTAGTCAGAACGCCATGTAAACCCACCCTAATCCTAAAAATATTATGTTCCGGACCCCGCTAGAGCAAACGACTATCATGGGCTATTAGAACACGTTGAGTTGACCGGATATCAGTGAAAAAATTTTGGGCATAAAGCGATTTTGATAAATGACAGGTGTTTGATCGAATTCTCATCGAAGTGCGGATGGGGGTGTTCCGGACCGCCCTGGGGGAAACGGCTTGGTGGGAAGTTAGAACATGTTAAATAAACACGATTCTCACAAAAAAATTTAGGGCGTAAGCCAATTTTTTTGAATTATAATTTTTTTAGTGTGAACGCCATATAAACCCACCCTAACTCTAAAAACGTATGTTCCGGACCCCGCTCGAGCAAACGATTATCATGGGCTATTAGAACACGTTAAGTTGACCAGATATCCGCGAAAAAATTTTGAGCGTTAGCCAATTTTTTTGAAACATAGTTTTTTTAGTCAGAACGCCATGTAAACCCACCCTAACCCTAAAAAAGTATGTTCCGGACCCCGCTCGAGCAAACGACTATCATGGGCTATTAGAACACGTTAAGTTGACCAGATATCCGCGAAAAAATTTTGAGCGTTAGCCAATTTTTTTGAAACATAGTTTTTTTAGTCAGAACGCCATGTAAACCCACCCTAACCCTAAAAAAGTATGTTCTGGACCCGGCTCGAGCAAACGACTATCATGGGCTAGAACACGTTATGTTGACCAGATATCCGCGAAAAAATTTTGAGCGTTAGCCAATTTTTTTGAAACATAGTTTTTTTAGTCAGAACGCCATGTAAACACACCCTAACCCTAAAAAAGTATGTTCTGGACCCCGCTCGAGCAAACGACTATCATGGGCTATTAGAACACATTAGGTTGAGCGGATATCAGTGAAAAAATTTTGGGCATAAAGCGATTTTGAAAAATGACAGGTGTTTGATCGAAGTCCGGATGAGGGTGTTCCGGACCCCCTTGGTGGGATGTTAGAACATGTTAAATAAACACGATTGGCACAAAAAAATTTTGGGCGTAAGTCAATTTTTTTTAAATATAATTTTTTTAGTCAGAACGCCATGTAAACCCACCCTAATCCTAAAAAAGTATGTTCCGGACCCCGCTAGAGCAAACGACTATCATGGGCTATTAGAACACGTTGAGTTGACCGGATATCAGTAAAAAAATTTTGGGCATAAAGCGATTTTGATAAATGACAGGTGTTTGATCGAATTCTGATCGAAGTACGGATGGGGGTGTTCCGGACCCCCCTGGGGGAAACGGCTTGGTGGGATGTTAGAACATGTTAAATAAACACGATTCTCACAAAAAAATTTAGGGCGTAAGCCAATTTTTTTGAATTATAATTTTTTTAGTGTGAACGCCATATAAACCCACCCTAACTCTAAAAACGTATGTTCCGGACCCCGCTCGAGCAAACGATTATCATGGGCTATTAGAACACGTTAAGTTGACCAGACATCCGCGAAAAAATTTTGAGCGTTAGCCAATTTTTTTGAAACATAGTTTTTTTAGTCAGAACGCCATGTAAACCCACCCTAACCCTAAAAAAGTATGTTCCGGACCCCGCTCGAGCAAACGACTATCATGGGCTATTAGAACACGTTAAGTTGACCAGATATCCGCGAAAAAATTTTGAGCGTTAGCCAATTTTTTTGAAACATAGTTTTTTTAGTCAGAACGCCATGTAAACCCACCCTAACCCTAAAAAAGTATGTTCTGGACCCCGCTCGAGCAAACGACTATCATGGGCTATTAGAACACGTTAAGTTGACCAGATATCCGCGAAAAAATTTTGAGCGTTAGCCAATTTTTTTGAAACATAGTTTTTTTAGTCAGAACGCCATGTAAACCCACCCTAACCCTAAAAAAGTATGTTCTGGACCCCGCTCGAGCAAACGACTATCATGGGCTATTAGAACACATTAGGTTGAGCGGATATCAGTGAAAAAATTTTGGGCATAAAGCGATTTTGAAAAATGACAGGTGTTTGATCGAAGTGCGGATGAGGGTGTTCCGGACCCCCTTGGTGGGATGTTAGAACATGTTAAATAAACACGATTGGCACAAAAAAATTTTGGGCGTAAGTCAATTTTTTTTAAATATAATTTTTTTAGTCAGAACGCCATGTAAACCCACCCTAATCCTAAAAAAGTATGTTCCGGACCCCGCTAGAGCAAACGACTATCATGGGCTATTAGAACACGTCAAGTTGACCAGATATCTGCGAAAAAACTTTGGGCGTAAGCCAATTTTTTTTAAATTCAGTTTTTTTAGTCAGAACGCCATGTAAACCCACCCTAACCCTAAAAACGCATGTTCCGGACCCCGCTCGAGCAAACGACTATCATGGGCTATCAAAACACGTTAGGTTGACCAGATATCCGCGAAAAAATTTTGAGCGTAAGCCAATTTTTTTGAAACATAATTTTTTTAGTCAGAACGCCATGTAAACCCACGCTAATCCTAAAAAAGTATGTTCCGGACCCCGCTAGAGCAAACGACTATCATGGTCTATTAGAACACTTGAGTTGACGGGATATCAGTGAAAAAATTTTGAGCACAAAGCGATTTTGAAAAATGACAGGTGTTTGATCGAAGTGCGGATGAGGGTGTTCCGGACCCCCTGGGGGAAACGGCTTGGTGGGATGTTAGAACATGTTAAATAAACACGATTGGCACAAAAAAATTTTGGTCGCAAGCCAATTTTTTTTAAATATAGTTTTTTTAGTCAGAACGCCATGTACACCCACCCTAACCCTAAAAAAGTATGATTCGGACCCCGCTCGAGCAAAAAACTATCATGAGCTATTAGAACACGTTAGGTTGACCAGATATCCGCGAAAAAATTTTGAGCGTTAGCCAATTTTTTTGAAACATAGTTTTTTTGGTCAGAACGCCATGTAAACCCACTCTAACCCTAAAAAAGTATGTTCTGGACCCCGCTCGAGCAAACGACTATCATGGGCTAATAGAACACATTAAGTTGACCGGATATCAGTGAAAAAATTTTGGGCATAAAGCGATTTTGAAAAATGACAGGTGTTTGATCGAATTCTGATCGAAGTGCGGATGGGGGTGTTCCCGACCCCCCTGGGGGAAACGGCTTGGTGGGAAGTTAGAACATGTTAAATAAACACCATTTGCACAAAAAATTTTTGGGCGTAAGCCAATTATTTTTAAATATAATTTTTTTAGTCAGAACGCCATGTAAACCCACCCTAATCCTAAAAAAAGTATGTTCCGGACCCCGCTAGAGCAAACGACTATCATGGGCTATTAGAACACGTTGAGTTGACCGGATATCAGTGCAAAAATTTTGGGCATAAAGCGATTTTGAAAAATGACAGGTGTTTGATCGAATTCTGATCGAAGTGCGGATGGGGGTGTTCCGGACCCCCCTGGGGGAAACGGCTTGGTGGGATGTTAGAACATGTTAAATAAACACGATTTGCACAAAAAATGTTTGGGCTTAAGCCATTTTTTTGAAACATAATTTTTTTAGTCAGAACGCCATGTAAACCCACGCTAATCCTAAAAAAGTATGTTCCGGACCCCGCTAGAGCAAACGACTATCATGGTCTATTAGAACACTTGAGTTGACGGGATATCAGTGAAAAAATTTTGAGCACAAAGCGATTTTGAAAAATGACAGGAGTTTGATCGAATTCTGATCGAAGTTCTGATGGGGGTGGTCCGGACCCCTCTGGGGGAAACGGCATGGTGGGATGTTAGAACATGTTAAATAAACACCATTTGCACAAAAAATTTTTGGGCGTAAGCCAATTATTTTTAAATATAATTTTTTTAGTCAGAACGCCATGTAAACCCACCCTAATCCTAAAAAAGTATGTTCCGGACCCCGCTAGAGCAAACGACTATCATGGGCTATTAGAACACGTTGAGTTGACCGGATATCAGTGAAAAAATTTTGGGCATAAAGCGATTTTGAAAAATGTCAGGAGTTTGATCGAATTCTTATCGAAGTGCGGATGGGGGTGGTCCGGACCCCCCTGGGGGAAACGGCATGGTGCGATGTTAGAACATATTAAATAAACACCATTTGCACAAAAAATTTTTGGGCGCAAGCCAATTATTTTTAAATATAATTTTTTAGTCAGAACGCCATGTAGACCCACCCTAATCCTACAAAAAGTATGTTCCGGACCCCGCTAGAGCAAACGACTATCATGGGCTATTAGAACACGTCAAGTTGACCAGATATCTGCGAAAAAACTTTGGGCGTAAGCCAATTTTTTTTAAATTCAGTTTTTTTAGTCAGAACGCCATGTAAACCCACCCTAACCCTAAAAAAGTATGTTCCGGACCCCGCTCGAGCGAAGGACTATCATGGACTATTAGAACACGTTAAGTTGACCGGATATCAGTGAAAAAATTTTGGGCATAAAGCGATTTTGATAAGTGACAGGTGTTTGATCGAATTCTGATCGAAGTGAGGATCGGGGTGTTCCGGCCCCGCCTGGGGGAAACGGATTGGTGGGATGTTAGAACATGTTAAATAAACACGATTCTCACAAAAAAATGTTGGGCGTAAGCCAATTCTTTTGAATTATAATTTTTTTAGTGTGAACGCCATATAAACCCACCCTAACTCTAAAAACGTATGTTCCGGACCCCGCTCGAGCAAACGATTATCATGGGCTATTAGAACACATTAAGTTGATCGGATATCAGTGAAAAAAATTCGGGCATAAGGCGATTTTGAAAAATGACAGGAGTTTGATCGAATTCTGATCGAAGTGCGGATGGGGGTGTTCCGGACCCCCCTGAGGGAAACGGCATGGTGGGATGTTAGAACATGTTAAATAAACACCATTTGCACAAAAAATGTTTGGGCGTAAGCCAATTATTTTTAAATATAATTTTTTTAGTCAGAACGCCATGTAAACCCACGCTAATCCTAAAAAAGTATGTTCCGGACCCCGCTAGATCAAACGACTATCATGGGCTATTAGAACACGTTGAGTTGACCGGATATCAGTGAAAAAATTTTGGGCGTAAAGCGATTTTGAAAAATGACAGGTGTTTGATCGAATTCTGATCGAAGTGCGGATGGGGGTGTTCCGGACCCCCCTGGGGGAAACGGCTTGGTGGGATGTTAGAACATGTTAAATAAACACGATTTGCACAAAAAATGTTTGGGCTTAAGCCATTTTTTTGAAACATAATTTTTTTAGTCAGAACGCCATGTAAACCCACGCTAATCCTAAAAAAGTATGTTCCGGACCCCGCTAGAGCAAACGACTATCATGGTCTATTAGAACACTTGAGTTGACGGGATATCAGTGAAAAAATTTTGAGCACAAAGCGATTTTGAAAAATGACAGGTGTTTGATCGAAGTGCGGATGAGGGTGTTCCGGACCCCCTGGGGGAAACGGCTTGGTGGGATGTTAGAACATGTTAAATAAACACGATTGGCACAAAAAAATTTTGGTCGCAAGCCAATTTTTTTTAAATATAGTTTTTTTAGTCAGAACGCCATGTACACCCACCCTAACCCTAAAAAAGTATGATTCAGACCCCGCTCGAGCAAAAAACTATCATGAGCTATTAGAACACGTTAGGTTGACCAGATATCCGCGAAAAAATTTTGAGCGTTAGCCAATTTTTTTGAAACATAGTTTTTTTGGTCAGAACGCCATGTAAACCCACTCTAACCCTAAAAAAGTATGTTCTGGACCCCGCTCGAGCAAACGACTATCATGGGCTAATAGAACACATTAAGTTGACCGGATATCAGTGAAAAAATTTTGGGCATAAAGCGATTTTGAAAAATGACAGGTGTTTGATCGAATTCTGATCGAAGTGCGGATGGGGGTGTTCCCGACCCCCCTGGGGGAAACGGCTTGGTGGGAAGTTAGAACATGTTAAATAAACACCATTTGCACAAAAAATTTTTGGGCGTAAGCCAATTATTTTTAAATATAATTTTTTTAGTCAGAACGCCATGTAAACCCACCCTAATCCTAAAAAAAGTATGTTCCGGACCCCGCTAGAGCAAACGACTATCATGGGCTATTAGAACACGTTGAGTTGACCGGATATCAGTGCAAAAATTTTGGGCATAAAGCGATTTTGATAAATGACAGGTGTTTGATCGAATTCTGATCGAAGTGCGGATGGGGGTGTCCCGGACCCCCCTGGGGGAAACGGCTTGGTGGGAAGTTAGAACATGTTAAATAAACAGGATTCTCACAAAAAAATTTAGGGCGTAAGCCAATTTTTTTGAATTATAATTTTTTTAGTGTGAACGCCATATAAACCCACCCTAACTCTAAAAACGTATGTTCCGGACCCCGCTCGAGCAAACGATTATCATGGGCTATTAGAACACGTTAAGTTGACCAGATATCCGCGAAAAAATTTTGAGCGTTAGCCAATTTTTTTGAAACATAGTTTTTTTAGTCAGAACGCCATGTAAACCCACCCTAACCCTAAAAAAGTATGTTCCGGACCCCGCTCGAGCAAACGACTATCATGGGCTATTAGAACACGTTAAGTTGACCAGATATCCGCGAAAAAATTTTGAGCGTTAGCCAATTTTTTTGAAACATAGTTTTTTTAGTCAGAACGCCATGTAAACCCACCCTAACCCTAAAAAAGTATGTTCTGGACCCCGCTCGAGCAAACGACTATCATGGGCTATTAGAACACGTTAAGTTGACCAGATATCCGCGAAAAAATTTTGAGCGTTAGCCAATTTTTTTGAAACATAGTTTTTTTAGTCAGAACGCCATGTAAACCCACCCTAACCCTAAAAAAGTATGTTCTGGACCCCGCTCGAGCAAACGACTATCATGGGCTATTAGAACACATTAGGTTGAGCGGATATCAGTGAAAAAATTTTGGGCATAAAGCGATTTTGAAAAATGACAGGTGTTTGATCGAAGTGCGGATGAGGGTGTTCCGGACCCCCTTGGTGGGATGTTAGAACATGTTAAATAAACACGATTGGCACAAAAAAATTTTGGGCGTAAGTCAATTTTTTTTAAATATAATTTTTTTAGTCAGAACGCCATGTAAACCCACCCTAATCCTAAAAAAGTATGTTCCGGACCCCGCTAGAGCAAACGACTATCATGGGCTATTAGAACACATTAAGTTGACCGGATATCAGTGAAAAAATTTTGGACATAAAGCGGTTTTGAAAAATGAAAGGAGTTTGATCGAATTCTGATCGAAGTGCTGATGGGGGTGGTCCGGACCCGCCTGGGGGAAACGGCATGGTGGGATGTTAGAACATGTTAAATAAACACGATTCTCACAAAAAAATTTAGGGCGTAAGCCAATTTTTTTGAATTATAATTTTTTTAGTGTGAACGCCATATAAACCCACCCTAACTCTAAAAACGTATGTTCCGGACCCCGCTCGAGCAAACGATTATCATGGGCTATTAGAACACGTTAAGTTGACCAGATATCCGTGAAAAAATTTTTAGCGTTGGCCAATTTTTTTGAAACATAGTTTTTTTAGTCAGAACGCCATGTAAACCCACCCTAACCCTAAAAAAGTATGTTCCGGACCCCGCTCGAGCAAACGACTATCATGGGCTATTAGAACACATTAAGTTGACCGGATATCAGTGAAAAAATTTTGGGCATAAGGCGATTTTGAAAAATGACAGGAGTTTGATCGAATCCTGATCGAAGTGCTGATGGGGGTGGTCCGGACCCCCCTGGGGGAAACGGCATGGTGGGATGTTAGAACATGTTAAATAAACACCATTTGCACAAAAAATTTTTGGGCGTAAACCAATTATTTTTAAATATATTTTTTTTAGTCAGAACGCCATGTAAACCCACCCTAATCCTAAAAAAAGTATGTTCCGGACCCCGCTAGAGCAAACGACTATCATGGGCTATTAGAACACGTTAAGTTGACCAGATATCTGCGAAAAAATGTTGGGCGTTAGCCAATTATTTTGAAACATAGTTTTTTTAGTCAGAACGCCATGTAAACCCACTCTAACCCTAAAAAAGTATGTTCTGGACCCCGCTCGAGCAAACGACTATCATGGGCTATTAGAACACATTAAGTTGACCGGATATCAGTGAAAAAATTTTGGGCATAAAGCGGTTTTGAAAAATGACAGGAGTTTGATCGAATTCTGATCGAAGTGCGGATGGGGGTGGTCCGGACCCCCCTGGGGGAAACGGCATGGTGGGATGTTAGAACATGTTAAATAAACACCATTTGCACAAAAAATTTTTGGGCGTAAGCCAATTATTTTTAAATATAATTTTTTTAGTCAGAACGCCATGTAAACCCACCCTAATCCTAAAAAAGTATGTTCCGGACCCCGCTAGAGCAAACGACTATCATGGGCTATTAGAACACGTTGAGTTGACCGGATATCAGTGAAAAAATTTTGGGCATAAAGCGATTTTGATAAATGACAGGTGTTTGACCGAATTCTCATCGAAGTGCGGATGGGGGTGTTCCGGACCGCCCTGGGGGAAACGGCTTGGTGGGAAGTTAGAACATGTTAAATAAACACGATTCTCACAAAAAAATTTAGGGCGTAAGCCAATTTTTTTGAATTATAATTTTTTTAGTGTGAACGCCATATAAACCCACCCTAACTCTAAAAACGTATGTTCCGGACCCCGCTCGAGCAAACGATTATCATGGGCTATTAGAACACGTTAAGTTGACCAGATATCCGCGAAAAAATTTTGAGCGTTAGCCAATTTTTTTGAAACATAGTTTTTTTAGTCAGAACGCCATGTAAACCCACCCTAACCCTAAAAAAGTATGTTCCGGACCCCGCTCGAGCAAACGACTATCATGGGCTATTAGAACACGTTAAGTTGACCAGATATCCGCGTAAAAATTTTGAGCGTTAGCCAATTTTTTTGAAACATAGTTTTTTTAGTCAGAACGCCATGTAAACCCACCCTAACCCTAAAAAAGTATGTTCTGGACCCCGCTCGAGCAAACGACTATCATGGGCTAGAACACGTTAAGTTGACCAGATATCCGCGAAAAAATTTTGAGCGTTAGCCAATTTTTTTGAAACATAGTTTTTTTAGTCAGAACGCCATGTAAACCCACCCTAACCCTAAAAAAGTATGTTCTGGACCCCGCTCGAGCAAACGACTATCATGGGCTATTAGAACACATTAGGTTGAGCGGATATCAGTGAAAAAATTTTGGGCATAAAGCGATTTTGAAAAATGACAGGTGTTTGATCGAAGTCCGGATGAGGGTGTTCCGGACCCCCTTGGTGGGATGTTAGAACATGTTAAATAAACACGATTGGCACAAAAAAATTTTGGGCGTAAGTCAATTTTTTTTAAATATAATTTTTTTAGTCAGAACGCCATGTAAACCCACCCTAATCATAAAAAAGTATGTTCCGGACCCCGCTAGAGCAAACGACTATCATGGGCTATTAGAACACGTTGAGTTGACCGGATATCAGTAAAAAAATTTTGGGCATAAAGCGATTTTGATAAATGACAGGTGTTTGATCGAATTCTGATCGAAGTACGGATGGGGGTGTTCCGGACCCCCCTGGGGGAAACGGCTTGGTGGGATGTTAGAACATGTTAAATAAACACGATTCTCACAAAAAAATTTAGGGCGTAAGCCAATTTTTTTGAATTATAATTTTTTTAGTGTGAACGCCATATAAACCCACCTTAACTCTAAAAACGTATGTTCCGGACCCCGCTCGAGCAAACGATTATCATGGGCTATTAGAACACGTTAAGTTGACCAGATATCCGCGAAAAAATTTTGAGCGTTAGCCAATTTTTTTGAAACATAGTTTTTTTAGTCAGAACGCCATGTAAACCCACCCTAACCCTAAAAAAGTATGTTCCGGACCCCGCTCGAGCAAACGACTATCATGGGCTATTAGAACACGTTAAGTTGACCAGATATCCGCGAAAAAATTTTGAGCGTTAGCCAATTTTTTTGAAACATAGTTTTTTTAGTCAGAACGCCATGTAAACCCACCCTAACCCTAAAAAAGTATGTTCTGGACCCCGCTCGAGCAAACGACTATCATGGGCTATTAGAACACGTTAAGTTGACCAGATATCCGCGAAAAAATTTTGAGCGTTAGCCAATTTTTTTGAAACATAGTTTTTTTAGTCAGAACGCCATGTAAACCCACCCTAACCCTAAAAAAGTATGTTCTGGACCCCGCTCGAGCAAACGACTATCATGGGCTATTAGAACACATTAGGTTGAGCGGATATCAGTGAAAAAATTTTGGGCATAAAGCGATTTTGAAAAATGACAGGTGTTTGATCGAAGTGCGGATGAGGGTGTTCCGGACCCCCTTGGTGGGATGTTAGAACATGTTAAATAAACACGATTGGCACAAAAAAATTTTGGGCGTAAGTCAATTTTTTTTAAATATAATTTTTTTAGTCAGAACGCCATGCAAACCCACCCTAATCCTAAAAAAGTATGTTCCGGACCCCGCTAGAGCAAACGACTATCATGGGCTATTAGAACACGTCAAGTTGACCAGATATCTGCGAAAAAACTTTGGGCGTAAGCCAATTTTTTTTAAATTCAGTTTTTTTAGTCAGAACGCCATGTAAACCCACCCTAACCCTAAAAACGCATGTTCCGGACCCCGCTCGAGCAAACGACTATCATGGGCTATCAAAACACGTTAGGTTGACCAGATATCCGCGAAAAAATTTTGAGCGTAAGCCAATTTTTTTGAAATATAGTTTTTTTAGTCAGAACGCCATGTAAACCCACCCTAACCCTACAAAAGTATGTTCCGGACCCCGCTCGAGCAAACGACTATCATGGGCTGTTAGAACACGTTGAGTTGACCGGATATCAGTAAAAAAATTTTGGGCATAAAGCGAATTTGATAAATGACAGGTGTTTGATCGAATTCTGATCGAAGTACGGATGGGGGTGTTCCGGACCCCCCTGGGGGAAACGGCTTGGTGGGATGTTAGAACATGTTAAATAAACACGATTCTCACAAAAAAAATTTGGGCAGAAGCCAATTTAATTGAAATATAATTTTTTTAGTGAGAACGCCATATATACCCACCCTAACTCTAAAAACGCATGTTCCGGACCCCGCTCGAGCAAACGACTATCATGGGCTATCAAAACACGTTAGGTTGACCAGATATCCGCGAAAAAATTTTGAGCGTAAGCCAATTTTTTTGAAATATAGTTGTTTTAGTCAGAACGCCATGTAAACCCACCCTAACCCTACAAAAGTATGTTCCGGACCCCGCTCGAGCAAACGACTATCATGGGCTGTTAGAACACGTTGAGATGACCGGATATCAGTGAAAAAATTTTGGGCGTAAAGCGATTTTGAAAAATGACAGGTGTTTGATCGAATTCTGATCGAAGTGAGGATCGGGGTGTTCCGGCCCCGCCTGGGGGAAACGGATTGGTGGGATGTTAGAACATGTTAAATAAACACGATTCTCACAAAAAAATGTTGGGCGGAAGCCAATTTTTTTTAAATAAAATTTTTTTAGTGAGAACGCCATATAAACCCACCCTAATTCTAAACACGTATGTTCCGGACCCCGCTCGAGCGACCGACTGTCATGGGCTATTAGAACACGTTCAGTTGACCGGCTATCAGCGAAAAAATTTTGAGCGTTAGCCAATTTTTTTGAAACATAGTTTTTTTAGTCAGAACGCCATGTAAACCCACCCTAACCCTAAAAAAGTATGTTCTGGACCCCGCTCGAGCAAACGACTATCATGGGCTATTAGAACACGTTAAGTTGACCAGATATCCGCGAAAAAATTTTGAGCGTTAGCCAATTTTTTTGAAACATAGTTTTTTTAGTCAGAACGCCATGTAAACCCACCCTAACCCTAAAAAAGTATGTTCTGGACCCCGCTCGAGCAAACGACTATCATGGGCTATTAGAACACATTAGGTTGAGCGGATATCAGTGAAAAAATTTTGGGCATAAAGCGATTTTGAAAAATGACAGGTGTTTGATCGAAGTGCGGATGAGGGTGTTCCGGACCCCCTTGGTGGGATGTTAGAACATGTTAAATAAACACGATTGGCACAAAAAAATTTTGGGCGTAAGTCAATTTTTTTTAAATATAATTTTTTTAGTCAGAACGCCATGTAAACCCACCCTAATCCTAAAAAAGTATGTTCCGGACCCCGCTAGAGCAAACGACTATCATGGGCTATTAGAACACGTTGAGTTGACCGGATATCAGTAAAAAAATTTTGGGCATAAAGCGATTTTGATAAATGACAGGTGTTTGATCGAATTCTGATCGAAGTACGGATGGGGGTGTTCCGGACCCCCCTGGGGGAAACGGCTTGGTGGGATGTTAGAACATGTTAAATAAACACGATTCTCACAAAAAAATTTAGGGCGTAAGCCAATTTTTTTGAATTATAATTTTTTTAGTGTGAACGCCATATAAACCCACCCTAACTCTAAAAACGTATGTTCCGGACCCCGCTCGAGCAAACGATTATCATGGGCTATTAGAACACGTTAAGTTGACCAGATATCCGCGAAAAAATTTTGAGCGTTAGCCAATTTTTTTGAAACATAGTTTTTTTAGTCAGAACGCCATGTAAACCCACCCTAACCCTAAAAAAGTATGTTCCGGACCCCGCTCGAGCAAACGACTATCATGGGCTATTAGAACACGTTAAGTTGACCAGATATCCGCGAAAAAATTTTGAGCGTTAGCCAATTTTTTTGAAACATAGTTTTTTTAGTCAGAACGCCATGTAAACCCACCCTAACCCTAAAAAAGTATGTTCTGGACCCCGCTCGAGCAAACGACTATCATGGGCTATTAGAACACGTTAAGTTGACCAGATATCCGCGAAAAAATTTTGAGCGTTAGCCAATTTTTTTGAAACATAGTTTTTTTAGTCAGAACGCCATGTAAACCCACCCTAACCCTAAAAAAGTATGTTCTGGACCCCGCTCGAGCAAACGACTATCATGGGCTATTAGAACACATTAGGTTGAGCGGATATCAGTGAAAAAATTTTGGGCATAAAGCGATTTTGAAAAATGACAGGTGTTTGATCGAAGTGCGGATGAGGGTGTTCCGGACCCCCTTGGTGGGATGTTAGAACATGTTAAATAAACACGATTGGCACAAAAAAATTTTGGGCGTAAGTCAATTTTTTTTAAATATAATTTTTTTAGTCAGAACGCCATGTAAACCCACCCTAATCCTAAAAAAGTATGTTCCGTACCCCGCTAGAGCAAACGACTATCATGGGCTATTAGAACACGTCAAGTTGACCAGATATCTGCGAAAAAACTTTGGGCGTAAGCCAATTTTTTTTAAATTCAGTTTTTTTAGTCAGAACGCCATGTAAACCCACCCTAACCCTAAAAACGCATGTTCCGGACCCCGCTCGAGCAAACGACTATCATGGGCTATCAAAACACGTTAGGTTGACCAGATATCCGCGAAAAAATTTTGAGCGTAAGCCAATTTTTTTGAAATATAGTTTTTTTAGTCAGAACGCCATGTAAACCCACCCTAACCCTACAAAAGTATGTTCCGGACCCCGCTCGAGCAAACGACTATCATGGGCTGTTAGAACACGTTGAGTTGACCGGATATCAGTAAAAAAATTTTGGGCATAAAGCGATTTTGATAAATGACAGGTGTTTGATCGAATTCTGATCGAAGTACGGATGGGGGTGTTCCGGACCCCCCTGGGGGAAACGGCTTGGTGGGATGTTAGAACATGTTAAATAAACACGATTCTCACAAAAAAAATTTGGGCAGAAGCCAATTTAATTGAAATATAATTTTTTTAGTGAGAACGCCATATAAACCCACCCTAACTCTAAAAACGCATGTTCCGGACCCCGCTCGAGCAAACGACTATCATGGGCTATCAAAACACGTTAGGTTGACCAGATATCCGCGAAAAAATTTTGAGCGTAAGCCAATTTTTTTGAAATATAGTTTTTTTAGTCAGAACGCCATGTAAACCCACCCTAACCCTACAAAAGTATGTTCCGGACCCCGCTCGAGCAAACGACTATCATGGGCTGTTAGAACACGTTGAGATGACCGGATATCAGTGAAAAAATTTTGGGCGTAAAGCGATTTTGAAAAATGACAGGTGTTTGATCGAATTCTGATCGAAGTGAGGATCGGGGTGTTCCGGCCCCGCCTGGGGGAAACGGATTGGTGGGATGTTAGAACATGTTAAATAAACACGATTCTCACAAAAAAATGTTGGGCGGAAGCCAATTTTTTTTAAATAAAATTTTTTTAGTGAGAACGCCATATAAACCCACCCTAATTCTAAACACGTATGTTCCGGACCCCGCTCGAGCGACCGACTGTCATGGGCTATTAGAACACGTTCAGTTGACCGGCTATCAGCGAAAAAATTTTGGGCGTAAAGCGATTTTGAAAAATGACAGGTGTTTGATCGAAGTGCGGATGAGGGTGTTCTGGACCCCCTGGGGGAAACGGCTTGGTGGGATGTTAGAACATGTTAAATAAACACGATTGGCACAAAAAAATTTTGGTCGTAAGCCAATTTTTTTTAAATATAGTTTTTTAGGTCAGAACGCCATGTACACCCACCCTAACCCTAAAAAAGTATGATTCGGACCCCGCTCGAGCAAACAACTATCATGAGCTATTAGAACACGTTAAGTTGACCAGATATCCGCGAAAAAATTTTGAGCGTTAGCCAATTTTTTTGAAACATAGTTTTTTTAGTCAGAACGCCATGTAAACCCACCCTAACCCTAAAAAAGTATGTTCCGGACCCCGCTCGAGCAAACGACTATCATGGTTTATTAGAACACATTAAGTTGACCGGATATCAGTGAAAAAATTTTGGGCATAAGGCGATTTTGAAAAATGACAGGAGTTTGATCGAATTCTGATCGAAGTTCTGATGGGGGTGGTCCGGACCCCCCTGGGGGAAACGGCATGGTGGGATGTTAGAACATGTTAAATAAACACCATTTGCACAAAAAATTTTTGGGCGTAAGCCAATTATTTTTAAATATAATTTTTTTAGTCAGAACGCCATGTAAACCCACCCTAATCCTAAAAAAGTATGTTCCGGACCCCGCTAGAGCAAACGACTATCATGGGCTATTAGAACACGTTGAGTTGACCGGATATCAGTGAAAAAATTTTGGGCATAAAGCGATTTTGAAAAATGTCAGGAGTTTGATCGAATTCTTATCGAAGTGCGGATGGGGGTGGTCCGGACCCCCCTGGGGGAAACGGCATGGTGCGATGTTAGAACATATTAAATAAACACCATTTGCACAAAAAATTTTTGGGCGTAAGCCAATTATTTTTAAATATAATTTTTTTAGTCAGAACGCCATGTAAACCCACCCTAATCCTAAAAAAGTATGTTCCGGACCCCGCTAGAGCAAACGACTATCATGGGCTATTAGAACACGTCAAGTTGACCAGATATCTGCGAAAAAACTTTGGGCGTAAGCCAATTTTTTTTAAATTCAGTTTTTTTAGTCAGAACGCCATGTAAACCCACCCTAACCCTAAAAAAGTATGTTCCGGACCCCGCTCGAGCGAAGGACTATCATGGACTATTAGAACACGTTAAGTTGACCGGATATCAGTGAAAAAATTTTGGGCATAAAGCGATTTTGATAAGTGACAGGTGTTTGATCGAATTCTGATCGAAGTGAGGATCGGGGTGTTCCGGCCCCGCCTGGGGGAAACGGATTGGTGGGATGTTAGAACATGTTAAATAAACACGATTCTCACAAAAAAATGTTGGGCGTAAGCCAATTTTTTTGAATTATAATTTTTTTAGTGTGAACGCCATATAAACCCACCCTAACTCTAAAAACGTATGTTCCGGACCCCGCTCGAGCAAACGATTATCATGGGCTATTAGAACACATTAAGTTGATCGGATATCAGTGAAAAAAATTCGGGCATAAGGCGATTTTGAAAAATGACAGGAGTTTGATCGAATTCTGATCGAAGTGCTGATGGGGGTGGTCCGGACCCCCCTGGGGGAAACGGCATGGTGGGATGTTAGAACATGTTAAATAAACACCACTTGCACAAAAAATGTTTGGGCGTAAGCCAATTATTTTTAAATATAATTTTTTTAGTCAGAACGCCATGTAAACCCACGCTAATCCTAAAAAAGTATGTTCCGGACCCCGCTAGAGCAAACGACTATCATGGGCTATTAGAACACGTTGAGTTGACCGGATATCAGTGAAAAAATTTTGGGCGTAAAGCGATTTTGAAAAATGACAGGTGTTTGATCGAATTCTGATCGAAGTGCGGATGGGGGTGTTCCGGACCCCCCTGGGGGAAACGGCTTGGTGGGATGTTAGAACATGTTAAATAAACACGATTTGCACAAAAAATGTTTGGGCTTAAGCCATTTTTTTGAAACATAATTTTTTTAGTCAGAACGCCATGTAAACCCACGCTAATCCTAAAAAAGTATGTTCCGGACCCCGCTAGAGCAAACGACTATCATGGTCTATTAGAACACTTGAGTTGACGGGATATCAGTGAAAAAATTTTGAGCACAAAGCGATTTTGAAAAGTGACAGGTGTTTGATCGAAGTGCGGATGAGGGTGTTCCGGACCCCCTGGGGGAAACGGCTTGGTGGGATGTTAGAACATGTTAAATAAACACGATTGGCACAAAAAAATTTTGGTCGCAAGCCAATTTTTTTTAAATATAGTTTTTTTAGTCAGAACGCCATGTACACCCACCCTAACCCTAAAAAAGTATGATTCGGACCCCGCTCGAGCAAAAAACTATCATGAGCTATTAGAACACGTTAGGTTGACCAGATATCCGCGAAAAAATTTTGAGCGTTAGCCAATTTTTTTTAAACATAGTTTTTTTGGTCAGAACGCCATGTAAACCCACTCTAACCCTAAAAAAGTATGTTCTGGACCCCGCTCGAGCAAACGACTATCATGGGCTAATAGAACACATTAAGTTGACCGGATATCAGTGAAAAAAATTCGGGCATAAGGCGATTTTGAAAAATGACAGGAGTTTGATCGAATTCTGATCGAAGTGCTGATGGGGGTGGTCCGGACCCCCCTGGGGGAAACGGCATGGTGGGATGTTAGAACATGTTAAATAAACACCATTTGCACAAAAAATGTTTGGGCGTAAGCCAATTATTTTTAAATATAATTTTTTTAGTCAGAACGCCATGTAAACCCACGCTAATCCTAAAAAAGTATGTTCCGGACCCCGCTAGAGCAAACGACTATCATGGGCTATTAGAACACGTTGAGTTGACCGGATATCAGTGAAAAAATTTTGGGCGTAAAGCGATTTTGAAAAATGACAGGTGTTTGATCGAATTCTGATCGAAGTGCGGATGGGGGTGTCCCGGACCCCCCTGGGGGAAACGGCTTGGTGGGAAGTTAGAACATGTTAAATAAACAGGATTCTCACAAAAAAATTTAGGGCGTAAGCCAATTTTTTTGAATTACAATTTTTTTAGTATGAACGCCATATAAACCCACCCTAACTCTAAAAACGTATGTTCCGGACCCCGCTCGAGCAAACGATTATCATGGGCTATTAGAACACGTTCAGTTGACCAGATATCCGCGAAAAAATTTTGAGCGTTAGCCAATTTTTTTTAAACATAGTTTTTTAGTCAGAACGCCATGTAAACCCACCCTAACCCTAAAAAAGAATGTTCCGGACCCCGCTCGAGCAAACGACTATCATGGGCTATTAGAACACATTAAGTTGACCGGATATCAGTGAAAAAATTTCGGGCATAAGGCGATTTTGGAAAATGACAGGAGTTTGATCGAATTCTGATCGAAGTGCGGATGGTGGTGTTCCGGACCCCCCTGGGGAAACGGCATGGTGGGATGTTAGAACATGTTAAATAAACATCATTTGCACAAACATTTTTTGGGCGTCAGCCAATTATTTTTAAATATAATTTTTTTAGTCAGAACGCCATGTAAACCCACCCTAATCCTAAAACAGTATGTTCCGGACCCGGCTAGAGCAAACGACTATCATGGGCTATTAGAACACGTTGGGTTGACCGGATATCAGTGAAAAAATTTTGGGCATAAAGCGATTTTGAAAAATGACAGGAGTTTGATCGAATTCTGATCGAAGTGCGGATGGGGGTGTTCCGGACCCCCCTGGGGGAAACGGCATGGTGGGATGTTAGAACATGTTAAATAAACACCATTTGCACAAAATATTTTTGGGCGTAAGCCTATTATTTTTAAATATAATTTTTTTAGTCAGAACGCCATGTAAACCCACCCTAATCCTAAAAAAGTATGTTCCGGACCCCGCTCGAGCGACCGACTGTCATGGGCTATTAGAACACGTTAAGTTGACCGGATATCAGTGAAAAAATTTTGGGCGTAAAGCGATTTTGAAAAATGACAGGTGTTTGATCGAATTCTGATCGAAGTGAGGATCGGGGTGTTCCGGCTCCGCCTGGGGGAAACGGCATGGTGGGATGTTAGAACATGTTAAATAAACACCATTTGCACAAAATATTTTTGGGCGTAAGCCTATTATTTTTAAATATAATTTTTTTAGTCAGAACGCCATGTAAACCCACCCTAATCCTAAAACAGTATGTTCCGGACCCGGCTAGAGCAAACGACTATCATGGGCTATTAGAACACGTTGAGTTGACCGGATATCAGTGAAAAAATTTTGGGCATAAAGCGATTTTGATAAATGACAGGTGTTTGATCGATTTCTGATCGAAGTGCGGATGTTGGTGTTCCGGACCCCCCTGGGGGAAACGGCATGGTGGGATGTTAGAACATGTTAAATAAACGCCATTTGCTTGAAAATTTTTTGGGCGTAAGCCAATTATTTTTAAATATAATTTTTTAGTCAGAACGCCATGTAAACCAACCCTAACCCTAAAAAAGTATGTTCCGGACCCCGCTCGAGCGACCGACTGTCATGGGCTATTAGAACACGTTAAGTTGACCGGATATCAGTGAAAAAATTTTGGGCGTAAAGCGATTTTGAAAAATGACAGGTGTTTGATCGAATTCTGATCGAAGTGAGGATCGGGGTGTTCCGGCTCCGCCTGGGGGAAACGGCTTGGTGGGATGTTAGAACATGTTAAATAGACACGATTCTCACAAAAAAATTTTGTGCGGAAGCCAATTTTATTTAAAACATAATTTTTTTAGTGAGAACGCCATATAAACCCACCCTAACTCTAAACACGTATGTTCCGGACCCCGCTCAAGCAAACGACTATCATGGGCTATTAGAACACGTTAAGTTGACCAGATATCTGCGGAAAAATTTTGGGCGTAAGCCAATTTTTTTTAAATATAGTTTTTTTAGTCAGAACGCCATGTAAACCCACCCTAACCCTAAAAAAGTATGTTCCGGACCCCGCTTGAGCGAAGGACTATCATGGACTATTAGAACACGTTAAGTTGACCGGATATCAGTGAAAAAATTTTGGGCATAAAGCGCTTTTGATAAATGACAGGTGTTTGATCGAATTCTGATCGAAGTACGGATGAGGGTGTCTCGGACCCCCCTGGGAGAAACGGCATGGTGGGATGTTAGAACATGTTATATAAACACCATGTGCACAAAAAATTTTTGGGCGTAAGCCAATTATTTTTAAATATAATTTTGTCAGTCAGAACGCCATGTAAACCCACCCTAACCCTAAAAAAGTATATTCCGGACCCCGCTCGAGCGACCGACTGTCATGGGCTATCAGAACACGTTACTTTGACCGGATATCAGTGAAAAAATTTTGGGCGTAAAGCGATTTTGAAAATGACAGGTGTTTGATCGAGTTCTGATAGAAGTGAGGATCGGGGTGTTCCGGCCCCCCCTGGGGGAAACGGCTTGGTGGGATGTTAGAACATGTTAAATAAACACGATTTGCACAAAAAATGTTTGGGCTTGAGCCATTTTTTTGAAATATAATTTTTTTAGTCAGAACGCCATGTAAACCCACCCTAATCCTAAAAAAGTATATTCCGGACCCCGCTAGAGCAAACGACTATCATGGTCTATTAGAACACTTGAGTTTACGGGATATCAGTGAAAAAATTTTGAGCATAAAGCGATTTTGAAAAATGACAGGTGTTTGATCGAAGTGCGGATGAGGGTGTTCCGGACCCCCCTGGGGGAAACGGCTTGGTGGGATGTTAGAACATGTTAAATAAACACGATTGGCACAAAAAAATTTTGGTCGTAAGCCAATTTTTTTTAAATATAGTTTTTTTAGTCAGAACGCCATGTACACCCACCCTAACCCTAAAAAAGTATGTTCCGGACCCCGCTCGAGCAAACGACTATCATGGGCTATTAGAACACATTAAGTTGACCGGATATCAGTGAAAAAATGTTGGGCATAAGGCGATTTTGAAAAATGACAGGAGTTTGATCGAATTCTGATCGAAGTGCGGATGAGGGTGTTCCGGACCCCCCTGGGGGAAACGGCTTGGTGGGATGTTAGAACATGTTAAATAGACACGATTCTCACAAAAAAATTTTGTGCGGAAGCCAATTTAATTGAAATATAATTTTTTTAGTGAGAACGCCATATAAACTCACCCTAATCCTAAAAAAGTATGTTCCGAACCCCGCTCGAGCAAACGACTATCATGGGCTGTTAGAACACGTTGAGTTGACCGGATATCAGTGAAATATTTTGGCCGTAAAGCGATTTTGAAAAATGACAGGAGTTTGATCGAATTCTGATCGAAGTGCGGATGGTGGTGTTCCGGACCCCCCTGGGGAAACGGCATGGTGGGATGTTAGAACATGTTAAATAAACATCATTTGCACAAACATTTTTTGGGCGTCAGCCAATTATTTTTAAATATAATTTTTTTAGTCAGAACGCCATGTAAACCCACCCTAATCCTAAAACAGTATGTTCCGGACCCGGCTAGAGCAAACGACTATCATGGGCTATTAGAACACGTTGAGTTGACCGGATATCAGTGAAAAAATTTTGGGCATAAAGCGATTTTGATAAATGACAGGTGTTTGATCGATTTCTGATCGAAGTGCGGATGTTGGTGTTCCGGACCCCCCTGGGGGAAACGGCATGGTGGGATGTTAGAACATGTTAAATAAACGCCATTTGCATGAAAATTTTTTGGGCGTAAGCCAATTATTTTTAAATATAATTTTTTAGTCAGAACGCCATGTAAACCAACCCTAACCCTAAAAAAGTATGTTCCGGACCCCGCTCGAGCGACCGACTGTCATGGGCTATTAGAACACGTTAAGTTGACCGGATATCAGTGAAAAAATTTTGGGCGTAAAGCGATTTTGAAAAATGACAGGTGTTTGATCGAATTCTGATCGAAGTGCGGATGGGGGTGTTCCGGACCCCCCTGGGGGAAACGGCATGGTGGGATGTTAGAACATGTTAAATAAACACCATTTGCACAAAATATTTTTGGGCGTAAGCCTATTATTTTTAAATATAATTTTTTTAGTCAGAACGCCATGTAAACCCACCCTAATCCTAAAACAGTATGTTCCGGACCCGGCTAGAGCAAACGACTATCATGGGCTATTAGAACACGTTGAGTTGACCGGATATCAGTGAAAAAATTGTGGGCATAAAGCGATTTTGATAAATGACAGGTGTTTGATCGATTTCTGATCGAAGTGCGGATGTTGGTGTTCCGGACCCCCCTGGGGGAAACGGCATGGTGGGATGTTAGAACATGTTAAATAAACGCCATTTGCTTGAAAATTTTTTGGGCGTAAGCCAATTATTTTTAAATATAATTTTTTAGTCAGAACGCCATGTAAACCAACCCTAACCCTAAAAAAGTATGTTCCGGACCCCGCTCGAGCGACCGACTGTCATGGGCTATTAGAACACGTTAAGTTGACCGGATATCAGTGAAAAAATTTTGGGCGTAAAGCGATTTTGAAAAATGACAGGTGTTTGATCGAATTCTGATCGAAGTGAGGATCGGGGAGTTCCGGCTCCGCCTGGGGGAAACGGCTTGGTGGGATGTTAGAACATGTTAAATAGACACGATTCTCACAAAAAAATTTTGTGCGGAAGCCAATTTTATTTAAAACAATTTTTTTAGTGAGAACGCCATATAAACCCACCCTAACTCTAAACACGTATGTTCCGGACCCCGCTCAAGCAAACGACTATCATGGGCTATTAGAACACGTTAAGTTGACCAGATATCTGCGAAAAAATTTTGGGCGTAAGCCAATTTTTTTTAAATATAGTTTTTTTAGTCAGAACGCCATGTAAACCCACCCTAACCCTAAAAAAGTATGTTCCGGACCCCGCTTGAGCGAAGGACTATCATGGACTATTAGAACACGTTAAGTTGACCGGATATCAGTGAAAAAATTTTGGGCATAAAGCGCTTTTGATAAATGACAGGTGTTTGATCGAATTCTGATCGAAGTACGGATGAGGGTGTCTCGGACCCCCCTGGGAGAAACGGCATGGTGGGATGTTAGAACATGTTAAATAAACACCATGTGCACAAAAAATTTTTGGGCGTAAGCCAATTATTTTTAAATATAATTTTGTCAGTCAGAACGCCATGTAAACCCACCCTAACCCTAAAAAAGTATATTCCGGACCCCGCTCGAGCGACCGACTGTCATGGGCTATCAGAACACGTTACTTTGACCGGATATCAGTGAAAAAATTTTGGGCGTAAAGCGATTTTGAAAAATGACAGGTGTTTGATCGAGTTCTGATAGAAGTGAGGATCGGGGTGTTCCGGCCCCCCCTGGGGGAAACGGCTTGGTGGGATGTTAGAACATGTTAAATAAACACGATTTGCACAAAAAATGTTTGGGCTTGAGCCATTTTTTTGAAATATAATTTTTTTAGTCAGAACGCCATGTAAACCCACCCTAATCCTAAAAAAGTATATTCCGGACCCCGCTAGAGCAAACGACTATCATGGTCTATTAGAACACTTGAGTTTACGGGATATCAGTGAAAAATTTTGAGCATAAAGCGATTTTGAAAAATGACAGGTGTTTGATCGAAGTGCGGATGAGGGTGTTCCGGACCCCCCTTGGAGAAACGGCTTGGTGGGATGTTAGAACATGTTAAATAAACACGATTGGCACAAAAAAATTTTGGTCGTAAGCCAATTTTTTTTAAATATAGTTTTTTTAGTCAGAACGCCATGTACACCCACCCTAACCCTAAAAAAGTATGATTCGGACCCCGCTCGAGCAAACAACTATCATGAGCTATTAGAACACGTTAAGTTGACCAGATATCCGCGAAAAAATTTTGAGCGTTAGCCAATTTTTTTGAAACATAGTTTTTTTAGTCAGAACGCCATGTAAACCCACCCTAACCCTAAAAAAGTATGTTCCGGACCCCGCTCGAGCAAACGACTATCATGGGCTATTAGAACACATTAAGTTGACCGGATATCAGTGAAAAAATGTTGGGGATAAGGCGATTTTGAAAAATGACAGGAGTTTGATCGAATTCTGATCGAAGTGCGGATGAGGGTGTTCCGGACCCCCCTGGGGGAAACGGCTTGGTGGGATGTTAGAACATGTTAAATAAACACGATTGGCACAAAAAAATTTTGGTAGTAAGCCAATTTTTTTTAAATATAGTTTTTTTAGTCAGAACGCCATGTACACCCACCCTAACCCTAAAAAAGTATGTTCTGGACCCCGCTCGAGCAAACAACTATCATGGGCTATTAGAACACGTTAAGTTGACCAGATATCCGCGAAAAAATTTTGAGCGTTAGCCAATTTTTTTGAAACATAGTTTTTTTAGTCAGAACGCCATGTAAACCCACTCTAACCCTAAAAAAGTATGTTCTGGACCCCGCTCGAGCAAACAACTATCATGGGCTATTAGAACACATTAAGTTGACCGGATATCAGTGAAAAAATTTTGGGCATAAAGCGGTTTTGAAAAATGACAGGAGTTTGATCGAATTCTGATCGAATTGCGGATGGGGGTGGTCCGGACCCCCCTGGGGGAAACGGCATGGTGGGATGTTAGAACATGTTAAATAAACACCATTTGCACAAAAAATTTTTGGGCGTAAGCCAATTATTTTTAAATATAATTTTTTTAGTCAGAACGCCATGTAAACCCACCCTAATCCTAAAAAAGTATGTTCCGGACCCCGCTAGAGCAAACGACTATCATGGGCTATTAGAACACATTGAGTTGACCGGATAACAGTGAAAAAATTTTGGGCATAAAGCGATTTTGAAAAATGACAGGAGTTTGATCGAATTCTGATCGAATCGCGGATGGGGGTGGTCCGGACCCCCCTGGGGGAAACGGCATGGTGGGATGTTAGAACATGTTAAATAAACACCATTTGCACAAAAAATGTTTGGGCGTAAGCCAATTATTTTTAAATATAATTTTTTTAGTCAGAACGCCATGTAAACACACCCTAATCCTAAAAAAGTATGTTCTGGACCCCGCTCGAGCAAACGACTATCATGGGCTATTAGAACACGTTGAGTTGACCGGATATCAGTGAAAAAATTTTGGGCATAAAGCGATTTTGAAAAATGTCAGGAGTTCGATCGAATTCTGATCGAAGTGCGGATGGGGGTGGTCCGGACCCCCTGGGGGAAACGGCATGGTGGGATGTTAGAACATGTTAAATAAACACCATTTGCACAAAAAATTTTTGGGCGTAAGCCAATTATTTTTAAATATAATTTTTTTAGTCAGAACGCCATGTAAACCCACCCTAATCCTAAAAAAGTATGTTCCGGACCCCGCTAGAGCAAACGACTATCATGGGCTATTAGAACACGTTGAGTTGACCGGATATCAGTGAAAAAATTTTGGGCATAAGGCGATTTTGAAAAATGACAGGAGTTTGATCGAATTCTGATCGAAGTGCGGATGGGGGTGTTCCGGACCCCCCTGAGGGAAACGGCATGGTGGGATGTTAGAACATGTTAAATAAACACCATTTGCACAAAATATGTTTGGGCGTAAGCCAATTATTTATAAATATATTTTTTTTAGTCAGAACGCCATGTAAACCCACCCTAATCCTCAAAAAAGTATGTTCCGGACCCCGCTAGAGCAAACGACTAGCATGGGCTATTAGAACACGTTAAGTCGACCAGATATCTGCGAAAAAATTTTGGGCGTAAGCCAATTTATTTTAAATATAGTTTTTTTAGTCAGAACGCCATGTAAACCCACCCTAACACTAAAAAAGTATGTTCCGGACCCCGCTCGAGCGAAGGACTATCATGGACTATTAGAACACGTTAAGTTGACCGGATATCAGTGAAAAAATTTTGGGCATAAAGCGATTTTGATAAATGACAGGTGTTTGATCGAATTCTGATCGAAGTGCGGATGAGGGTGTTCCGGACCCCCCTGGGAGAAACGGCATGGTGGGATGTTAGAACATGTTAAATAAACACCATGTGGACAAAAAATTTTTGGGCGTAAGCCAATTATTTTTAAATATAATTTTGTCAGCCAGAACGCCATGTAAACCCACCCTAACCCTAAAAAAGTATATTCCGGAACCCGCTCGAGCGACCGACTGTCATGGGCTATCAGAACACGTTACTTTGACCGGATATCAGTGAAAAAATTTTGGGCGTAAAGCGATTTTGAAAAATGACAGGTGTTTGATCGAGTTCGGATGGGGGTGTTCCGGACCCCCCTGGGGGAAACGGCTTGGTGGGATGTTAGAACATGTTAAATAAACACGATTTGCACAAAAAATGTTTGGGCTTAAGCCATTTTTTTGAAATATAATTTTTTTAGTCAGAACGCCTTGTAAACCCACCCTAATCCTAAAAAAGGATATTCCGGACCCCGCTAGATCAAACGACAATCATGGTCTATTAGAATACTTAAGTTGACGGGATATCAGTGAAAAAATTTTGAGCATAAAGCGATTTTGAAAAATGACAGGTGTTTGATCGAAGTGCGGATGAGGGTGTTCCGGACCCCCCTGGGGGAAACGGCTTGGTGGGATGTTAGAACATGTTAAATAAACACGATTGGCACAAAAAAATTTTGGTCGTAAGCCAATTTTTTTTAAATATAGTTTTTTTAGTCAGAACGCCATGTACACCCACCCTAACCCTAAAAAAGTATGATTCGGACCCCGCTCGAGCAAACAACTATCATGAGCTATTAGAACACGTTAAGTTGACCAGATATCCGCGAAAAAATTTTGAGCGTTAGCCAATTTTATTGAAACATAGTTTTTTTAGTCAGAACGCCATGTAAACCCACTCTAACCCTAAAAAAGTATGTTCTGGACCCCGCTCGAGCAAACGACTATTATGGGCTATTAGAACACATTAAGTTGACCGGATATCAGTGAAAAAATTTTGGGCATAAAGCGGTTTTGAAAAATGACCGGAGTTTGATCGAATTCTGATCGAAGTGCGGATGGAGGTGGTCCGGACCCCCCTGGGGGAAACGGCATGGTGGGATGTTAGAACATGTTAAATAAACACCATTTGCACAAACAATTTTTGGGCGTAAGCCAATTATTTTTAAATATAATTTTTTTAGTCAGAACGCCATGTAAACCCACCCTAATCCTAAAAAAGTATGTTCCGGACCCCGCTCGAGCAAACGACTATTATGGGCTATTAGAACACATTAAGTTGACCGGATATCAGTGAAAAAATTTTGGGCATAAAGCGATTTTGAAAAATGACAGGAGTTTGATCGAATTGCGGATGGGGGTGGTCCGGACCCCCCTGGGGGAAACGGCATGGTGGGATGTTAGAACATGTTAAATAAACACCATTTGCACAAAAAATGTTTGGGCGTAAGCCAATTATTTTTAAATACAATTTTTTTAGTCAGAACGCCATGTAAACCTACCCTAATCCTAAAAAAGTATGTTCCGGACCCCGCTAGAGCAAACGACTATCATGGGCTATTAGAACACGTTGAGTTGACCGGATATCAGTGAAAAAATTTTGGGCATAAAGCGATTTTGAAAAATGTCAGGAGTTCGATCGAATTCTGATCGAAGTGCGGATGGGGGTGGTCCGGACCCCCCTGGGGGAAACGGCTTGGTGGGAAGTTAGAACATGTTAAATAAACACGATTCTCACAAAAAAATTTAGGGCGTAAGCCAATTTTTTTGAATTATAATTTTTTTAGTGTGAACGCCATATAAACCCACCCTAACGCTAAAAACGTATGTTCCGGACCCCGCTCGAGCAAACGATTATCATGGGCTATTAGAACACGTTAAGTTGACCGGCTATCAGCGAAACAATTTTGGGCGTAATGCGATTTTGAAAAATGACAGGTGTTTGATCGAATTCTGACCGAAGTGCGGATGGGGGTGTTCCGGACCCCCCTGGGGGAAACGGCTTGGTCGGATCTTAGAACATGTTAAATAAACACGATTTGCACAAAAAATGTTTGGGCTTAAGCCATTTTTTTTAAATATAATTTTTTTAGTCAGAACGCCTTGTAAACCCACCCTAATCCTAAAAAAGTATATTCCGGACCCCGCTAGAGCAAACGACTATCATGGTCTATTAGAACACTTGAGTTGACGGGATATCAGTGAAAAAATTTTGAGCATAAAGCGATTTTGAAAAATGACAGGTGTTTGATCGAAGTGCGGATGAGGGTGTTCCGGACCCCCCTGGGGGAAACGGCTTGGTGGGATGTTAGAACATGTTAAATAAACACGATTGGAACAAAAAAATTTTGGTCGTAAACCAATTTTTTTAAATATAGTTTTTTTTAGTCAGAACGCCATGTACACCCACCCTAATCCTAAAAAAGTATGTTCCGGACCCCGCTAGAGCAAATGACTATCATGCGCTATTAGAACACGTTGAGTTGACCGGATATCAGTGAAAAGATTTTGGGCATAAAGCGATTTTGATAAATGACAGATGTTTGATCGAATTCTGATCGAAGTACGGATGGGGGTGTTCCGGACCCCCCTGGGAGAAACGGCATGGTGGGATGTTAGAACATGTTAAATAAACACGATTCTCACAAAAAAATTTTGGGCGGAAGCCAATTTAATTGAAATATAATTTTTTTAGTGAGAACGCCATATAAACCCACCCTAACTCTAAAAACGCATGTTCCGGACCCCGCTCGAGCAAACGACTATCATGGGCTATTAGAACATGTTAACCTGACCAGATATCTGTGAAAAAATTTTGGGCGTAAGCCAATTTTTTTAAACTTAGTTTTTTTAGTCAGAACGCCATGTAAACCCACCCTAACCCTAAAAAAGTATATTCCGGACCCCGCTCGAGCGAAGGACTATCATGGACTATTAGAACACGTTAAGTTGACCGGATATCAGTGAAAAAATTTTGGGCATAAAGCGATTTTGATAAATGACAGGTGTTTGATCGAATTCTGATCGAAGTGCGGTTGAGGGTGTTCCGGACCCCCCTGGGAGAAACGGCATGGTGGGATGTTAGAACATGTTAAATAAACACCATGTGCGCAAAAATTTTTTGGGCGTATGCCAATTATTTTTAAATATAATTTTGTCAGTCAGAACGCCATGTAAACCCACCCTAACCCTAAAAAAGTATATTCCGGACCCCGCTCGAGCGACCGACTGTCTTGGGCTATCAGAACACGCTACTTTGACCGGATATCAGTGAAAAAATTTTGGGCGTAAAGCGATTTTGAAAAAGGACAGGTGTTTGATCGAGTTCTGATCGAAGTGAGGATCGGGGTGTTCCGGCCCCGCCTGGGGGAAACGGATCGGTGGGATGTTAGAACATGTTAAATAAACACGATTCTCACAAAAAAATGTTGAGCGGAAGCCAATTTTTTTTAAATAAAATTTTTTTAGTGAGAACGCCATATAAACCCACCCTAATTCTAAACACGTATGTTCCGGACCCCGCTCGAGCGACCGACTGTCATGGGCTATTAGAACACGTTCAGTTGACCGGCTATCAGCGAAACAATTTTGGGCGTGAAGCGATTTTGAAAAATGACAGGTGTTTGATCGAATTCTGATCGAAGTGCGGATGGGGGTGTTCCGGACCCCCCTGGGGGAAACGGCTTGGTCGGATGTTAGAACATGTTAAATAAACACGATTTGCACAAAAAATGTTTGGGCTTAAGCCATTTTTTTTAAATATAATTTTTTTAGTCAGAACGCCTTGTAAACCCACCCTAATCCTAAAAAAGTATATTCCGGACCCCGCTAGAGCAAACGACTATCATGGTCTATTAGAACACTTGAGTTGACGGGATATCAGTGAAAAAATTTTGAGCATAAAGCGATTTTGAAAAATGACAGGTGTTTGATCGAAGTGCGGATGAGGGTGTTCCGGACCCCCCTGGGGGAAACGGCTTGGTGGGATGTTAGAACATGTTAAATAAACACGATTGGCACAAAAAAATTTTGGTCGTAAACCAATTTTTTTAAATATAGTTTTTTTAGTCAGAACGCCATGTACACCCACCCTAACCCTAAAAAAGTATGATTCGGACCCCGCTCGAGCAAACAACTATCATGAGCTATTAGAACACGTTAAGTTGACCAGATATCCGCGAAAAAATTTTGAGCGTTAGCCAATTTTTTCGAAACATAGTTTTTTTAGTCAGAACGCCATGTAAACCCACTCTAACCCTAAAAAAGTATGTTCTGGACCCCGCTCGAGCAAACGACTATCATGGGCTATTAGAACACATTAAGTTGACCGGATATCAGTGAAAAAATTTTGGGCATAAAGCGGTTTTGAAAAATGACAGGAGTTTGATCGAATTCTGATCGAAGTGCGGATGGGGGTGGTCCGGACCCCCCTGGGGGAAACGGCATGGTGAGATGTTAGAACATGTTAAATAAACACCATTTGCACAAAAAATTTTTGGGCGTAAGCCAATTATTTTTAAATATAATTTTTTTAGTCAGAACGCCATGTAAACCCACCCTAATCCTAAAAAAGTATATTCCGGACCCCGCTAGAGCAAACGACTATCATGGTCTATTAGAACACTTGAGTTTACGGGATATCAGTGAAAAAATTTTGAGCATAAAGCGATTTTGAAAAATGACAGGTGTTTGATCGAAGTGCGGATGAGGGTGTTCCGGACCCCCCTTGGAGAAACGGCTTGGTGGGATGTTAGAACATGTTAAATAAACACGATTGGCACAAAAAAATTTTGGTCGTAAGCCAATTTTTTTTAAATATAGTTTTTTTAGTCAGAACGCCATGTACACCCACCCTAACCCTAAAAAAGTATGATTCGGACCCCGCTCGAGCAAACAACTATCATGAGCTATTAGAACACGTTAAGTTGACCAGATATCCGCGAAAAAATTTTGAGCGTTAGCCAATTTTTTTGAAACATAGTTTTTTTAGTCAGAACGCCATGTAAACCCACCCTAACCCTAAAAAAGTATGTTCCGGACCCCGCTCGAGCAAACGACTATCATGGGCTATTAGAACACATTAAGTTGACCGGATATCAGTGAAAAAATGTTGGGCATAAGGCGATTTTGAAAAATGACAGGAGTTTGATCGAATTCTGATCGAAGTGCGGATGAGGGTGTTCCGGACCCCCCTGGGGGAAACGGCTTGGTGGGATGTTAGAACATGTTAAATAAACACGATTGGCACAAAAAAATTTTGGTAGTAAGCCAATTTTTTTTAAATATAGTTTTTTTAGTCAGAACGCCATGTAGACCCACCCTAACCCTAAAAAAGTATGATTCGGACCCCGCTCGAGCAAACAACTATCATGAGCTATTAGAACACGTTAAGTTGACCAGATATCCGCGAAAAAATTTTGAGCGTTAGCCAATTTTTTTGAAACATAGTTTTTTTAGTCAGAACGCCATGTAAACCCAGTCTAACCCTAAAAAAGTATGTTCTGGACCCCGCTCGAGCAAACAACTATCATGGGCTATTAGAACACATTAAGTTGACCGGATATCAGTGAAAAAATTTTGGGCATAAAGCGGTTTTGAAAAATGACAGGAGTTTGATCGAATTCTGATCGAATTGCGGATGGGGGTGGTCCGGACCCCCCTGGGGGAAACGGCATGGTGGGATGTTAGAACATGTTAAATAAACACCATTTGCACAAAAAATTTTTGGGCGTAAGCCAATTATTTTTAAATATAATTTTTTTAGTCAGAACGCCATGTAAACCCACCCTAATCCTAAAAAAGTATGTTCCGGACCCCGCTAGAGCAAACGACTATCATGGGCTATTAGAACACGTTGAGTTGACCGGATAACAGTGAAAAAATTTTGGGCATAAAACGATTTTGAAAAATGACAGGAGTTTGATCGAATTCTGATCGAATCGCGGATGGGGGTGGTCCGGACCCCCCTGGGGGAAACGGCATGGTGGGATGTTAGAACATGTTAAATAAACACCATTTGCACAAAAAATGTTTGGGCGTAAGCCAATTATTTTTAAATATAATTTTTTTAGTCAGAACGCCATGTAAACCCACCCTAATCCTAAAAAAGTATGTTCCGGACCCCGCTAGAGCAAACGACTATCATGGGCTATTAGAACACGTTGAGTTGACAGGATATCAGTGAAAAAATTTTGGGCATAAAGCGATTTTGAAAAATGTCAGGAGTTCGATCGAATTCTGATCGAAGTGCGGATGGGGGTGGTCCGGACCCCCTGGGGGAAACGGCATGGTGGGATGTTAGAACATGTTAAATAAACACCATTTGCACAAAAAATTTTTGGGCGTAAGCCAATTATTTTTAAATATAATTTTTTTAGTCAGAACGCCATGTAAACCCACCCTAATCCTAAAAAAGTATGTTCCGGACCCCGCTAGAGCAAACGACTATCATGGGCTATTAGAACACGTTGAGTTGACCGGATATCAGTGAAAAAATTTTGGGCATAAAGCGATTTTGAAAAATGTCAGGAGTTCGATCGAATTCTGATCGAAGTGCGGATGGGGGTGGTCCGGACCCCCCTGGGGGAAACGGCATGGTGGGATGTTAGAACATGTTAAATAAACACCATTTGCACAAAAAATTTTTGGGCGTAAGCCAATTATTTTTAAATATATTTTTTTTAGTCAGAACGCCATGTAAACCCACCATAATCCTAAAAAAAGTATGTTCCGGACCCCGCTAGAGCAAACGACTATCATGGGCTATTAGAACACGTTGAGTTGACCGGATATCAGTGAAAAAATTTTGGGCATAAGGCGATTTTGAAAAATGACAGGAGTTTGATCGAATTCTGATCGAAGTGCTGATGGGGGTGGTCCGGACCCCCCTGGGGGAAAAAGCATGGTGGGATGTTAGAACATGTTAAATAAACACCATTTGCACAAAAAATGTTTGGGCGTAAGCCAATTATTTTTAAATATAATTTTTTTAGTCAGAACGCCATGTAAACCCACCCTAATCCTAAAAAAGTATGTTCCGGACCCCGCTAGAGCAAACGACTATCATGGGCTATTAGAACACGTTGAGTTGACCGGATATCAGTGAAAAAATTTTGGGCATAAAGCGATTTTGAAAAATGTCAGGAGTTCGATCGAATTCTGATCGAAGTGCTGATGGGGGTGGTCCGGACCCCCCTGGGGGAAACGGCATGGTGGGATGTTAGAACATGTTAAATAAACACCATTTGCACAAAAAATTTTTGGGCGTAAGCCAATTATTTATAAATATATTTTTTTTAGTCAGAACGCCATGTAAACCCACCCTAATCCTAAAAAAAGTATGTTCCGGACCCCGCTAGAGCAAACGACTAGCATGGGCTATTAGAACACGTTAAGTCGACCAGATATCTGCGAAAAAATTTTGGGCGTAAGCCAATTTATTTTAAATATAGTTTTTTTAGTCAGAACGCCATGTAAACCCACCCTAACCCTAAAAAAGTATGTTCCGGACCCCGCTCGAGCGAAGGACTATCATGGACTATTAGAACACGTTAAGTTGACCGGATATCAGTGAAAAAATTTTGGGCATAAAGCGATTTTGATAAATGACAGGTGTTTGATCGAATTCTGATCGAAGTGCGGATGAGGGTGTTCCGGACCCCCCTGGGAGAAACGGCATGGTGGGATGTTAGAACATGTTAAATAAACACCATGTGGACAAAAAATTTTTGGGCGTAAGCCAATTATTTTTAAATATAATTTTGTCAGCCAGAACGCCATGTAAACCCACCCTAACCCTAAAAAAGTATATTCCGGAACCCGCTCGAGCGACCGACTGTCACGGGCTATCAGAACACGTTACTTTGACCGGATATCAGTGAAAAAATTTTGGGCGTAAAGCGATTTTGAAAAATGACAGGTGTTTGATCGAGTTCGGATGGGGGTGTTCCGGACCCCCCTGGGGGAAACGGCTTGGTGGGATGTTAGAACATGTTAAATAAACACGATTTGCACAAAAAATGTTTGGGCTTAAGCCATTTTTTTGAAATATAATTTTTTTAGTCAGAACGCCTTGTAAACCCACCCTAATCCTAAAAAAGGATATTCCGGACCCCGCTAGATCAAACGACTATCATGGTCTATTAGAATACTTAAGTTGACGGGATATCAGTGAAAAAATTTTGAGCATAAAGCGATTTTGAAAAATGACAGGTGTTTGATCGAAGTGCGGATGAGGGTGTTCCGGACCCCCCTGGGGGAAACGGCTTGGTGGGATGTTAGAACATGTTAAATAAACACGATTGGCACAAAAAAATTTTGGTCGTAAGCCAATTTTTTTTAAATATAGTTTTTTCAGTCAGAACGCCATGTACACCCACCCTAACCCTAAAAAAGTATGATTCGGACCCCGCTCGAGCAAACAACTATCATGAGCTATTAGAACACGTTAAGTTGACCAGATATCCGCGAAAAAATTTTGAGCGTTAGCCAATTTTATTGAAACATAGTTTTTTTAGTCAGAACGCCATGTAAACCCACTCTAACCCTAAAAAAGTATGTTCTGGACCCCGCTCGAGCAAACGACTATTATGGGCTATTAGAACACATTAAGTTGACCGGATATCAGTGAAAAAATTTTGGGCATAAAGCGGTTTTGAAAAATGACCGGAGTTTGATCGAATTCTGATCGAAGTGCGGATGGAGGTGGTCCGGACCCCCCTGGGGGAAACGGCATGGTGGGATGTTAGAACATGTTAAATAAACACCATTTGCACAAACAATTTTTGGGCGTAAGCCAATTATTTTTAAATATAATTTTTTTAGTCAGAACGCCATGTAAACCCACCCTAATCCTAAAAAAGTATGTTCCGGACCCCGCTAGAGCAAACGACTATCATGGGCTATTAAAACACGTTGAGTTGACCGGATATCAGTGAAAAAATTTTGGGCATAAAGCGATTTTGAAAAATGACAGGAGTTTGATCGAATTGCGGATGGGGGTGGTTCGGACCCCCCTGGGGGAAACGGCATGGTGGGATGTTAGAACATGTTAAATAAACACCATTTGCACAAAAAATTTTTGGGCGTAAGCCAATTATTTTTAAATATAATTTTTTTAGTCAGAACGCCATGTAAACCCACCCTAATCCTAAAAAAAGTATGTTCCGTACCCCGCTAGAGCAAACGACTATCATGGGCTATTAGAACACGTTGAGTTGACCGGATATCAGTGAAAAAATTTTGGGCATAAAGCGATTTTGATAAATGACAGGAGTTTGATCGAATTCTGATCGAAGTGCGGATGGGGGTGGTCCGGACCCCCCTGGGGGAAACGGCATGGTGGGATGTTAGAACATGTTAAATAAACACCATTTGCACAAAAAATGTTTGGGCGTAAGCCAATTATTTTTAAATACAATTTTTTTAGTCAGAACGCCATGTAAACCTACCCTAGTCCTAAAAAAGTATGTTCCGGACCCCGCTAGAGCAAACGACTATCATGGGCTATTAGAACACGTTGAGTTGACCGGATATCAGTGAAAAAATTTTGGGCGTAAAGCGATTTTGAAAAATGTCAGGAGTTCGATCGAATTCTGATCGAAGTGCGGATGGGGGTGGTCCGGACCCCCCTGGGGGAAACGGCTTGGTGGGAAGTTAGAACATGTTAAATAAACACGATTCTCACAAAAAAATTTAGGGCGTAAGCCAATTTTTTTGAATTATAATTTTTTTAGTGTGAACGCCATATAAACCCACCCTAACGCTAAAAACGTATGTTCCGGACCCCGCTCGAGCAAACGATTATCATGGGCTATTAGAACACGTTAAGTTGACCGGCTATCAGCGAAACAATTTTGGGCGTAATGCGATTTTGAAAAATGACAGGTGTTTGATCGAATTCTGACCGAAGTGCGGATGGGGGTGTTCCGGACCCCCCTGGGGGAAACGGCTTGGTCGGATCTTAGAACATGTTAAATAAACACGATTTGCACAAAAAATGTTTGGGCTTAAGCCATTTTTTTAAATATAATTTTTTTAGTCAGAACGCCTTGTAAACCCACCCTAATCCTAAAAAAGTATATTCCGGACCCCGCTAGAGCAAACGACTATCATGGTCTATTAGAACACTTGAGTTGACGGGATATCAGTGAAAAAATTTTGAGCATAAAGCGATTTTGAAAAATGACAGGTGTTTGATCGAAGTGCGGATGAGGGTGTTCCGGACCCCCCTGGGGGAAACGGCTTGGTGGGATGTTAGAACATGTTAAATAAACACGATTGGAACAAAAAAATTTTAGTCGTAAACCAATTTTTTTAAATATAGTTTTTTTAGTCAGAACGCCATGTACACCCACCCTAATCCTAAAAAAGTATGTTCCGGACCCCGCTAGAGCAAATGACTATCATGCGCTATTAGAACACGTTGAGTTGACCGGATATCAGTGAAAAGATTTTGGGCATAAAGCGATTTTGATAAATGACAGATGTTTGATCGAATTCTGATCGAAGTACGGATGGGGGTGTTCCGGACCCCCCTGGGAGAAACGGCATGGTGGGATGTTAGAACATGTTAAATAAACACGATTCTCACAAAAAAATTTTGGGCGGAAGCCAATTTAATTGAAATATAATTTTTTTAGTGAGAACGCCATATAAACCCACCCTAACTCTAAAAACGCATGTTCCGGACCCCGCTCGAGCAAACGACTATCATGGGCTATTAGAACATGTTAAGCTGACCAGATATCTGTGAAAAAATTTTGGGCGTAAGCCAATTTTTTTAAACTTAGTTTTTTTAGTCAGAACGCCATGTAAACCCACCCTAACCCTAAAAAAGTATATTCCGGACCCCGCTCGAGCGAAGGACTATCATGGACTATTAGAACACGTTAAGTTGACCGGATATCAGTGAAAAAATTTTGGGCATAAAGCGATTTTGATAAATGACAGGTGTTTGATCGAATTCTGATCGAAGTGCGGTTGAGGGTGTTCCGGACCCCCCTGGGAGAAACGGCATAGTGGGATGTTAGAACATGTTAAATAAACACCATGTGCGCAAAAATTTTTTGGGCGTATGCCAATTATTTTTAAATATAATTTTGTCAGTCAGAACGCCATGTAAACCCACCCTAACCCTAAAAAAGTATATTCCGGACCCCGCTCGAGCGACCGACTGTCTTGGGCTATCAGAACACGCTACTTTGACCGGATATCAGTGAAAAAATTTTGGGCGTAAAGCGATTTTGAAAAAGGACAGGTGTTTGATCGAGTTCTGATCGAAGTGAGGATCGGGGTGTTCCGGCCCCGCCTGGGGGAAACGGATCGGTGGGATGTTAGAACATGTTAAATAAACACGATTCTCACAAAAAAATGTTGAGCGGAAGCCAATTTTTTTTAAATAAAATTTTTTTAGTGAGAACGCCATATAAACCCACCCTAATTCTAAACACGTATGTTCCGGACCCCGCTCGAGCGACCGACTGTCATGGGCTATTAGAACACGTTCAGTTGACCAGATATCCGCGAAAAAATTTTGAGCGTTAGCCAATTTTTTCGAAACATAGTTTTTTTAGTCAGAACGCCATGTAAACCCACCCTAACCCTAAAAAAGTATGTTCCGGACCCCGCTCGAGCGAAGGACTATCATGGACTATTAGAACACGTTAAGTTGACCGGATATCAGTGAAAAAATTTTGGGCATAAAGCGATTTTGATAAATGACAGGTGTTTGATCGAATTCTGATCGAAGTGCGGATGAGGGTGTTGCGGACCCCCCTGGGGGAAACGGCATTGTGGAATGTTAGAACATGTTAAATAAACACCATTTGCACAAAAAATTTTTGGGCGTAAGCCAATTATTTTTAAATATATTTTTTTTAGTCAGAACGCCATGTAAACCCACCCTAATCCTAAAAAAAGTATGTTCCGGACCCCGCTAGAGCAAACGACTATCATGGGCTATTAGAACACGTTAAGTTGACCAGATATCTGCGAAAAAATGTTGGGCGTTAGCCAATTATTTTGAAACATAGTTTTTTTAGTCAGAACGCCATGTAAACCCACTCTAACCCTAAAAAAGTATGTTCTGGACCCCGCTCGAGCAAACGACTATCATGGGCTATTAGAACACATTAAGTTGACCGGATATCAGTGAAAAAATTTTGGGCATAAAGCGGTTTTGAAAAATGACAGGAGTTTGATCGAATTCTGATCGAAGTGCGGATGGGGGTGGTCCGGACCCCCCTGGGGGAAACGGCATGGTGGGATGTTAGAACATGTTAAATAAACACCATTTGCACAAAAAATTTTTGGGCGTAAGCCAATTATTTTTAAATATAATTTTTTTAGTCAGAACGCCATGTAAACCCACCCTAATCCTAAAAAAAGTATGTTCCGGACCCCGCTAGAGCAAACGACTATGATGAGCTATTAGAACACGTTGAGTTGACCGGATATCAGTGAAAAAATTTGGGCGTACAGCGATTTTGAAAAATGACAGGAGTTTGATCGAATTCTGATCGAAGTGCGGATGGGGGTGTTCCGGCCCCGCCTGGGGGAAACGGCTTGGTGGGATGTTAGAACACGTTATATAGACACGATTCTAACACAAAAAAATTTTGTGCGGAAGCCAATTTAATTGAAATATAATTTTTTTAGTGAGAACGCCATATAAACCCACCCTAACTCTAAAAACGTATGTTCCGGACCCCGCTCGAGCAAACGATTATCATGGGCTATTAGAACACGTTAAGTTGACCAGATATCCGCGAAAAAATTTTGAGCGTTAGCCAATTTTTTTGAAACATAGTTTTTTTAGTCAGAACGCCATGTAAACCCACCCTAACCCTAAAAAAGTATGTTCCGGACCCCGCTCGAGCAAACGACTATCATGGGCTATTAGAACACGTTAAGTTGACCAGATATCCGCGAAAAAATTTTGAGCGTTAGCCAATTTTTTTGAAACATAGTTTTTTTAGTCAGAACGCCATGTAAACCCACCCTAACCCTAAAAAAGTATGTTCTGGACCCCGCTCGAGCAAACGACTATCATGGGCTATTAGAACACGTTAAGTTGACCAGATATCCGCGAAAAAATTTTGAGCGTTAGCCAATTTTTTTGAAACATAGTTTTTTTAGTCAGAACGCCATGTAAACCCACCCTAACCCTAAAAAAGTATGTTCTGGACCCCGCTCGAGCAAACGACTATCATGGGCTATTAGAACACATTAGGTTGAGCGGATATCAGTGAAAAAATTTTGGGCATAAAGCGATTTTGAAAAATGACAGGTGTTTGATCGAAGTGCGGATGAGGGTGTTCCGGACCCCCTTGGTGGGATGTTAGAACATGTTAAATAAACACGATTGGCACAAAAAAATTTTGGGCGTAAGTCAATTTTTTTTAAATATAATTTTTTTAGTCAGAACGCCATGTAAACCCACCCTAATCCTAAAAAAGTATGTTCCGGACCCCGCTAGAGCAAACGACTATCATGGGCTATTAGAACACGTTGAGTTGACCGGATATCAGTAAAAAAATTTTGGGCATAAAGCGATTTTGATAAATGACAGGTGTTTGATCGAATTCTGATCGAAGTACGGATGGGGGTGTTCCGGACCCCCCTGGGGGAAACGGCTTGGTGGGATGTTAGAACATGTTAAATAAACACGATTCTCACAAAAAAAATTTGGGCAGAAGCCAATTTAATTGAAATATAATTTTTTTAGTGAGAACGCCATATAAACCCACCCTAACTCTAAAAACGCATGTTCCGGACCCCGCTCGAGCAAACGACTATCATGGGCTATCAAAACACGTTAGGTTGACCAGATATCCGCGAAAAAATTTTGAGCGTAAGCCAATTTTTTTGAAATATAGTTTTTTTAGTCAGAACGCCATGTAAACCCACCCTAACCCTACAAAAGTATGTTCCGGACCCCGCTCGAGCAAACGACTATCATGGGCTGTTAGAACACGTTGAGATGACCGGATATCAGTGAACAAATTTTGGGCGTAAAGCGATTTTGAAAAATGACAGGAGTTTGATCGAATTCTGATCGAAGTGCGGATGGGGGTGGTCCGGACCTCCCTGGGAGAAACGGCATGGTGGGATGTTAGAACATGTTAAATAAACACCATTTACACAAAAAATTTTTGGGCGTAAGCCAATTATTTTTAAATACAATTTTTTTAGTCAGAACGCCATGTAAACCCACCCTAATCCTAAAAAAGTATGTTCCGGACCCCGCTAGAGCAAAAGACTATCATGCGCTATTAGAACACGTTGAGTTGACCGGATATCAGTGAAAAGATTTTGGGCATAAAGCGATTTTGATAAATGACAGATGTTTGATCGAATTCTGATCGAAGTACGGATGGGGGTGTTCCGGACCCCCCCGGGGGAAACGGCTTGGTGGAATGTTAGAACATGTTAAATAAACACGATTTTCATAAAAAAATTTTGGGCGGAAGCCAATTTAATTGAAATATAATTTTTTTAGTGAGGACGCCATATAAACCCACCCTAACTCTAAAAACGCATGTTCCGGACCCTGCTCAAGCAAACGACTATCATGGGCTATTAGAAGATGTTAAGCTGACCAGATATCTGTGAAAAAATTTTGGGCGTAAGCCAATTTTTTTTAAATATAGTTTTTTTAGTCAGAACGCCATGTAAACCCACCCTAACCCTAAAAAAGTATATTCCGGACCCCGCTCGAGCGAAGGACTATCATGGACTATTAGAACACGTTAAGTTGACCGGATATCAGTGAAAAAATTTTGGGCATAAAGCGATTTTGATAAATGACAGGTGTTTGATCGAATTCTGATCGAAGTGCGGATGAGGGTGTTCCGGAACCCCCCCGGGAGAAACGGCATGGTGGGATGTTAGAACATGTTAAATAAACACCATGTGCGCAAAAATTTTTTGGGCGTATGCCAATTATTTTTAAATATAATTTTGTCAGTCAGAACGCCATGTAAACCAACCCTAACCCTAAAAAAGTATATTCCGGACCCCGCTCGAGCGACCGACTGTCATGGGCTATCAGAACACGCTACTTTGACCGGATATCAGTGAAAAAATTTTGGGCGTAAAGCGATTTTGAAAAATGACAGGTGTTTGATCGAATTCTGATCGAAGTGAGGATCGGGGTGTTCCGGCCCCGCCTGGGGGAAACGGATTGGTGGGATGTTAGAACATGTTAAATAAACACGATTCTCACAAAAAAATGTTGGGCGGAAGCCAATTTTTTTTAAATAAAATTTTTTTAGTGAGAACGCCATATAAACCCACCCTAATTCTAAACACGTATGTTCCGGACCCCGCTCGAGCGACCGACTGTCATGGGCTATTAGAACACGTTCAGTTGACCGGCTATCAGCGAAAAAATTTTGGGCGTAAAGCGATTTTGAAAAATGACAGGTGTTTGATCGAAGTGCGGATGAGGGTGTTCTGGACCCCCTGGGGGAAACGGCTTGGTGGGATGTTAGAACATGTTAAATAAACACGATTGGCACAAAAAAATTTTGGTCGTAAGCCAATTTTTTTTAAATATAGTTTTTTAGGTCAGAACGCCATGTACACCCACCCTAACCCTAAAAAAGTATGATTCGGACCCCGCTCGAGCAAACAACTATCATGAGCTATTAGAACACGTTGAGTTGACCGGATATCAGTGAAAAAATTTTGGGCGTAAAGCGATTTTGAAAAATGACAGGTGTTTGATCGAATTCTGATCGAAGTGCGGATGGGGGTGTTCCGGACCCCCCTGGGGGAAACGGCTTGGTGGGATGTTAGAACATGTTAAATAAACACGATTTGCACAAAAAATGTTTGGGCTTAAGCCATTTTTTTGAAACATAATTTTTTTAGTCAGAACGCCATGTAAACCCACGCTAATCCTAAAAAAGTATGTTCCGGACCCCGCTAGAGCAAACGACTATCATGGGCTATTAGAACACGTTGAGTTGACCGGATATCAGTGAAAAAATTTTGGGCGTAAAGCGATTTTGAAAAATGACAGGTGTTTGATCGAATTCTGATCGAAGTGCGGATGGGGGTGTTCCGGACCCCCCTGGGGGAAACGGCTTGGTGGGATGTTAGAACATGTTGAATAAACACGATTTGCACAAAAAATGTTTGGGCTTAAGCCATTTTTTTGAAACATAATTTTTTTAGTCAGAACGCCATGTAAACCCACGCTAATCCTAAAAAAGTATGTTCCGGACCCCGCTAGAGCAAACGACTATCATGGTCTATTAGAACACTTGAGTTGACGGGATATCAGTGAAAAAATTTTGAGCACAAAGCGATTTTGAAAAATGACAGGTGTTTGATCGAAGTGCGGATGAGGGTGTTCCGGACCCCCTGGGGGAAACGGCTTGGTGGGATGTTAGAACATGTTAAATAAACACCATTTGCACAAAAAATTTTTGGGCGTAAGCCAATTATTTTTAAATATAATTTTTTTAGTCAGAACGCCATGTAAACCCACCCTAATCCTAAAAAAAGTATGTTCCGGACCCCCTAGAGCAAACGACTATCATGGGCTATTAGAACACGTTGAGTTGACCGGATATCAGTGCAAAAATTTTGGGCATAAAGCGATTTTGATAAATGACAGGTGTTTGATCGAATTCTGATCGAAGTGCGGATGGGGGTGTCCCGGACCCCCCTGGGGGAAACGGCTTGGTGGGAAGTTAGAACATGTTAAATAAACAGGATTCTCACAAAAAAATTTAGGGCGTAAGCCAATTTTTTTGAATTACAATTTTTTTAGTATGAACGCCATATAAACCCACCCTAACTCTAAAAACGTATGTTCCGGACCCCGCTCGAGCAAACGATTATCATGGGCTATTAGAACACGTTAAGTTGACCAGATATCCGCGAAAAAATTTTGAGCGTTAGCCAATTTTTTTTAAACATAGTTTTTTAGTCAGAACGCCATGTAAACCCACCCTAACCCTAAAAAAGAATGTTCCGGACCCCGCTCGAGCAAACGACTATCATGGGCTATTAGAACACATTAAGTTGACCGGATATCAGTGAAAAAATTTCGGGCATAAGGCGATTTTGAAAAATGACAGGAGTTTGATCGAATTCTGATCGAAGTGCGGATGGTGGTGTTCCGGACCCCCCTGGGGAAACGGCATGGTGGGATGTTAGAACATGTTAAATAAACATCATTTGCACAAACATTTTTTGGGCGTCAGCCAATTATTTTTAAATATAATTTTTTTAGTCAGAACGCCATGTAAACCCACCCTAATCCTAAAACAGTATGTTCCGGACCCGGCTAGAGCAAACGACTATCATGGGCTATTAGAACACGTTGGGTTGACCGGATATCAGTGAAAAAATTTTGGGCATAAAGCGATTTTGAAAAATGACAGGAGTTTGATCGAATTCTGATCGAAGTGCGGATGGGGGTGTTCCGGACCCCCCTGGGGGAAACGGCATGGTGGGATGTTAGAACATGTTAAATAAACACCATTTGCACAAAATATTTTTGGGCGTAAGCCTATTATTTTTAAATATAATTTTTTTAGTCAGAACGCCATGTAAACCCACCCTAATCCTAAAAAAGTATGTTCCGGACCCCGCTCGAGCGACCGACTGTCATGGGCTATTAGAACACGTTAAGTTGACCGGATATCAGTGAAAAAATTTTGGGCGTAAAGCGATTTTGAAAAATGACAGGTGTTTGATCGAATTCTGATCGAAGTGAGGATCGGGGTGTTCCGGCTCCGCCTGGGGGAAACGGCTTGGTGGGATGTTAGAACATGTTAAATAGACACGATTCTCACAAAAAAATTTTGTGCGGAAGCCAATTTTATTTAAAACATAATTTTTTTAGTGAGAACGCCATATAAACCCACCCTAACTCTAAACACGTATGTTCCGGACCCCGCTCAAGCAAACGACTATCATGGGCTATTAGAACAGGTTAAGTTGACCAGATTTCCGCGTAAAAATTTTGAGCGTAAGCCAATTTTTTGATATATAGTTTTTTTAGTCAGAACGCCATGTAAACACACCCTAACCCTAAAAAAGTATGTTCCGGACCCCGCTTGAGCAAACGACTATCATGGGCTATTAGAACACGTTAAGTTGACCAGATATCTGCGAAAAAATTTTGGGCGTAAGCCAATTTTTTTAAATATAGTTTTCTTAGTCAGAACGCCATGTAAACCCACCCTAACCCTAAAAAAGTATGTTCCGGACCCCACTTGAGCGAAGGACTATCATGGACTATTAGAACACGTTAAGTTGACCGGATATCAGTGAAAAAATTTTGGGCATAAAGCGATTTTGATAAATGACAGGTGTTTGATCGAATTCTGATCGAAGTGCGAATGAGGGTGTTTCGGACCCCCCTGGGAGAAACGGCATGGTGGGATGTTAGAACATGTTAAATAAACACCATGTGCACAAAAAATTTTTGGGCGTAAGCCAATTATTTTTAAATATAATTTTGTCAGTCAGAACGCCATGTAAACCCACCCTAACCCTAAAAAAGTATATTCCGGACCCCGCTCGAGCGACCGACTGTCATGGGCTATCAGAACACGTTACTTTGACCGGATATCAGTGAAAAAATTTTGGGCGTAAAGCGATTTTGAAAAATGACAGGTGTTTGATCGAGTTCTGATAGAAGTGCGGATCGGGGTGTTCCGGCCCCCCCTGGGGGAAACGGCTTGGTGGGATGTTAGAACATGTTAAATAAACACGATTTGCACAAAAAATGTTTGGGCTTGAGCCATTTTTTTGAAATATAATTTTTTTAGTCAGAACGCCATGTAAACCCACCCTAATCCTAAAAAAGTATATTCCGGACCCCGCTAGAGCAAACGACTATCATGGTCTATTAGAACACTTGAGTTTACGGGATATCAGTGAAAAAATTTTGAGCATAAAGCGATTTTGAAAAATGACAGGTGTTTGATCGAAGTGCGGATGAGGGTGTTCCGGACCCGCCTTGGAGAAACGGCTTGGTGGGATGTTAGAACATGTTAAATAAACACGATTGGCACAAAAAAATTTTGGTCGTAAGCCAATTTTTTTTAAATATAGTTTTTTTAGTCAGAACGCCATGTACACCCACCCTAACCCTAAAAAAGTATGATTCGGACCCCGCTCGAGCAAACAACTATCATGAGCTATTAGAACACGTTAAGTTGACCAGATATCCGCGAAAAAATTTTGAGCGTTAGCCAATTTTTTTGAAACATAGTTTTTTTAGTCAGAACGCCATGTAAACCCACCCTAACCCTAAAAAAGTATGTTCCGGACCGCGCTCGAGCAAACGACTATCATGGGCTATTAGAACACATTAAGTTGACCGGATATCAGTGAAAAAATGTTGGACATAAGGCGATTTTGAAAAATGACAGGAGTTTGATCGAATTCTGATCGAAGTGCTGATGGGGGTGGTCCGGACCCCCCTGGGGGAAACGGCATGGTGGGATGTTAGAACATGTTAAACAAACACCATTTGCACAAAAAATTTTTGGGCGTAAGCCAATTATTTTTAAATATAATTTTTTTAGTCAGAACGCCATGTAAACCCACCCTAATCCTAAAAAAGTATGTTCCGGACCCCGCTAGAGCAAACGACTATCATGGGCTGTTAGAACACGTTGAGTTGACCGGATATCAGTGAAAAAATTTTGGGCGTAAAGCGATTTTGAAAAATGACAGGAGTTTGATCGAATTCTGATCGAAGTGCGGATGGGGGTGTTCCGGCCCCGCCTGGGGGAAACGGCTTGGTGGGATGTTAGAACATGTTAAATAGACACGATTCTCACAAAAAAATTTTGTGCGGAAGCCAATTTAATTGAAATATAATTTTTTTAGTGAGAACGCCATATAAACCCACGCTAATCCTAAAAAAGTATGTTCCGGACCCCGCTAGAGCAAACGACTATCATGGTCTATTAGAACACTTGAGTTGACGGGATATCAGTGAAAAAATTTTGAGCACAAAGCGATTTTGAAAAATGACAGGTGTTTGATCGAAGTGCGGATGAGGGTGTTCCGGACCCCCTGGGGGAAACGGCTTGGTGGGATGTTAGAACATGTTAAATAAACACCATTTGCACAAAAAATTTTTGGGCGTAAGCCAATTATTTTTAAATATAATTTTTTTAGTGTGAACGCCATATAAACCCACCCTAACTCTAAAAACGTATGTTCCGGACCCCGCTCGAGCAAACGATTATCATGGGCTATTAGAACACATTAAGTTGATCGGATATCAGTGAAAAAAATTCGGGCATAAGGCGATTTTGAAAAATGACAGGAGTTTGATCGAATTCTGATCGAAGTGCTGATGGGGGTGGTCCGGACCCCCCTGGGGGAAACGGCATGGTGGGATGTTAGAACATGTTAAATAAACACCATTTGCACAAAAAATGTTTGGGCGTAAGCCAATTATTTTTAAATATAATTTTTTTAGTCAGAACGCCATGTAAACCCACGCTAATCCTAAAAAAGTATGTTCCGGACCCCGCTAGAGCAAACGACTATCATGGGCTATTAGAACACGTTGAGTTGACCGGATATCAGTGAAAAAATTTTGGGCGTAAAGCGATTTTGAAAAATGACAGGTGTTTGATCGAATTCTGATCGAAGTGCGGATGGGGGTGTTCCGGACCCCCCTGGGGGAAACGGCTTGGTGGGATGTTAGAACATGTTAAATAAACACGATTTGCACAAAAAATGTTTGGGCGTAAGCCAATTATTTTTAAATATAATTTTTTTAGTCAGAACGCCATGTAAACCCACGCTAATCCTAAAAAAGTATGTTCCGGACCCCGCTAGAGCAAACGACTATCATGGTCTATTAGAACACTTGAGTTGACGGGATATCAGTGAAAAAATTTTGAGCACAAAGCGATTTTGAAAAATGACAGGTGTTTGATCGAAGTGCGGATGAGGGTGTTCCGGACCCCCTGGGGGAAACGGCTTGGTGGGATGTTAGAACATGTTAAATAAACACCATTTGCACAAAAAATTTTTGGGCGTAAGCCAATTATTTTTAAATATAATTTTTTTAGTCAGAACGCCATGTAAACCCACCCTAATCCTAAAAAAAGTATGTTCCGGACCCCCTAGAGCAAACGACTATCATGGGCTATTAGAACACGTTGAGTTGACCGGATATCAGTGCAAAAATTTTGGGCATAAAGCGATTTTGATAAATGACAGGTGTTTGATCGAATTCTGATCGAAGTGAGGATCGGGGTGTTCCGGCTCCGCCTGGGGGAAACGGCTTGGTGGGATGTTAGAACATGTTAAATAGACACGATTCTCACAAAAAAATTTTGTGCGGAAGCCAATTTTATTTAAAACATAATTTTTTAGTGAGAACGCCATATAAACCCACCCTAACTCTAAACACGTATGTTCCGGACCCCGCTCAAGCAAACGACTATCATGGGCTATTAGAACAGGTTAAGTTGACCAGATTTCCGCGTAAAAATTTTGAGCGTAAGCCAATTTTTTGATATAGTTTTTTTAGTCAGAACGCCATGTAAACACACCCTAACCCTAAAAAAGTATGTTCCGGACCCCGCTTGAGCAAACGACTATCATGGGCTATTAGAACACGTTAAGTTGACCAGATATCTGCGAAAAAATTTTGGGCGTAAGCCAATTTTTTTTAAATATAGTTTTCTTAGTCAGAACGCCATGTAAACCCACCCTAACCCTAAAAAAGTATGTTCCGGACCCCACTTGAGCGAAGGACTATCATGGACTATTAGAACACGTTAAGTTGACCGGATATCAGTGAAAAAATTTTGGGCATAAAGCGATTTTGATAAATGACAGGTGTTTGATCGAATTCTGATCGAAGTGCGAATGAGGGTGTTTCGGACCCCCCTGGGAGAAACGGCATGGTGGGATGTTAGAACATGTTAAATAAACACCATGTGCACAAAAAATTTTTGGGCGTAAGCCAATTATTTTTAAATATAATTTTGTCAGTCAGAACGCCATGTAAACCCACCCTAACCCTAAAAAAGTATATTCCGGACCCCGCTCGAGCGACCGACTGTCATGGGCTATCAGAACACGTTACTTTGACCGGATATCAGTGAAAAAATTTTGGGCGTAAAGCGATTTTGAAAAATGACAGGTGTTTGATCGAGTTCTGATAGAAGTGCGGATCGGGGTGTTCCGGCCCCCCCTGGGGGAAACGGCTTGGTGGGATGTTAGAACATGTTAAATAAACACGATTTGCACAAAAAATGTTTGGGCTTGAGCCATTTTTTTGAAATATAATTTTTTTAGTCAGAACGCCATGTAAACCCACCCTAATCCTAAAAAAGTATATTCCGGACCCCGCTAGAGCAAACGACTATCATGGTCTATTAGAACACTTGAGTTTACGGGATATCAGTGAAAAAATTTTGAGCATAAAGCGATTTTGAAAAATGACAGGTGTTTGATCGAAGTGCGGATGAGGGTGTTCCGGACCCGCCTTGGAGAAACGGCTTGGTGGGATGTTAGAACATGTTAAATAAACACGATTGGCACAAAAAAATTTTGGTCGTAAGCCAATTTTTTGTAAATATAGTTTTTTTAGTCAGAACGCCATGTACACCCACCCTAACCCTAAAAAAGTATGATTCGGACCCCGCTCGAGCAAACAACTATCATGAGCTATTAGAACACGTTAAGTTGACCAGATATCCGCGAAAAAATTTTGAGCGTTAGCCAATTTTTTTGAAACATAGTTTTTTTAGTCAGAACGCCATGTAAACCCACCCTAACCCTAAAAAAGTATGTTCCGGACCCCGCTCGAGCAAACGACTATCATGGGCTATTAGAACACATTAAGTTGACCGGATATCAGTGAAAAAATGTTGGACATAAGGCGATTTTGAAAAATGACAGGAGTTTGATCGAATTCTGATCGAAGTGCTGATGGGGGTGGTCCGGACCCCCCTGGGGGAAACGGCATGGTGGGATGTTAGAACATGTTAAACAAACACCATTTGCACAAAAAATTTTTGGGCGTAAGCCAATTATTTTTAAATATAATTTTTTTAGTCAGAACGCCATGTAAACCCACCCTAATCCTAAAAAAGTATGTTCCGGACCCCGCTAGAGCAAACGACTATCATGGGCTGTTAGAACACGTTGAGCCAATTTAATTGAAATATAATTTTTTTTGTGAGAACGCCATATAAACTCACCCTAATCCTAAAAAAGTATGTTCCGAACCCCGCTCGAGCAAACGACTAAAATGGGCTGTTAGAACACGTTGAGTTGACCGGATATCAGTAAAAAAATTTTGGCCGTAAAGCGATTTTGAAAAATGACAGGAGTTAGATCGAATTCTGATCGAAGTGCGGATGGGGGTGTTCCGGCCCCGCCTGGGGGAAACGGCTTGGTGGGATGTTAGAACATGTTAAATAGACACGATTCTCACAAAAAAATTTTGTGCGGAAGCCAATTTAATTGAATTATAATTTTTTTAGTGAGAACGCCATATATACTCTCCCTAATCCTAAAAAAGTATGTTCCGAACCCCGCTCGAGCAAACGACTATCATGGGCTGTTAGAACACGTTGAGTTGACCGGATATCAGTAAAAAAATTTTGGCCGTAAAGCGATTTTGAAAAATGACAGGAGTTTGATCGAATTCTGATCGAAGTGCGGATGGTGGTGTTCCGGACCCCCCTGGGGAGACGGCATGGTGGGATGTTAGAACATGTTAAATAAACATCATTTGCACAAACATTTTTTGGGCGTCAGCCAATTATTTTTAAATATAATTTTTTTAGTCAGAACGCCATGTAAACCCACCCTAATCCTAAAACAGTATGTTCCGGACCCGGCTAGAGCAAACGACTATCATGGGCTATTAGAACACGTTGAGTTGACCGGATATCAGTGAAAAAATTTTGGGCATAAAGCGATTTTGATAAATGACAGGTGTTTGATCGATTTCTGATCGAAGTGCGGATGTTGGTGTTCCGGACCCCCCTGGGGGAAACGGCATGGTGGGATGTTAGAACATGTTAAATAAACGCCATTTGCATGAAAATTTTTTGGGCGTAAGCCAATTATTTTTAAATATAATTTTTTTAGTGAGAACGCCATATAAACCCACCCTAACTCTAAACACGTATGTTCCGGACCCCGCTCAAGCAAACGACTATCAAGCCAATTTTTTGAAATATAGTTTTTTTAGTCAGAACGCCATGTAAACACACCCTAATCCTAAAAAAAGTATGTTCCGGACCCCGCTAGAGCAAACGACTATCATGGGCTATTAGAACACGTTAAGTTGACCAGATATCTGCGAAAAAATTTTGGGCGTAAGCCAATTTTTTTTAAATATAGTTTTTTTAGTCAGAACGCCATGTAAACCCACCCTAACCCTAAAAAAGTATGTTCCGGACCCCGCTCGAGCGAAGGACTATCATGGACTATTAGGACACGTTAAGTTGACCGGATATCAGTGAAAAAATTTTGGGCATAAAGCGATTTTGATAAATGACAGGTGTTTGATCGAATTCTGATCGAAGTGCGGATGAGGGTGTTCCGGACCCCCCTGGGAGAAACGGCATGGTGGGATGTTAGAACATGTTAAATAAACACCATGTGCACAAAAAATTTTTGGGCGTAAGCCAATCATTTTTAAATATAATTTTGTCAGTCAGAACGCCATGTAAACCCACCCTAACCCTAAAAAAGTATATTCCGGACCCCGCTCGAGCGACCGACTGTCATGGGCTATCAGAACACGTTACTTTGACCGGATATCAGTGAAAAAATTTTGGGCGTAAAGCGATTTTGAAAAATGACAGGTGTTTGATCGAGTTCTGATAGAAGTGAGGATCGGGGTGTTCCGGCCCCCCCTGGGGGAAACGGCTTGGTGGGATGTTAGAACATGTTAAATAAACACGATTTGCACAAAAAATGTTTGGGCTTGAGCCATTTTTTTGAAATATAATTTTTTTTAGTCAGAACGCCATGTAAACCCACCCTAATCCTAAAAAAGTATATTCCGGACCCCGCTAGAGCAAACGACTATCATGGTCTATTAGAACACTTGAGTTGACGGGATATCAGTGAAAAAATTTTGAGCATAAAGCGATTTTGAAAAATGACAGGTGTTTGATCGAAGTGCGGATGAGGGTGTTCCGGACCCCCCTGGGAGAAACGGCTTGGTGGGATGTTAGAACATGTTAAATAAACACGATTGGTACAAAAAAATTTTGGTCGTAAGCCAATTTTTTTTAAATATAGTTTTTTTAGTCAGAACGCCATGTACACCCACCCTACCCTAAAAAAGTATGATTCGGACCCCGCTCGAGCAAACAACTATCATGAGCTATTAGAACACGTTGAGTTGACCGGATGTCAGTGAAACAATTTTGGGCATAAAGCGATTTTGAAAAATGACAGGAGTTTGATCGAATTCTGATCGAAGTGCGGATGGGGGTGTTCCGGACCCCCCTGAGGGAAACGGCGTGGTGGGATGTTAGAACATGTTAAATAAACACCATTTGCACAAAAAATTTTTGGGCGTAAGCCAATTATTTTTAAATATAATTTTTTTAGTCAGAACGCCATGTAAACCCACCCTAATCCTAAAAAAAGTATGTTCCGGACCCCGCTAGAGCAAACGACTATCATGGGCTATTAGAACACGTTAAGTTGACCAGATATCTGCGAAAAAATTTTGGGCGTAAGCCAATTTTTTTTAAATATAGTTTTTTTAGTCAGAACGCCATGTAAACCCACCCTAACCCTAAAAAAGTATGTTCCGGACCCCGCTCGAGCGAAGGACTATCATGGACTATTAGAACACGTTAAGTTGACCGGATATCAGTGAAAAAATTTTGGGCATAAAGCGATTTTGATATATGACAGGTGTTTGATCGAATTCTGATCGAAGTGCGGATGAGGGTGTTCCGGACCCCCCTGGGAGAAACGGCATGGTGGGATGTTAGAACATGTTAAATAAACACCATGTGCACAAAAAATTTTTGGGCGTAAGCCAATTATTTTTAAATATAATTTTGTCAGTCAGAACGCCATGTAAACCCACCCTAATCCTAAAAAAGTATATTCCGGACCCCGCTAGAGCAAACGACTATCATGGTCTATTAGAACACTTGAGTTGACGGGATATCAGTGAAAAAATTTTGAGCATAAAGCGATTTTGAAAAATGACAGGTGTTTGATCGAAGTGCGGATGAGGGTGTTCCGGACCCCCCTGGGAGAAACGGCTTGGTGGGATGTTAGAACATGTTAAATAAACACGATTGGCACAAAAAAATTTTGGTCGTAAGCCAATTTTTTTTAAATATAGTTTTTTTAGTCAGAACGCTATGTACACCCACCCTAACCCTAAAAAAGTATGATTCGGACCCCGCTCGAGCAAACAACTATCATGAGCTATTAGAACACGTTGAGTTGACCGGATGTCAGTGAAACAATTTTGGGCATAAAGCGATTTTGAAAAATGACAGGAGTTTGATCGATTCTGATCGAATTGCGGATGGGGGTGTTCCGGACCCCCCTGGGGGAAACGGCATGGTGGGATATTAGAACATGTTAAATAAACACCATTTGCACAAAAAATTTTTGGGCGTAAGCCAATCATTTTTAAATATAGTTTTTTTAGTCAGAACGCCATGTAAACCCACCCTAATCCTAAAAAAAGTATTTTCCGGACCCCGCTAGAGCAAACGACTATCATGGGCTATTAGAACACGTTGAGTTGACCGGATATCAGTGAAAAAATTTTGGGCATAAAGCGATTTTGATAAATGACAGGTTTTTGATCGAATTCTGATCGAAGTGCGGATGGGGGTGTTCCGGACCCCCCTGGGGGAAACGGCTTGGTGGGAAGTTAGAACATGTTAAATAAACACGATTCTCACAAAAAAATTTAGGGCGTAAGCCAATTTTTTTGAATTATAATTTTTTTAGTGTGAACGCCATATAAACCCACCCTAACTCTAAAAACGTATGTTCCGGACCCCGCTCGAGCAAACGATTATCATGGGCTATTAGAACACGTTAAGTTGACCAGATATCCGCGAAAAAATTTTGAGCGTTAGCCAATTTTTTTGAAACATAGTTTTTTTAGTCAGAACGCCTTGTAAACCCACCCTAACCCTAAAAAAGTATGTTCCGGACCCCGCTCGAGCAAACGACTATCATGGGCTATTAGAACACATTAAGTTGACCGGATATCAGTGAAAAAATGTTGGGCATAAGGCGATTTTGAAAAATGACAGGAGTTTGATCGATTTCTGAACGAAGTGCGGATGTTGGTGTTCCGGACCCCCCTGGGGGAAACGGCATGGTGGGATGTTAGAACATGTTAAATAAACGCCATTTGCATGAAAATTTTTTGGGCGTAAGCCAATTATTTTTAAATATAATTTTTTTAATGAGAACGCCATATAAACCCACCCTAACTCTAAACACGTATGTTCCGGACCCCGCTCAAGCAAACGACTATAAGCCAATTTTTTGAAATATAGTTTTTTTAGTCAGAACGCCATGTAAACACACCCTAACCCTAAAAAAGTATGTTCCGGACCCCGCTCGAGCGAAGGACTATCATGGACTATTAGAACACGTTAAGTTGACCGGATATCAGTGAAAAAATTTTGGGCATAAAGCGATTTTGATAAATGACAGGTGTTTGATCGAATTCTGATCGAAGTGCGGATGAGGGTGTTCCGGACCCCCTGGGGGAAACGGCATGGTGGGATGTTAGAACGTGTTAAATAAATACCATTTGCACAAAAAATTTTTGGGCGTAAGCCAATTATTTTTAAATATAATTTTTTTAGTCAGAACGCCATGTAAACCCACCCTAATCCTAAAAAAAGTATGTTCCGGACCCCGCTAGAGCAAACGACTATCATGGGCTATTAGAACACGTTAAGTTGACCAGATATCTGCGAAAAAATTTTGGGCGTAAGCCAATTTTTTTTAAATATAGTTTTTTTAGTCAGAACGCCATGTAAACCCACCCTAACCCTAAAAAAGTATGTTCCGGACCCCGCTCGAGCGAAGGACTATCATGGACTATTAGAACACGTTAAGTTGACCGGATATCAGTGAAAAAATTTTGGGCATAAAGCGATTTTGATATATGACAGGTGTTTGATCGAATTCTGATCGAAGTGCGGATGAGGGTGTTCTGGACCCCCCTGGGAGAAACGGCATGGTGGGATGTTAGAACATGTTAAATAAACACCATGTGCACAAAAAATTTTTGGGCGTAAGCCAATTATTTTTAAATATAATTTTGTCAGTCAGAACGCCATGTAAACCCACCCTAATCCTAAAAAAGTATATTCCGGACCCCGCTAGAGCAAACGACTATCATGGTCTATTAGAACACTTGAGTTGACGGGATATCAGTGAAAAAATTTTGAGCATAAAGCGATTTTGAAAAATGACAGGTGTTTGATCGAAGTGCGGATGAGGGTGTTCCGGACCCCCCTGGGAGAAACGGCTTGGTGGGATGTTAGAACATGTTAAATAAACACGATTGGCACAAAAAAATTTTGGTCGTAAGCCAATTTTTTTTAAATATAGTTTTTTTAGTCAGAACGCTATGTACACCCACCCTAACCCTAAAAAAGTATGATTCGGACCCCGCTCGAGCAAACAACTATCATGAGCTATTAGAACACGTTAAGTTGACCAGATATCCGCGAAAAAATTTTGAGCGTTAGCCAATTTTTTTGAAACATAGTTTTTTTAGTCAGAACGCCATGTAAACCCACTCTAACCCTAAAAAAGTATGTTCTGGACCCCGCTCGAGCAAACGACTATCATGGGCTAATAGAACACGTTAAGTTGACCGGATGTCAGTGAAAAAATTTTGGGCATAAAGCGATTTTGAAAAATGACAGGAGTTTGATCGATTCTGATCGAATTGCGGATGGGGGTGGTCCGGACCCCCCTGGGGGAAACGGCATGGTGGGATATTAGAACATGTTAAATAAACACCATTTGCACAAAAAATTTTTGAGCGTAAGCCAATCATTTTTAAATATAATTTTGTCAGTCAGAACGCCATGTAAACCCACCCTAATCCTAAAAAAGTATATTCCGGACCCCGCTAGAGCAAACGACTATCATGGTCTATTAGAACACTTGAGTTGACGGGATATCAGTGAAAAAATTTTGAGCATAAAGCGATTTTGAAAAATGACAGGTGTTTGATCGAAGTGCGGATGAGGGTGTTCCGGACCCCCCTGGGAGAAACGGCTTGGTGGGATGTTAGAACATGTTAAATAAACACGATTGGCACAAAAAAATTTTGGTCGTAAGCCAATTTTTTTTAAATATAGTTTTTTTAGTCAGAACGCTATGTACACCCACCCTAACCCTAAAAAAGTATGATTCGGACCCCGCTCGAGCAAACAACTATCATGAGCTATTAGAACACGTTAAGTTGACCAGATATCCGCGAAAAAATTTTGAGCGTTAGCCAATTTTTTTGAAACATAGTTTTTTTAGTCAGAACGCCATGTAAACCCACCCTAATCCTAAAAAAAGTATGTTCCGGACCCCGCTAGAGCAAGCGACTATCATGGGCTATTAGAACACGTTACGTTGACCGGACATCAGTGAAAAAATTTTGGGCGTAAAGCGATTTTGAAAAATGACAGGTGTTTGATCGAATTCTGATCGAAGTGAGGATCGCGGTGTTCCGGCCCCGCCAGGGGGAAACGGATTGGTGGGATGTTAGAACATGTTAAATAAACACGATTCTCACAAAAAAATTTAGGGCGTAAGCCAATTTTTTTGAAATATAATTTTTTTAGTGTGAACGCCATATAAACCCACCCTAACTCTAAAAATGTATGTTCCGGACCCCGCTCGAGCAAACGACTATCATGGGCTATTATATTAGAACACGTTAAGTTGGCCGGATATCAGTAAACAAATTTTGGGCGTAAAGTGATTTTGAAAAATGACAGGAGTTTGATCGAATTCTGATCGAAGTGCGGATGGGGGTGTTCCGGACCCTCCTGGGGGAAACGGCATGGTGGGATGTTAGAACATGTTAAATAAACACCATTTGCTCAAAAAAATTTTGGGCGTAACCCAATTATTTTTAAATATAACTTTTTAATCAGAACGCCATGTAAACCCACCCTAATCCTAAAAAAGTATGTTCCGGACCCCGCTAGAGCAAACGACTATCATGGGCTATTAGAACACGTTAAGTTGACCGGATATCAGTGAAAAAATTTTGGGCATAAAGCGATTTTGAAAAATGACTGGTGTTTGATCGAAGTGCGGATGAGGGTGTTCCGGACCCCCCTGGGGGAAACGGCTTGGTGGGATGTTAGAACATGTTAAATGAACGCGATTGGCACACAAAAATTTTGGTCGTAAGCCAATTTTTTTAAATATAGTTTTTTTAGTCAGAACGCCATGTAAACCCACCCTAACTAACACAAAAAAAGTATGTTCCGGACCCCGCTCGAGCTTACGACTATCATGGGCTATTAGAACACGTTATGTTGACCGGATGTCAGTGAAAAAATTTTGGGCGTAAAGCGATTTTGAAAAATGACAGGTGTTTGATTTTTTTTAAATAAAATTTTTTTAGTGAGAACGCCATATAAACCCACCCTAACTCTAAACACGTATGTTCCGGACCCAACTCGAGCGAAGGACTATCATGGGCTATTAGTACACGTTAGGTTGACCGGATATCAGTGCAAAAATTTTGGGCATAAAGCGATTTTGATAAATGACAGGTGTTTGATCGAATTCTGATCGAAGTGCGGAAGGGGGTGTTCCGGACCCCCCTGGGGGAAACGGCTTGGTGGGATGTTAGAACATGTTAAATAAACACGATTCTCACAAAAAAATTTTGGGCGGAAGCCAATTTAATTGAAATATAATTTTTTTAGTGAGAACGCCATATAAACCACCCTAACTCTAAAACTACATGTTCCGGACCCCGCTCGAGCAAACGACTATCATGGGCTATTAGAACACGTTAAGTTGACCAGATATCTGCGAAAAAATTTTGGGCGTAAGCCAATTTTTTTTAAATATAGTTTTTTTAGTCAGAACGCCATGTAAACCCACCCTAACCCTAAAAAAGTATGTTCCGTACCCCGCTCGAGCGAAGGACTATCATGGACTATTAGAACACGTTAAGTTGACTGGATATCAGTGAAAAAATTGTGGGCATAAAGCGATTTTGATAAATGACAGGTGTTTCATCGAATTCTGATCGAAGTGCGGATGAGGGTGTTCCGGACCCCCCTGGGGGAAACGGCATGGTGGGATGTTAGAACATGTTAAATAAACACCATGTGCACAAAAAATTTTTGGGCGTAAGCCAATTATTTTTAAATATAATTTTTCAGTCAGAACGCCATGTAAACCCACCCTAACCCTAAAAAAGTATGTTTCGGACCCCGCTCGAGCAAACGACTATCATGGGCTGTTAGAACACGTTGAGTTGACCGGATCTCAGTGAAAAAATTTTGGGCGTAAAGCGATTTTGAAAAAAGACAGGAGTTTGATCGAATTCTGATCGAAGCGCGGATGGGGGTGTTCCGGCCCCGCCTGGGGGAAACGGCTTGGTGGGATGTTAGAACATGTTAAATAGACACGATTCTCACAAAAAAATTTTGTGCGGAAGCCAATTTAATTGAAATACAATTTTTTTAGTCAGAACGCCATGTAAACCCACCCTAATCCTAAAAAAGTATGTTCCGAACCCCGCTCAAGCAAGCGACTATCATGGGCTGTTAGAACACGTTGAGTTGACCGGATCTCAGTGAAAAAATTTTGGGCGTAAAGCGATTTTGAAAAAAGACAGGAGTTTGATCGAATTCTGATCGAAGTGCGGATGGGGGTGTTCCGGCCCCGCCTGGGGGAAACGGCTTGGTGGGATGTTAGAACATGTTAAATAGACACGATTCTCACAAAAAAAATTTGTGCGGAAGCCAATTTAATTGAAGTATAATTTTTTTAGTGAGAACGCCATATAAACCCACCCTAATCCTAAAAAAGTATGTTCCGGACCCGGCTAGAGCAAACGACTATCATGGACTATTAGAACACGTTGAGTTGACCGGATATCAGTGAAAAAATTTTGTGCATAAAGCGATTTTGAAAAATGACAGGAGTTTGATCGAATTCTGATCGAAGTGCGGATGGGGGTGTTCCGGACCCCCCTGAGGGAAACGGCATGGTGGGATGTTAGAACATGTTAAATAAACACCATTTGCACAAAATATTTTTGGGCGTAAGCCAATTATTTTTAAATATAATTTTTTTAGACAGAACGCCATGTAAACCCACCCTAATCCTAAAACAGTATGTTCCGGACCCGGCTAGAGCAAACGACTATCATGGACTATTAGAACACGTTGAGTTGACCGGATATCAGTGAAAAAATTTTGGGCGTAAAGCGATTTTGAAAAATGACAGGTGTTTGATCGAATTCTGATCGAAGTGAGGATCTGGGTGTTCCGGCTCCGCCTGGGGGAAACGGCTTGGTGGGATGTTAGAACATGTTAAATAGACACGATTCTCAGAAAAAAATTTTGTGCGGAAGCCAATTTAATTGAAATATAATTTTTTTAGTGAGAACGCCATATAAACCCACCCTAACTCTAAACACGTATGCTATTAGAACACGTTAAGTTGGCCGGATATCAGTGAAAAAATTTTGGGCATAAAGCGATTTTGAAAAATGACAGGTGTTTGATCGAAGTGCGGATGAGGGTGTTCCGGACCCCTTTGGTGGGATGTTAGAACATGTTAAATAAACACGATTGGCACAAAAAAATTTTGGGCGTAAGCCAATTTTTTTAAATATAGTTTTCTTAGTCAGAACGCCATGTAAACCCACCCTAACCCTAAAAAAGTATGTTTTGGACCCCGCTCGAGCAAACGACTATCATGAGCTATTAGAACACGTTAAGTTGACCAGATATCCGCGAAAAATTTTTGAGCGTAAGCCAATTTTTTTAAATATAGTTTTTTTAGTCAGAACGCCATGTAAACCCACCCTAACCCTAAAAAAGTATGTTCCGGACCCCGCTCGAGCAAACCACTATCATGAGCTATTAGAACACGTTGAGTTGACCGGATATCAGTGACAAAATTTTGGGCCTGGAGCGATTTTGAAAAAGGACAGGTGTTTGATCGAATTCTGATCGAAGTGCGGATGGGGGTGTTCCGGATCCCCCTGGGGAAGACGGCTTGGTGGGATGTTAGAACATGTTAAATAAACACGATTTGCACAAAAAATGTTTGGGCTTAAGCCATTTTTTTGAAATATATTTTTTTTAGTCAGAACGCCATGTAAACCCACCCTAATACAAAAAAAAGTATGTTCCGGACCCGCTAGAGCAAACGACTATCATGGGCTATTAGAACACGTTGAGTTGACCGGATATCAGTGAAAAAATTTTGGGCATAAAGCGATTTTGATAAATGACAGGTGTTTGATTGAATTCTGATCGAAGTGCGGATGGGGGTGTTCCGGACCCCCCTGGGGGAACGGCTTGGTGGGAAGTTAGAACATGTTAAATAAACACGATTCTCACAAAAAAATTTAGGGCGTAAGCCAATTTTTTTGAATTATAATTTTTTTAGTGTGAACGCCATATAAACCCACCCTAACTCTAAAAACGTATGTTCCGGACCCCGCTCGAGCAAACGATTATCATGGGCTATTAGAACACGTTAAGTTGACCAGATATCCGCGAAAAAATTTTGAGCGTTAGCCAATTTTTTTGAAACATAGTTTTTTTAGTCAGAACGCCATGTAAACCCACCCTAACCCTAAAAAAGTATGTTCCGGACCCCGCTCGAGCAAACGACTATCATGGGCTATTAGAACACATTAAGTTGACCGGATATCAGTGAAAAAATTTTGGGCATAAAGCGATTTTGATAAATGACAGGTGTTTGATCGAATTCTGATCGAAGTGCGGATGAGGGTGTTCCGGACCCCCCTGGGAGAAACGGCATGGTGGGATGTTAGAACATGTTAAATAAACACCATGTGCACAAAAAATTTTTGGGCGTAAGCCAATTATTTTTAAATATAATTTTGTCAGTCAGAACGCCATGTAAACCCACCCTAACCCTAAAAAAGTATATTCCGGACCCCGCTCGAGCGACCGACTGTCATGGGCTATCAGAACACGTTACTTTGACCGGATATCAGTGAAAAAATTTTGGGCGTAAAGCGATTTTGAAAAATGACAGGTGTTTGATCGAGTTCTGATAGAAGTGAGGATCGGGGTGTTCCGGCCCCCCCTGGGGGAAACGGCTTGGTGGGATGTTAGAACATGTTAAATAAACACGATTTGCACAAAAAATGTTTGGGCTTGAGCCATTTTTTTGAAATATAATTTTTTTAGTCAGAACGCCATGTAAACCCACCCTAATCCTAAAAAAGTATATTCCGGACCCCGCTAGAGCAAACGACTATCATGGTCTATTAGAACACTTGAGTTGACGGGATATCAGTGAAAAAATTTTGAGCATAAAGCGATTTTGAAAAATGACAGGTGTTTGGTCGAAGTGCGGATGAGGGTGTTCCGGACCCCCCTGGGAGAAACGGCATGGTGGGATGTTAGAACATGTTAAATAAACACGATTGGTACAAAAAAATTTTGGTCGTAAGCCAATTTTTTTTAAATATAGTTTTTTTAGTCAGAACGCCATGTACACCCACCCTACCCTAAAAAAGTATGATTCGGACCCCGCTCGAGCAAACAACTATCATGAGCTATTAGAACACGTTAACTTGACCAGATATCCGCTAAAAAATTTTGAGCGTTAGCCAATTTTTTTGAAACATAGTTTTTTTAGTCAGAACGCCATGTAAACCCACTCTAACCCTAAAAAAAGTATGTTCTGGACCCCGCTCGAGCAAACGACTATCATGGGCTAATAGAACACGTTGAGTTGACCGGATGTCAGTGAAAAAATTTTGGGCATAAAGCGATTTTGAAAAATGACAGGAGTTTGATCGAATTCTGATCGAAGTGCGGATGGGGGTGTTCCGGACCCCCCTGAGGGAAACGGCATGGTGGGATGTTAGAACATGTTAAATAAACACCATTTGCACAAAATATTTTTGGGCGTAAGCCAATTATTTTTAAATATAATTTTTTTAGGCAGAACGCCATGTAAACCCACCCTAATCCTAAAAAAGTATGTTCCGGACCCGGCTAGAGCAAACGACTATCATGGACTATTAGAACACGTTGAGTTGACCGGATATCAGTGAAAAAATTTTGTGCATAAAGCGATTTTGAAAAATGACAGGAGTTTGATCGAATTCTGATCGAAGTGCGGATGGGGGTGTTCCGGACCCCCCTGAGGGAAACGGCATGGTGGGATGTTAGAACATGTTAAATAAACACCATTTGCACAAAATATTTTTGGGCGTAAGCCAATTATTTTTAAATATAATTTTTTTAGACAGAACGCCATGTAAACCCACCCTAATCCTAAAACAGTATGTTCCGGACCCGGCTAGAGCAAACGACTATCATGGACTATTAGAACACGTTGAGTTGACCGGATATCAGTGAAAAAATTTTGGGCGTAAAGCGATTTTGAAAAATGACAGGTGTTTGATCGAATTCTGATCGAAGTGAGGATCTGGGTGTTCCGGCTCCGCCTGGGGGAAACGGCTTGGTGGGATGTTAGAACATGTTAAATAGACACGATTCTCAGAAAAAAATTTTGTGCGGAAGCCAATTTAATTGAAATATAATTTTTTTAGTGAGAACGCCATATAAACCCACCCTAACTCTAAACACGTATGCTATTAGAACACGTTAAGTTGGCCGGATATCAGTGAAAAAATTTTGGGCATAAAGCGATTTTGAAAAATGACAGGTGTTTGATCGAAGTGCGGATGAGGGTGTTCCGGACCCCTTTGGTGGGATGTTAGAACATGTTAAATAAACACGATTGGCACAAAAAAATTTTGGGCGTAAGCCAATTTTTTTAAATATAGTTTTCTTAGTCAGAACGCCATGTAAACCCACCCTAACCCTAAAAAAGTATGTTTTGGACCCCGCTCGAGCAAACGACTATCATGAGCTATTAGAACACGTTAAGTTGACCAGATATCCGCGAAAAATTTTTGAGCGTAAGCCAATTTTTTTGAAATATAGTTTTTTTTTAGTCAGAACGCCATGTAAACCCACCCTAACCCTAAAAAAGTATGTTCCGGACCCCGCTCGAGCAAACCACTATCATGAGCTATTAGAACACGTTGAGTTGACCGGATATCAGTGACAAAATTTTGGGCCTGGAGCGATTTTGAAAAAGGACAGGTGTTTGATCGAATTCTGATCGAAGTGCGGATGGGGGTGTTCCGGATCCCCCTGGGGAAGACGGCTTGGTGGGATGTTAGAACATGTTAAATAAACACGATTTGCACAAAAAATGTTTGGGCTTAAGCCATTTTTTTGAAATATATTTTTTTTAGTCAGAACGCCATGTAAACCCACCCTAATACAAAAAAAAGTATGTTCCGGACCCCGCTAGAGCAAACGACTATCATGGTCTATTAGAACACTTGAGTTGACGGGATATCAGTGAAAAAATTTTGAGCATAAAGCGATTTTGAAAAATGACAGGTGTTTGATCGAAGTGCGGATGAGGGTGTTCCGGACCCCCCTGGGAGAAACGGCTTGGTGGGATGTTAGAACATGTTGAATAAACACGATTGGTACAAAAAAATTTTGGTCGTAAGCCAATTTTTTTTAAATATAGTTTTTTTAGTCAGAACGCCATGTACACCCACCCTACCCTAAAAAAGTATGATTCGGACCCCGCTCGAGCAAACAACTATCATGAGCTATTAGAACACGTTAACTTGACCAGATATCCGCTAAAAAATTTTGAGCGTTAGCCAATTTTTTTGAAACATAGTTTTTTTAGTCAGAACGCCATGTAAACCCACTCTAACCCTAAAAAAGTATGTTCTGGACCCCGCTCGAGCAAACGACTATCATGGGCTAATAGAACACGTTGAGTTGACCGGATGTCAGTGAAAAAATTTTGGGCATAAAGCGATTTTGAAAAATGACAGGAGTTTGATCGATTCTGATCGAATTGCGGATGGGGGTGTTCCGGACCCCCCTGGGGGAAACGGCATGGTGGGATATTAGAACATGTTAAATAAACACCATTTGCACAAAAAATGTTTGGGCGTAAGCCAATCATTTTTAAATATAATTTGTTTAGTCAGAACGCCATGTAAACCCACCCTAATCCTAAAAAAAGTATGTTCCGGACCCCGCTAGAGCAAACGACTATCATGGGCTATTAGAACACGTTGAGTTGACCGGATATCAGTGAAAAAATTTTGGGCATAAAGCGATTTTGATAAATGACAGGTTTTTGATCGAATTCTGATCGAAGTGCGGATGGGGGTGTTCCGGACCCCCTGGGGGAAACGGCTTGGTGGGAAGTTAGAACATGTTAAATAAACACGATTCTCACAAAAAAATTTAGGGCGTAAGCCAATTTTTTTGAATTATAATTTTTTTAGTGTGAACGCCATATAAACCCACCCTAACTCTAAAAACGTATGTTCCGGACCCCGCTCGAGCAAACGATTATCATGGGCTATTAGAACACGTTAAGTTGACCAGATATCCGCGAAAAAATTTTGAGCGTTAGCCAATTTTTTTGAAACATAGTTTTTTTAGTCAGAACGCCTTGTAAACCCACCCTAACCCTAAAAAGTATGTTCCGGACCCCGCTCGAGCAAACGACTATCATGGGCTATTAGAACACATTAAGTTGACCGGATATCAGTGAAAAAATGTTGGGCATAAGGCGATTTTGAAAAATGACAGGAGTTTGATCGATTTCTGAACGAAGTGCGGATGTTGGTGTTCCGGACCCCCCTGGGGGAAACGGCATGGTGGGATGTTAGAACGTGTTAAATAAACACCATTTGCACAAAAAATTTTTGGGCGTAAGCCAATTATTTTTAAATATAATTTTTTTAGTCAGAACGCCATGTAAACCCACCCTAATCCTAAAAAAAGTATGTTCCGGACCCCGCTAGAGCAAACGACTATCATGGGCCATTAGAACACGTTAAGTTGACCAGATATCTGCGAAAAAATTTTGGGCGTAAGCCAATTTTTTTTAAATATAGTTTTTTTAGTCAGAACGCCATGTAAACCCACCCTAACCCTAAAAAAGTATGTTCCGGACCCCGCTCGAGCGAAGGACTATCATGGACTATTAGAACACGTTAAGTTGACCGGATATCAGTGAAAAAATTTGGGCATAAAGCGATTTTGATAAATGACAGGTGATTGATCGAATTCTGATCGAAGTGCGGATGAGGGTGTTCCGGACCCCCCTGGGGGAAACGGCATGGTGGGATGTTAGAACGTGTTAAATAAACACCATTTGCACAAAAAATTTTTGGGCGTAAGCCAATTATTTTTAAATATAATTTTTTAGTCAGAACGCCATGTAAACCCACCCTAACCCTAAAAAAGTATGATTCGGACCCCGCTCGAGCAAACAACTATCATGAGCTATTAGAACACGTTAAGTTGACCAGATATCCGCGAAAAAATTTTGAGCGTTAGCCAATTTTTTTGAAACATAGTTTTTTTAGTCAGAACGCCATGTAAACCCACTCTAACCCTAAAAAAGTATGTTCTGGACCCCGCTCGAGCAAACGACTATCATGGGCTAATAGAACACGTTGAGTTGACCGGATGTCAGTGAAAAAATTTTGGGCATAAAGCGATTTTGAAAAATGACAGGAGTTTGATCGATTCTGATCGAATTGCGGATGGGGGTGGTCCGGACCCCCCTGGGGGAAACGGCATGGTGGGATATTAGAACATGTTAAATAAACACCATTTGCACAAAAAAGTTTTGGGCGTAAGCCAATCATTTTTAAATATAATTTTTTTAGTCAGAACGCCATGTAAACCCACCCTAATCCTAAAAAAAGTATGTTCCGGACCCCGCTAGAGCAAGCGACTATCATGGGCTATTAGAACACGTTACGTTGACCGGACAGCAGTGAAAAATTTTGGGCGTAAAGCGATTTTGAAAATGACAGGTGTTTGATCGAATTCTGATCGAAGTGAAGATCGCGGTGTTCCGGCCCCGCCTGGGGGAAACGGATTGGTGGGATGTTAGAACATGTTAAATAAACACGATTCTCACAAAAAATTTTGGGCGGAAGCCAATTTTTTTGAAATATAATTTTTTTAGTGAGAACGCCATATAAACCCACCCTAACCCTAAACACGTATTTTCCGGACCACGCTCGAGCGGCGAAGGACTATCACGGGCTATTAGAATGCGTTAGGTTGACCGGATATCAGTGAAAAAATTTTGGGCATAAAGCGATTTTGATAAATGACAGGTGTTTGATCGAATTCTGATCGAAGTGCGGATGGGGGTGTTCCGGACCCCCCTGTGGGAATCGGCTTGGTAAGATGTTAGAACATGTTAAATAAACAGGATTCTCACAAAAAAATTTAGGGCGTAAGCCAATTTTTTTGAAATATAATTTTTTTAGTGTGAACGCCATATAAACCCACCCTAACTCTAAAAATGTATGTTCCGGACCCCGCTCGAGCAAACGACTATCATAGGCTATTATATTAGAACACGTTAAGTTGGCCGGATATCAGTAAACAAATTTTGGGCGTAAAGTGATTTTGAAAAATGACAGGAGTTTGATCGAATTCTGATCGAAGTGCGGATGGGGGTGTTCCGGACCCTCCTGGGGAAACCGCATGGTGGGATGTTAGAACATGTTAAATAAACACCATTTGCTCAAAAAAATTTTGGGCGTAACCCAATTATTTTTAAATATAACTTTTTAGTCAGAACGCCATGTAAACCCACCCTAATCCTAAAAAAGTATGTTCCGGACCCCGCTAGAGCAAACGACTATCATGGCTATTAGAACACGTTAAGTTGACCGGATATCAGTGAAAAAATTTTGGGCATAAAGCGATTTTGAAAAATGACTGGTGTTTGATCGAAGTGCGGATGAGGGTGTTCCGGACCCCCCTGGGGAAACGGCTTGGTGGATGTTAGAACATGTTAAATGAACGCGATTGGCACACAAAAATTTTGGTCGTAAGCCAATTTTTTTAAATATAGTTTTTTTAGTCAGAACGCCATGTAAACCCACCCTAACTAACACAAAAAAAGTATGTTCCGGACCCCGCTCGAGCTTACGACTATCATGGGCTATTAGAACACGTTATGTTGACCGGATGTCAGTGAAAAAATTTTGGGCGTAAAGCGATTTTGAAAAATGACAGGTGTTTGATTTTTTTTAAATAAAATTTTTTTAGTGAGAACGCCATATAAACCCACCCTAACTCTAAACACGTATGTTCCGGACCCAACTCGAGCGAAGGACTATCATGGGCTATTAGTACACGTTAGGTTGACCGGATATCAGTGAAAAAATTTTGGGCATAAAGCGATTTTGATAAATGACAGGTGTTTGATCGAATTCTGATCGAAGTGCGGAAGGGGTGTTCCGGACCCCCCTGGGGGAAACGGCTTGGTGGGATGTTAGAACATGTTAAATAAACACGATCTCACAAAAAATTTTGGGCGGAAGCCAATTTAATTGAAATATAATTTTTTTAGTGAGAACGCCATATAAACCACCCTAACTCTAAAACCACATGTTCCGGACCCCGCTCGAGCAAACGACTATCATGGGCTATTAGAACACGTTAAGTTGACCAGATATCTGCGAAAAAATTTTGGGCGTAAGCCAATTTTTTTGAAATATAGTTTTTTTAGTCAGAACGCCATGTAAACCCACCCTAACCCTATAAAAGTATGTTCCGGACCCCGCTCGAGCGAAGGACTATCATGGACTATTAGAACACGTTAAGTTGACTGGATATCAGTGAAAAAATTGTGGGCATAAAGCGATTTTGATAAATGACAGGTGTTTCATCGAATTCTGATCAAAGTGCGGATGAGGGTGTTCCGGACCCCCCTGGGGGAAACGGCATGGTGGGATGTTAGAACATGTTAAATAAACACCATGTGCACAAAAAATTTTTGGGCGTAAGCCAATTATTTTTAAATATAATTTTTCAGTCAGAACGCCATGTAAACCCACCCTAACCCTAAAAAAGTATGTTTCGGACCCCGCTCGAGCAAACGACTATCATGGCCTATTCTAACACATTAGGTTGACCAGATATCAGTGAAAAAATTTGGGCATAAAGCGATTTTGAAAAATGACTGGTGTTTGATCGAAGTGCGGATGAGGGTGTTCCGGCCCCGCCTGGGGGAAACGGCTTGGTGGGATGTTAGAACAATAAACGCAATTGGCACACAAAAATTTTGGTCGTAAGCCAATTTTTCTTAAATATAGTTTTTTTAGTCAGAACGCCATGTAAACCCACCCTAACTAACCCTAACAAAGTATGTTCCGGACCCCGCTCGAGCTTACGACTATCATGGGCTATTAGAACACGTTATGTTGACCGGATGTCAGTGAAAAAATTTTGGGCGTATGCCAATTTTTTTGAAATACAATTATTTTAGTCAGAACGCCATGTAAACCCACCCTAATCCTAAAAAAGTATGTTCCGAACCCCGCTCAAGCAAGCGACTATCATGGGCTGTTAGAACACGTTGAGTTGACCGGATATCAGTGAAAAAATTTTGGGCGTAAAGCGATTTTGAAAAAAGACAGGAGTTTGATCGAATTCTGATCGAAGTGCGGATGGGGTGTTCCGGACCCCCCTGAGGGAAACGGCATGGTGGGATGTTAGAACATGTTAAATAAACACCATTTGCACAAATATTTTTGGGCGTAAGCCAATTATTTTTAAATATAATTTTTTTAGACAGAACGCCATGTAAACCCACCCTAATCCTAAAACAGTATGTTCCGGACCCGGCTAGAGCAAACGGCTATCATGGGCTATTAGAACACGTTGAGTTGACCGGATATCAGTGAAAAAATTTTGGGCATAAAGCGATTTTGATAAATGACAGGTGTTTGATCGAATTCTGATCGAAGTGCGGATGGGGGTGTTCCGGACCCCCCTGGCGGAAACGGCATGGTGGGATGTTAGAACATGTTAAATAAACACCATTTGCATAAAAATTTTTTGGGCGTAAGCCAATTATTTTTAAATATAATTTTTTAGTCAGAACGCCATGTAAACCCACCCTAACCCTAAAAAAGTATGTTCCGGACCCCGCTCGAGCGACCGACTATCATGGGCTATTAGAACACGTTAAGTTGACCGGATATCAGTGAAAAAATTTTGGTCGTAAAGCGATTTTGAAAAATGACAGGTGTTTGATCGAATTCTGATCGAAGTGAGGATCTGGGTGTTCCGGCTCCGCCTGGGGGAAACGGCTTGGTGGGATGTTAGAACATGTTAAATAGACACGATTATCAGAAAAAAATTTTGTGCGGAGCCAATTTAATTGAAATATAATTTTTTTAGTGAGACGCCATATAACCCACCTAACTCTAAACACGACGTATGCTATTAGAACACGTTAAGTTGGCCGGATATCAGTGAAAAAATTTTGTGCATACAGCGATTTCGAAAAATGACAGGTGTTTGATCGAAGTGCGGATGAGGGTGCTCCGGACCCCCTGGTGGGATGTTACAACATGTTAAATAAACACGATTGCACAAAAAATTTTGGGCGTAAGCCAATTTTTTTGAAATATAATTTTTTAGTGGGAACGCCATATATACCCACCCTAACTCTAAAAACTATGTTCCGGACCGCGCTCGAGCAAACGACTATCATGGGCTATTAGAACACGTTAAGTTGACCAGATATCCGCGAAAAATTTTTGGGCGTAAGCCATGTAAACTTACCCTAACCCTAAAAAGTATGTTCAGGACCCCGCTTGAGCAAACGACTATCATGGGCTATTAGAACACATTAGGTTGAGCGGATATCAGTGAAAAAATTTAGGGCATAAAGCGATTTGAAAAATGACAGGTGTTTGGATCGAAGTGCGGATGAGGGTGTTCCGGACCCCCTTGGTGGGATGTTAGAACATGTTAAATAAACACGATTGGCACAAAAAAATTTTGGGCGTAAGCCAATTTTTTAATATAGTTTTCTTAGTCAGAACGCCATGTAAACCACCCTAACCCTAAAAAAGTATGTTTTGGACCCCGCTCGAGCAAACGACTATCATGAGCTATTAGAACACGTTAAGTTGACCAGATATCCGCGAAAAATTTTTGAGCGTAAGCCATTTTTTTGAAATATAGTTTTTTTTTAGTCAGAACGCCATGTAAACCCACCCTAACCCTAAAAAAGTATGTTCCGGACCCCGCTCGAGCAAACCACTATCATGAGCTATTAGAACACGTTGAGTTGACCGGATATCAGTGACAAAATTGTGGGCCTGGAGCGATTTTGAAAAAGGACAGGTGTTTGATCGAATTCTGATCGAAGTGCGGATGGGGGTGTTCCGATCCCCCTGGGGGAAACGGCTTGGTGGGATGTTAGAACATGTTAAATAAACACGATTTGCACAAAAAATGTTTGGGCTTAAGCCATTTTTTTGAATACATTTTTTTTTAGTCAGAACGCCATGTAAACCCACCCTAATACAAAAAAAGTATGTTCCGGACCCCGCTAGAGCAAACGACTATCATGGGGCTATTAGAACACGTTGAGTTGACCGGATATCAGTGAAAAAATTTTGGGCATAAAGCGATTTTGATAAATGACAGGTGTTTGATTGAATTTTGATCGAAGTGCGGATGGGGTGTTCCGGACCCCCCTGGGGAACGGCTTGGTGGGAAGTTAGAACAGTTAAATAAACACGATTCTCACAAAAAATTTAGGGCGTAAGCAATTTTTTTGAATTATAATTTTTTTAGTGTGAACGCCATATAAACCCACCCTAACTCTAAAAACGTATGTTCCGGACCCCGCTCGAGCAAACGATTATCATGGGCTATTAGAACACGTTAAGTTGACCAGATATCCGCGAAAAAAATTTTGAGCGTTAGCCAATTTTTTTGAAACATAGTTTTTTTAGTCAGAACGCCATGTAAACCCACCCTAACCCTAAAAAAGTATGTTCCGGACCCCGCTCGAGCAAACGACTATCATGGGCTATTAGAACACATTAAGTTGACCTTATATCAGTGAAAAAATGTTGGGCATAAGGCGATTTTGAAAATGACAGGAGTTTGATCGAATTCTGATCGAAGTGCTGATGGGGGTGGTCCGGACCCCCCTGGGGGAAACGGCATGGTGGGATGTTAGAACATGTTAAATAAACACGATTCTCACAAAAAAATGTTGGGCGGAAGCCCAATTTTTTTGAATATAATTTTTTTAGTGAGAACGGCCATGTAAACCCACCCTAACCTAAAAAAGTATGTTCCGAACCCCGCTCGAGCAAACGACTATCATGGCTATTAGAACACGTTGAGTTGACCGGATATCAGTGAAAAATTTTGGGCATAAAGCGATTTTGATAAATGACAGGTGTTTGATCGAATTCTGATCGAAGTGCGGATGGGGGTGTTCCGGACCCCCCTGGGGGAAACGGCATGGTGAGATGTTAGAACATGTTAAATAAACACCATTGCACAAACATTTTTTGGGCGACAGCCAATTATTTTTAAATATAATTTTTTTAGTCAGAACGCCATGTAAACCCACCCGAATCCTAAAAAAGTATGTTCCGGACCCGGCTAGAGCAAACGACTATCATGGACTATTAGAACACGTGAGTTGACTGGATATCAGTGAAAAATTTTGGGCATAAAGCGATTTTGAAAAATGACAGGAGTTTGATCGAATTCTGATCGAAGTGCGTATGGGGGTGTTCCGGACCCCCCTGGGGGAAACGGCATGGTGGGATGTTAGAACATGTTAAATAAACACCATTTGCACAAATATTTTTGGGCGAAGCCAATTATTTTTAAATATATTTTTTTAGTCAGAACGCCATGTAATCCACCCTAATCCTAAAACAGTATGTTCCGGACCCCGGCTAGAGCAAACGGCTATCATGGGCTATTAGAACACGTTGAGTTGACCGGATATCAGTGAAAGAATTTTGGGGCATAAAGCGATTTTGATAAATGACAGGTGTTTGATCGAATTCTGATCGAAGTGCGGATGGGGTGTTTCCGGACCCCCCTGGGGGAAACGGCTTGGTGAGATATTAGAACATGTTAAATAATACTATTCTCACAAAAAAATTTTGGACGGAAGCCAATTTAATTGAAATATAATTTTTTAGTGAGAACGCCATATAAACCACCCCTAACTCTAAAAACGCATGTTCGGACAACGCTCGAGCAAACGACTATCATGGGCTGTTAGAACACGTTGAGTTGACCGGATATCAGTGAAAAAAATTTTGGCCGTAAGCGATTTTGAAAAATGACAGGAGTTTGATCGAATTCTGATCGAAGTGCGGATGGTGGTGTTCCGGACCCCCCTGGGGGAAACGGCATGGTGGGATGTTAGAACATGTTAAATAAACACCATTTGCACAAACATTTTTTGGGCGTAAGCCAATTATTTTTAAATATAATTTTTTTAGTCAGAACGCCATGTAATCCCACCCTAATTCTAAAAAAGTATGTTCCGGACCCGGCTAGAGCAAACGACTATCATGGACTATTAGAACACGTTGAGTTGACCGGATATAAGTGAAAAAATTTGGCATAAAGCGATTTTGAAAAATGACAGGAGTTTGATCGAATTCTGATCGAAGTGCGGATGGGGGTGTTCCGGACCCCCCTGGGGGAAACGGCATGGTGGGATGTTAGAACATGTTAAATAAACACCATTTGCACAAAAAATTTTTGGGCGTAAGCCAATTATTTTAAATATATTTCTTTTAGTCAGAACGCCATGTAAACCCACCCTAATCCTAAAACAGTATGTTCCGGACCCGGCTAGAGCAAACGACTATCATGGCCTATTAGAACACGTTGAGTTGGCCGGATATCAGTGTAACAATTTTGGGCATAAAGCGATTTTGAAAAATGACAGGTGTTTGATCGAATTCTGATCGAAGTGCGGATGGGGGTGTTCCGGACCCCCTGGGGAAAACGGCTTGGTGGGATGCTGGAACATGCTAAATAAACACGGTTCGCACAAAAAAATTTTTGGCGTATGCCAATTTTTTTGAAATATAGTTTTTTTTAGTCAGAACGCCATGTAAACCCACCCTAACCCTAAAAAAAGTATGTTCCGGACCCCGCTCGAGCGAAATACTATCATGGGCTATTAAAACACGTTAAGTTGACCGGATATAAGTGAACAAAATTTGGGCATAAAGCGATTTTGAAAAATGACAGGTGTTTGATCGAATTCTGATCGAAGAGCGGATGGGGGTGTTCCGGACCCCCTGGGGAAGACGGCTTGGTGGGATGTTGGAACATGTTAAATAAACACGATTCGCATAAAAAAATTTTGGGCGTATGCCAATTTTTTTGAAATATAGTTTTTTAGTCAGAACGCCATGTAAACCCACCCTAACCCTAAAAAAGGTATGATCCGGACCCCGCTCGAGCGAAAGACTATCATGGGCTATTAGAACACGTTAAGTTGACCGGATACCAGTGAAAAAATTTTGGGCATAAAGCGATTTTGAAAAATGACAGGTGTTTGATCGAATTCTGATCGAAGTGCGGATGGGGGTGTTCCGGACCCCCCTGGGGAAGACGGCTTGGTGGGATGTTGGAACATGTTAAATAAACACGATTCGCATAAAAAATTTAGGGCGTATGTCAATTTTTTTGAAATATAGTTTTTTAGACTGAACGCCATGTAAACCCACCCTAACCCAAAAAAGGTATGTTCCGGACCCCGCTGGAGCGAAAAACTATCATGGGCTATTAGAACACGTTAAGTTGACCGGATACCAGTGAAAAAGTTTTGGGCGTAAAGCGATTTTGAAAAATGACAGGTGTTTGACCGAATTCTGATTGAAGTGCGGGTGGGGGTGTTCCGGACCCCCCTGGGGGGAAACGGCTTGGTGGGATGTTAAAACATGTTAAATAAACATGATTCTCACAAAAAATTTTGGGCGGAAGCCAATTTTTTTTAAATATAATTTTTTTTGTGAGGACGCCATATAAAACCCCCCTAACTTTAAAAACGTATGCTCCGGACCCCGCTCGAGCAAACGACTATCATGGGCTATTAGAACACATTAAGTTGACCGGATATCATTGAAAAAATTTTGGGCATAAAGCGATTTTGAAAAATGACAGGTGTTTGATCGAATTCTGATCGAAGTGCGGATGAGGGTGTTCCGGACCCCCCTGGGGGAAACGGCATGGTGGGATGTTAGAACGTGTTAAATAAACACCATTTGCACAAAAAATTTTTGGGCGTAAGCCAATTATTTTTAAATATAATTTTTTTAGTCAGAACGCCATGTAAACCCACCCTAACCCTAAAAAAGTATGATTCGGACCCCGCTCGAGCAAAAACTATCATGAGCTATTAGAACACGTTAAGTTGACCAGATATCCGCGAAAAAAATTTTGAGCGTTAGCCAATTTTTTTGAAACATAGTTTTTTTTAGTCAGAACGCCATGTAAACCCACTCTAACCCTAAAAAAGTATGTTCTGGACCCCGCTCGAGCAAACGACTATCATGGGCTAATAGAACACGTTGAGTTGACCGGATGTCAGTGAAAAAATTTGGGCATAAAGCGATTTTGAAAAATGACAGGAGTTTGATCGATTCTGATCGAATTGCGGATGGGGGTGGTCCGGACCCCCTGGGGGAAACGGCATGGTGGGATATTAGAACATGTTAATAAACCATTTGCACAAAAAAGTTTGGGCGTAAGCCAATCATTTTTAAATATAATTTTTTTAGTCAGAACGCCATGTAAACCCACCCTAATCCTAAAAAAAGTATGTTCCGGACCCCGCTAGAGCAAGCGACTATCATGGGCTATTAGAACACGTTACGTTGACCGGACAGCAGTGAAAAAATTTTGGGCGTAAAGCGATTTTGAAAAATGACAGGTGTTTGATCGAATTCTGATCGAAGTGAGGATCGCGGTGTTCCGGCCCCGCCTGGGGGAAACGGATTGGTGGGATGTTAGAACATGTTAAATAAACACGATTCTCACAAAAAATTTTGGGCGGAAGCCAATTTTTTTGAAATATAATTTTTTAGTGAGAACGCCATATAAACCCACCCTAACCCTAAACACGTTTTCCGGACCACGCTCGAGCGGCGAAGGACTATCACGGGCTATTAGAATGCGTTAGGTTGACCGGATATCAGTGAAAAATTTTGGGCATAAAGCGATTTTGATAAATGACAGGTGTTTGATCGAATTCTGATCGAAGTGCGGATGGGGGTGTTCCGGACCCCCTGTGGAATCGGCTTGGTAAGATGTTAGAACATGTTAAATAAACACGATTCTCACAAAAAAATTTAGGGCGTAAGCCAATTTTTTTGAAATATAATTTTTTTAGTGTGAACGCCATATAAACCCACCCTAACTCTAAAAATGTATGTTCCGGACCCCGCTCGAGCAAACGACTATCATAGGCTATTATATTAGAACACGTTAAGTTGGCCGGATATCAGTAAACAAATTTTGGGCGTAAAGTGATTTTGAAAAATGACAGGAGTTTGATCGAATTCTGATCGAAGTGCGGATGGGGTGTTCCGGACCCTCCTGGGGGAAACCGCATGGTGGGATGTTAGAACATGTTAAATAAACACCATTTGCTCAAAAAAATTTTGGGCGTAACCCAATTATTTTTAAATATAACTTTTTAGTCAGAACGCCATGTAAACCCACCCTAATCCTAAAAAAGTATGTTCCGGACCCCGCTAGAGCAAACGACTATCATGGGCTATTAGAACACGTTAAGTTGACCGGATATCAGTGAAAAAATTTTGGGCATTAAAGCGATTTTGAAAAATGACTGGTGTTTGATCGAAGTGCGGATGAGGGTGTTCCGGACCCCCCTGGGGGAAACGGCTTGGTGGGATGTTAGTAGAACTGTTAAATGAACGCGATTGGCACACAAAAATTTTGGTCGTAAGCCAATTTTTTTTAAATATGTTTTTTTAGTCAGAACGCCATGTAAACCCACCTTAACTAACACAAAAAAAGTATGTTCCGGACCCCGCTCGAGTTACGACTATCATGGGCTATTAGAACACGTTATGTTGACCGGATGTCAGTGAAAAAATTTGGGCGTAAAGCGATTTTGAAAAATGACAGGTGTTTGATTTTTTTTTAAATAAAATTTTTTTAGTGGAACGCCATATAAACCCACCCTAACTCTAAACACGTATGTTCCGGACCCAACTCGAGCGAAGACAAGGACTATCAGGGCTATTAGTACACGTTAGGTTGACCGGATCAGTGAAAAAATTTTGGGCATAAAGCGATTTGATAAATGACAGGTGTTTGATCGAATTCTGATCGAAGTGCGGAAGGGGGTGTTCCGGACCCCCTGGGGGAAACGGCTTGGTGGGATGTTAGAACATGTTAAATAAACACGATTCTCACAAAAAAAATTTTGGGGCGGAAGCCAATTTAATTGAAATATAATTTTTTTAGTGAGAACGCCATATAAACCACCCTAACTCTAAACCACATGTTCCGGAACCCCCGCTCGAGCAAACGACTATCATGGGCTATTAGAAACACGTTAAGTTGACCAGATATCTGCGAAAAAATTTTGGGCGTAAGCCAATTTTTTTGAAATATATTTTTTTAGTCAGAACGCCATGTAAACCCACCCTAACCCTATAAAAGTATGTTCCGGACCCCGCTCGAGCGAAGGACTATCATGGACTATTAGAACACGTTAAGTTGACTGGATATCAGTGAAAAAATTGTGGGCTAAAGCGATTTTGATAAATGACAGGTGTTTCATCGAATCTGATCAAAGTGCGGATGAGGGTGTTCCGGACCCCCCTGGGGAAACGGCATGGTGGGATGTTAGAACATGTTAAATAAACAATGTGCAAAAAAATTTTTGGGCGTAAGCCAATTATTTTTTAAATAAATTTTTTCAGTCAGACGCCATGTAAACCCACCCTAACCCTAAAAAAGTATGTTTCGGACCCCGCTCGAGCAAACGACTATCATGGGCTGTTAGACACATTGAGTTGACCGGATCTCAGTGAAAAAATTTGTGGGCGTAAAGCGATTTTTGAAAAAAGACAGGAGTTTGATCGAATTTCTGATCGAAGCGCGGATGGGGGTGTTCCGGCCCCGCCTGGGGGAAACGGCTTGGTGGGATGTTAGAACATGTTAAATAGACACGATTCTCACAAAAAAATTTTGTGCGGAAGCCAATTTAATTGAAATACAATTTTTTTAGTCAGAACGCCATGTAAACCCACCCTAATCCTAAAAAAGTATGTTCCGAACCCCGCTCAAGCAAGCGACTATCATGGGCTGTTAGAACACGTTGAGTTGACCGGATCTCAGTGAAAAAATTTTGGGCGTAAAGCGATTTTGAAAAAAGACAGGAGTTTGATCGAATTCTGATCGAAGTGCGGATGGGGGTGTTCCGGCCCCGCCTGGGGGAAACGGCTTGGTGGGATGTTAGAACATGTTAAATAGACACGATTCTCACAAAAAAATTTGTGCGGAAGCCAATTTAATTGAAGTATAATTTTTTTAGTGAGAACGCCATATAAACCCACCCTAATCCTAAAAAAGTATGTTCCGGACCCGGCTAGAGCAAACGACTATCATGGACTATTAGAACACGTTGAGTTGACCGGATATCAGTGAAAAAATTTTGTGCATAAAGCGATTTTGAAAAATGACAGGAGTTTGATCGAATTCTGATCGAAGTGCGGATGGGGGTGTTCCGGACCCCCCTGAGGGAAACGGCATGGTGGGATGTTAGAACATGTTAAATAAACACCATTTGCACAAATATTTTTGGGCGTAAGCCAATTATTTTTAAATATAATTTTTTTAGACAGAACGCCATGTAAACCCACCCTAATCCTAAAACAGTATGTTCCGGACCCGGCTAGAGCAAACGACTATCATGGACTATTAGAACACGTTGAGTTGACCGGATATCAGTGAAAAAATTTTGGGCGTAAAGCGATTTTGAAAAATGACAGGTGTTTGATCGAATTCTGATCGAAGTGAGGATCTGGGTGTTCCGGCTCCGGGGGGAAACGGCTTGGTGGGATGTTAGAACATGTTAAATAGACACGATTCTCAGAAAAAAATTTTGTGCGGAAGCCAATTTAATTGAAATATAATTTTTTTAGTGAGAACGCCATATAAACCCACCCTAACTCTAAACACGTATGCTATTAGAACACGTTAAGTTGGCCGGATATCAGTGAAAAAATTTTGGGCATAAAGCGATTTTGAAAAATGACAGGTGTTGATCGAAGTGCGGATGAGGGTGTTCCGGACCCCTTTGGTGGGATGTTAGAACATGTTAAATAAACACGATTGGCACAAAAAAATTTTGGGCGTAAGCCAATTTTTTAAATATAGTTTTCTTAGTCAGAACGCCATGTAAACCCACCCTAACCCTAAAAAAGTATGTTTTGGACCCCGCTCGAGCAAACGACTATCATGAGCTATTAGAACACGTTAAGTTGACCAGATATCCGCGAAAAATTTTTGAGCGTAAGCCAATTTTTTTAAATATAGTTTTTTTAGTCAGAACGCCATGTAAACCCACCCTAACCCTAAAAAAGTATGTTCCGGACCCCGCTCGAGCAAACCACTATCATGAGCTATTAGAACACGTTGAGTTGACCGGATATCAGTGACAAAATTTTGGGCCTGGAGCGATTTTGAAAAAGGACAGGTGTTTGATCGAATTCTGATCGAAGTGCGGATGGGGGTGTTCCGGATCCCCCTGGGGAAGACGGCTTGGTGGGATGTTAGAACATGTTAAATAAACACGATTTGCACAAAAAATGTTTGGGCTTAAGCCATTTTTTTGAAATATTTTTTTTTAGTCAGAACGCCATGTAAACCCACCCTAATACAAAAAAAAGTATGTTCCGGACCCGCTAGAGCAAACGACTATCATGGGCTATTAGAACACGTTGAGTTGACCGGATATCAGTGAAAAAATTTTGGGCATAAAGCGATTTTGATAAATGACAGGTGTTTGATTGAATTCTGATCGAAGTGCGGATGGGGGTGTTCCGGACCCCCCTGGGGGAACGGCTTGGTGGGAAGTTAGAACATGTTAAATAAACACGATTCTCACAAAAAAATTTAGGGCGTAAGCCAATTTTTTGAATTATAATTTTTTTAGTGTGAACGCCATATAAACCCACCCTAACTCTAAAAACGTATGTTCCGGACCCCGCTCGAGCAAACGATTATCATGGGCTATTAGAACACGTTAAGTTGACCAGATATCCGCGAAAAAATTTTGGCGTTAGCCAATTTTTTTGAAACATAGTTTTTTTAGTCAGAACGCCATGTAAACCCACCCTAACCCTAAAAAAGTATGTTCCGGACCCCGCTCGAGCAAACGACTATCATGGGCTATTAGAACACATTAAGTTGACCGGATATCAGTGAAAAAATTTTGGGCATAAAGCGATTTTGATAAATGACAGGTGTTTGATCGAATTCTGATCGAAGTGCGGATGAGGGTGTTCCGGACCCCCCCTGGGAGAATACGGCATGGTGGGGATTTAGAAACATGTTAAATAAACACCATGTGCACAAAAAATTTTTGGGCGTAAGCCAATATTTAAATATAATTTGTCAGTCAGAACGCCATTGTAAACCCACCCTAACCCTAAAAAGTATATTCCGGACCCCGCTCGAGCGACCGACTGTCATGGGCTATCAGAACACGTTACTTTGACCGGATATCAGTGAAAAAATTTTGGGCGTAAAGCGATTTTGAAAATGACAGGTGTTTGATCGAGTTCTGATAGAAGTGAGGATCGGGGTGTTCCGGCCCCCCCTGGGGAAAACGGCTTGGTGGGATGTTTAGAACATGTTAAATAAAACACGATTTGCACAAAAATGTTTGGGCTTGAGCCATTTTTTTTGAAATATAATTTTTTTAGTCAGAACGCCATGTAAACCCACCCCCTAATCCTAAAAAGTATATTCCGGACCCCGCTAGAGCAAACGACTATCATGGTCTATTAGAACACTTGAGTTGACGGGATATCAGTGAAAAAATTTGAGCATAAAGCGATTTTGAAAAATGACAGGTGTTTGATCGAAGTGCGGATGAGGGTGTTCCGGACCCCCCTGGGAGAAACGGCTTGGTGGGATGTTAGAACATGTTAAATAAACACGATTGGTACAAAAAAATTTTGGTCGTAAGCCAATTTTTTTTAAATATAGTTTTTTAGTCAGAACGCCATGTACACCCACCCTACCCTAAAAAAGTATGATTCGGACCCCGCTCGAGCAAACAACTATCATGAGCTATTAGAACACGTTAACTTGACCAGATATCCGCTAAAAAATTTTGAGCGTTAGCCAATTTTTTTGAAACATAGTTTTTTTAGTCAGAACGCCATGTAAACCCACTCTAACCCTAAAAAAGTATGTTCTGGACCCCGCTCGAGCAAACGACTATCATGGGCTAATAGAACACGTTGAGTTGACCGGATGTCAGTGAAAAAATTTTGGGCATAAAGCGATTTTGAAAAATGACAGGAGTTTGATCGAATTCTGATCGAAGTGCGGATGGGGGGTTCCGGACCCCCCTGGGAAACGGCATGGTGGGATGTTAGAACATGTTAAATAAACACCATTTGCACAAAAAATTTTTGGGCGTAAGCCAATTATTTTTAAATATAATTTTTTTAGCAGAACGCCATGTAAACCCACCCTAATCCTAAAAAAGTATGTTCCGGACCCGGCTAGAGCAAACGACTATCATGGACTATTAGAACACGTTGAGTTGACCGGATATCAGTGAAAAAATTTTGTGCATAAAGCGATTTTGAAAAATGACAGGAGTTTGATCGAATTCTGATCGAAGTGCGGATGGGGGTGTTCCGGACCCCCCTGAGGGAAACGGCATGGTGGGATGTTAGAACATGTTAAATAAACACCATTTGCACAAAATATTTTTGGGCGTAAGCCAATTATTTTTAAATATAATTTTTTTAGACAGACGCCATGTAAACCCACCCTAATCCTAAAAACAGTATGTTCCGGACCCGGCTAGAGCAAACGACTATCATGGACTATTAGAACACGTTGAGTTGACCGGATATCAGTGAAAAAATTTTGGGCGTAAAGCGATTTTGAAAAATGACAGGTGTTTGATCGAATTCTGATCGAAGTGAGGATCTGGGTGTTCCGGCTCCGCCTGGGGGAAACGGCTTGGTGGGATGTTAGAACATGTTTAAATAGACACGATTCTCAGAAAAAAATTTTGTGCGGAAGCCAATTTAATTGAAATATAATTTTTTTTAGTGAGAACGCCATATAAACCACCCTAACTCTAAACACGTATGCTATTAGAACACGTTAAGTTGGCCGGATATCAGTGAAAAATTTTGGGCATAAAGCGATTTTGAAAAATGACAGGTGTTTGATCGAAGTGCGGATGAGGGTGTTCCGGACCCCTTTGGTGGGATGTTAGAACATGTTAAATAAACACGATTGGCACAAAAAAATTTTGGGCGTAAGCCAATTTTTTTAAATATAGTTTTCTTAGTCAGAACGCCATGTAAACCCACCCTAACCCTAAAAAAGTATGTTTTGGACCCCGCTCGAGAAACGATATCATGAGCTATTAGAACACGTTAAGTTGACCAGATATCCGCGAAAAATTTTTGAGCGTAAGCCAATTTTTTTGAAATATAGTTTTTTTTTAGTCAGAACGCCATGTAAACCCACCCTAACCCTAAAAAAGTATGTTCCGGACCCCGCTCGAGCAAACCACTATCATGAGCTATTAGAACACGTTGAGTTGACCGGATATCAGTGACAAAATTTTTGGGCCTGGAGCGATTTTGAAAAAGGACAGGTGTTGATCGAATTCTGATCGAAGTGCGGATGGGGGTGTTCCGGATCCCCCTGGGGAAGACGGCTTGGTGGATGTTAGAACATGTTAAATAAAACACGATTGCACAAAAAATGTTTGGGCTTAAGCCATTTTTTTTGAAATATATTTTTTTTAGTCAGAACGCCATGTAAACCCACCCTAATACAAAAAAAGTATGTTCCGGACCCCGCTAGAGCAAACGACTATCATGGTCTATTAGAACACTTGAGTTGACGGGATATCAGTGAAAAAATTTTGAGCATAAAGCGATTTGAAAAATGACAGGTGTTTGATCGAAGTGCGGATGAGGGTGTTCCGGACCCCCCGGGAGAAACGGCTTGGTGGGATGTTAGAACATGTTGATAAACACGATTGGTACAAAAAAATTTGGTCGTAAGCCAATTTTTTTAATATAGTTTTTTTAGTCAGAACGCCATGTACACCCACCCTACCTAAAAAAGTATGATTCGGACCCCGCTCGAGCAAACAACTATCATGAGCTATTAGAACACGTTAACTTGACCAGATATCCGCTAAAAAATTTTGAGCGTTAGCCTTTTTTGAAACATAGTTTTTTAGTCAGAACGCCATGTAAACCCACTCTAACCCTAAAAAAGTATGTTCTGGACCCCGCTCGAGCAAACGACTATCATGGGCTAATAGAACACGTTGAGTTGACCGGATGTCAGTGAAAAAATTTTGGGCATAAAGCGATTTTGAAAAATGACAGGAGTTTGATCGATTCTGATCGAATTGCGGATGGGGGTGTTCCGGACCCCCTGGGGGGGGGAAACGGCATGGTGGGATATTAGAACATGTTAAATAAACACCATTTGCACAAAAAATGTTTGGGCGCGTAAGCCAATCATTTTTAAATATAATTTGTTAGTCAGAACGCCATGTAAACCCACCCTAATCCTAAAAAAAGTATGTTCCGGACCCCGCTAGAGCAAACGACTATCATGGGCTATTAGAACACGTTGAGTTGACCGGATATCAGTGAAAAAATTTGGGCATAAAGCGATTTTGATAAATGACAGGTTTTTGATCGAATTCTGATCGAAGTGCGGATGGGGGTGTTCCGGACCCCCCTGGGGGAAACGGCTTGGTGGGAAGTTAGAACATGTTAAATAAACACGATTCTCACAAAAAATTTAGGGCGTAAGCCAATTTTTTTGAATTATAATTTTTTTAGTGTGAACGCCATATAAACCCACCCTAACTCTAAAAACGTATGTTCCGGACCCCGCTCGAGCAAACGATTATCATGGGCTATTAGAACACGTTAAGTTGACCAGATATCCGCGAAAAAATTTTGAGCGTTAGCCAATTTTTTTGAAACATAGTTTTTTTAGTCAGAACGCCTTGTAAACCCCCTAACCCTAAAAAAGTATGTTCCGGACCCCGCTCGAGCAAACGACTATCATGGGCTATTAGAAACATTAAGTTGACCGGATATCAGTGAAAAAATGTTGGGCATAAGGCGATTTTGAAAAATGACAGGAGTTTGATCGATTTCTGAACGAAGTGCGGATGTTGGTGTTCCGGACCCCCCTGGGGGAAACGGCATGGTGGGATGTTAGAACGTGTTAAATAAACACCATTTGCACAAAAAATTTTTGGGCGTAAGCCAATTATTTTTAAATATAATTTTTTTAGTCAGAACGCCATGTAAACCCACCCTAATCCTAAAAAAAGTATGTTCCGGACCCCGCTAGAGCAAACGACTATCATGGGCCATTAGAACACGTTAAGTTGACCAGATATCTGCGAAAAAATTTTGGGCGTAAGCCAATTTTTTTTAAATATAGTTTTTTTAGTCAGAACGCCATGTAAACCCACCCTAACCCTAAAAAGTATGTTCCGGACCCCGCTCGAGCGAAGGACTATCATGGACTATTAGAACACGTTAGTTGACCGGATATCAGTGAAAAAATTTTGGGCATAAAGCGATTTTGATAAATGACAGGTGATTGATCGAATTCTGATCGAAGTGCGGATGAGGGTGTTCCGGACCCCCCTGGGGGAAACGGCATGGTGGGATGTTAGAACGTGTTAAATAAACACCATTTGCACAAAAAATTTTTGGGCGTAAGCCAATTATTTTTAAATATAATTTTTTTAGTCAGAACGCCATGTAAACCCACCCTAACCCTAAAAAAGTATGATTCGGACCCCGCTCGAGCAAACAACTATCATGAGCTATTAGAACACGTTAAGTTGACCAGATATCCGCGAAAAAATTTGAGCGTTAGCCAATTTTTTTGAAACATAGTTTTTTTAGTCAGAACGCCATGTAAACCCACTCTAACCCTAAAAAAGTATGTTCTGGACCCCGCTCGAGCAAACGACTATCATGGGCTAATAGAACACGTTGAGTTGACCGGATGTCAGTGAAAAAATTTTGGGCATAAAGCGATTTTGAAAAATGACAGGAGTTTGATCGATTCTGATCGAATTGCGGATGGGGGTGGTCCGGACCCCCCTGGGGGAAACGGCATGGTGGGATATTAGAACATGTTAAATAAACACCATTTGCACAAAAAGTTTTGGGCGTAAGCCAATCATTTTTAAATATAATTTTTTTAGTCAGAACGCCATGTAAACCCCCTAATCCTAAAAAAAGTATGTTCCGGACCCCGCTAGAGCAAGCGACTATCATGGGCTATTAGAACACGTTACGTTGACCGGACAGCAGTGAAAAAATTTTGGGCGTAAAGCGATTTTGAAAAATGACAGGTGTTTGATCGAATTCTGATCGAAGTGAAGATCGCGGTGTTCCGGCCCCGCCTGGGGGAAACGGATTGGTGGGATGTTAGAACATGTTAAATAAAACACGATTCTCACAAAAAAATTTTGGGCGGAAGCCAATTTTTTTGAAATAAATTTTTTTAGTGAGAACGCCATATAAACCCACCCTAACCCTAAACACGTATTTTCCGGACCACGCTCGAGCGGCGAAGGACTATCACGGGCTATTAGAATGCGTTAGGTTGACCGGATATCAGTGAAAAAATTTTGGGCATAAAGCGATTTTGATAAATGACAGGTGTTTGATCGAATTCTGATCGAAGTGCGGATGGGGGTGTTCCGGACCCCCCTGTGGGAATCGGCTTGGTAAGATTTAGAACATGTTAAATAAACAGGATTCTCACAAAAAAATTTAGGGCGTAAGCCAATTTTTTTGAAATATAATTTTTTTAGTGTGAACGCCATATAAACCCACCCTAACTCTAAAAATGTATGTTCCGGACCCCGCTCGAGCAAACGACTATCATAGGCTATTATATTAGAACACGTTAAGTTGGCCGGATATCAGTAAACAAATTTTGGGCGTAAAGTGATTTTGAAAAATGACAGGAGTTTGATCGAATTCTGATCGAAGTGCGGATGGGGGTGTTCCGGACCCTCCTGGGGGAAACCGCATGGTGGGATGTTAGAACATGTTAAATAAACACCATTTGCTCAAAAAAATTTTGGGCGTAACCCAATTATTTTTAAATATAACTTTTTAGTCAGAACGCCATGTAAACCCACCCTAATCCTAAAAAAGTATGTTCCGGACCCCGCTAGAGCAAACGACTATCATGGGCTATTAGAACACGTTAAGTTGACCGGATATCAGTGAAAAAATTTTGGGCATAAAGCGATTTTGAAAAATGACTGGTGTTTGATCGAAGTGCGGATGAGGGTGTTCCGGACCCCCTGGGGGAAACGGCTTGGTGGGATGTTAGAACATGTTAAATGAACGCGATTGGCACACTTTTGGTCGTAAGCCAATTTTTTTTAAATATAGTTTTTTTAGTCAGAACGCCATGTAAACCCACCCTAACTAACACAAAAAAAGTATGTTCCGGACCCCGCTCGAGCTTACGACTATCATGGGCTATTAGAACACGTTATGTTGACCGGATGTCAGTGAAAAAATTTTGGGCGTAAAGCGATTTTGAAAAATGACAGGTGTTTGATTTTTTTTAAATAAAATTTTTTTAGTGAGAACGCCATAAAACACCCTAACTCTAAACACGTATGTTCCGGACCCAACTCGAGCGAAGGACTATCATGGGCTATTAGTACACGTTAGGTTGACCGGATATCAGTGAAAAAATTTTGGGCATAAAGCGATTTTGATAAATGACAGGTGTTTGATCGAATTCTGATCGAAGTGCGGAAGGGGGTGTTCCGGACCCCCCTGGGGAAACGGCTTGGTGGGATGTTAGAACATGTTAAATAAACACGATTCTCACAAAAAAATTTTGGGCGGAAGCCAATTTAATTGAAATATAATTTTTTTAGTGAGAACGCCATATAAACCACCCTAACTCTAAAACCACATGTTCCGGACCCCGCTCGAGCAAACGACTATCATGGGCTATTAGAACACGTTAAGTTGACCAGATATCTGCGAAAAAATTTTGGGCGTAAGCCAATTTTTTTGAAATATAGTTTTTTTAGTCAGAACGCCATGTAAACCCACCCTAACCCTATAAAGTATGTTCCGGACCCCGCTCGAGCGAAGGACTATCATGGACTATTAGAACACGTTAAGTTGACTGGATATCAGTGAAAAAATTGTGGGCATAAAGCGATTTTGATAAATGACAGGTGTTTCATCGAATTCTGATCAAAGTGCGGATGAGGGTGTTCCGGACCCCCCTGGGGGAAACGGCATGGTGGGATGTTAGAACATGTTAAATAAACACCATGTGCACAAAAAATTTTTGGGCGTAAGCCAATTATTTTTAAATATAATTTTTCAGTCAGAACGCCATGTAAACCCACCCTAACCCTAAAAAAGTATGTTTCGGACCCCGCTCGAGCAAACGACTATCATGGCCTATTCTAACACATTAGGTTGACCAGATATCAGTGAAAAAATTTTGGGCATAAAGCGATTTTGAAAAATGACTGGTGTTTGATCGAAGTGCGGATGAGGGTGTTCCGGCCCCGCCTGGGGGAAACGGCTTGGTGGGATGTTAGAACAATAAACGCAATTGGCACACAAAAATTTTGGTCGTAAGCCAATTTTTCTTAAATATAGTTTTTTTAGTCAGAACGCCATGTAAACCCACCCTAACTAACCCTAACAAAGTATGTTCCGGACCCCGCTCGAGCTTACGACTATCATGGGCTATTAGAACACGTTATGTTGACCGGATGTCAGTGAAAAAATTTTGGGCGTATGCCAATTTTTTTGAAATACAATTTTTAGTCAGAACGCCATGTAAACCCACCCTAATCCTAAAAAAGTATGTTCCGAACCCCGCTCAAGCAAGCGACTATCATGGGCTGTTAGAACACGTTGAGTTGACCGGATATCAGTGAAAAAATTTTGGGCGTAAAGCGATTTTGAAAAAGACAGGAGTTTGATCGAATTCTGATCGAAGTGCGGATGGGGGTGTTCCGGACCCCCCTGAGGGAAACGGCATGGTGGGATGTTAGAACATGTTAAATAAACACCATTTGCACAAAATATTTTTGGGCGTAAGCCAATTTTTTTAAATATAATTTTTTTAGACAGAACGCCATGTAAACCCACCCTAATCCTAAAACAGTATGTTCCGGACCCGGCTAGAGCAAACGGCTATCATGGGCTATTAGAACACGTTGAGTTGACCGGATATCAGTGAAAAAATTTTGGGCATAAAGCGATTTTGATAAATGACAGGTGTTTGATCGAATTCTGATCGAAGTGCGGATGGGGGTGTTCCGGACCCCCCTGGCGGAAACGGCATGGTGGGATGTTAGAACATGTTAAATAAACACCATTTGCATAAAAATTTTTGGGCGTAAGCCAATTATTTTTAAATAATTTTTTAGTCAGAACGCCATGTAAACCCACCCTAACCCTAAAAAGTATGTTCCGGACCCCGCTCGAGCGACCGACTATCATGGGCTATTAGAACACGTTAAGTTGACCGGATATCAGTGAAAAAATTTTGGTCGTAAAGCGATTTTGAAAAATGACAGGTGTTTGATCGAATTCTGATCGAAGTGAGGATCTGGGTGTTCCGGCTCCGCCTGGGGGAAACGGCTTGGTGGGATGTTAGAACATGTTAAATAGACACGATTATCAGAAAAAAATTTTGTGCGGAAGCCAATTTAATTGAAATATAATTTTTTTAGTGAGAACGCCATAAAACCCACCCTAACTCTAAACACGTATGCTATTAGAACACGTTAAGTTGGCCGGATATCAGTGAAAAAATTTTGTGCATACAGCGATTTCGAAAAATGACAGGTGTTTGATCGAAGTGCGGATGAGGGTGCTCCGGACCCCCCTGGTGGGATGTTACAACATGTTAAATAAACACGATTGGCACAAAAAATTTTGGGCGTAAGCCAATTTTTTTGAAATATAATTTTTTTGGGAACGCCATATATACCCACCCTAACTCTAAAAACGTATGTTCCGGACCGCGCTCGAGCAAACGACTATCATGGGCTATTAGAACACGTTAAGTTGACCAGATATCCGCGAAAAATTTTTGGGCGTAAGCCATGTAAACTTACCCTAACCCTAAAAAAGTATGTTCAGGACCCCGCTTGAGCAAACGACTATCATGGGCTATTAGAACACATTAGGTTGAGCGGATATCAGTGAAAAAATTTAGGGCATAAAGCGATTTTGAAAAATGACAGGTGTTTGATCGAAGTGCGGATGAGGGTGTTCCGGACCCCCTTGGTGGGATGTTAGAACATGTTAAATAAACACGATTGGCACAAAAAAATTTTGGGCGTAAGCCAATTTTTTTAAATATAGTTTTCTTAGTCAGAACGCCATGTAAACCCACCCTAACCCTAAAAAAGTATGTTTTGGACCCCGCTCGAGCAAACGACTATCATGAGCTATTAGAACACGTTAAGTTGACCAGATATCCGCGAAAAATTTTTGAGCGTAAGCCAATTTTTTGAAATATAGTTTTTTTTTAGTCAGAACGCCATGTAAACCCACCCTAACCCTAAAAAAGTATGTTCCGGACCCCGCTCGAGCAAACCACTATCATGAGCTATTAGAACACGTTGAGTTGACCGGATATCAGTGACAAAATTTGGGCCTGGAGCGATTTTGAAAAAGGACAGGTGTTTGATCGAATTCTGATCGAAGTGCGGATGGGGGTGTTCCGGATCCCCCTGGGGGAAACGGCTTGGTGGGATGTTAGAACATGTTAAATAAACACGATTTGCAAAAAAATGTTTGGGCTTAAGCCATTTTTTTGAAATACATTTTTTTTAGTCAGAACGCCATGTAAACCCACCCTAATACAAAAAAAGTATGTTCCGGACCCCGCTAGAGCAAACGACTATCATGGGCTATTAGAACACGTTGAGTTGACCGGATATCAGTGAAAAAATTTTGGGCATAAAGCGATTTTGATAAATGACAGGTGTTTGATTGAATTCTGATCGAAGTGCGGATGGGGGTGTTCCGGACCCCCTGGGGGAACGGCTTGGTGGGAAGTTAGAACAGTTAAATAAACACGATTCTCACAAAAAAATTTAGGGCGTAAGCCAATTTTTTGAATTATAATTTTTTTAGTGTGAACGCCATATAAACCCACCCTAACTCTAAAAACGTATGTTCCGGACCCCGCTCGAGCAAACGATTATCATGGGCTATTAGAACACGTTAAGTTGACCAGATATCCGCGAAAAAATTTTGAGCGTTAGCCAATTTTTTTGAAACATAGTTTTTTTAGTCAGAACGCCATGTAAACCCACCCTAACCCTAAAAAAGTATGTTCCGGACCCCGCTCGAGCAAACGACTATCATGGGCTATTAGAACACATTAAGTTGACCTTATATCAGTGAAAAAATGTTGGGCATAAGGCGATTTTGAAAAATGACAGGAGTTTGATCGAATTCTGATCGAAGTGCTGATGGGGGTGGTCCGGACCCCCCTGGGGGAAACGGCATGGTGGGATGTTAGAACATGTTAAATAAACACGATTCTCACAAAAAATGTTGGGCGGAAGCCAATTTTTTTGAAATATAATTTTTTTAGTGAGAACGCCATGTAAACCCACCCTAACCCTAAAAAAGTATGTTCCGAACCCCGCTCGAGCAAACGACTATCATGGGCTATTAGAACACGTTGAGTTGACCGGATATCAGTGAAAAAATTTTGGGCATAAAGCGATTTTGATAAATGACAGGTGTTTGATCGAATTCTGATCGAAGTGCGGATGGGGGTGTTCCGGACCCCCCTGGGGGAAACGGCATGGTGAGATGTTAGAACATGTTAAATAAACACCATTTGCACAAAACATTTTGGGCGAAGCCCCAATTATTTTTAAATATAATTTTTTAGTCAGAACGCCATGTAAACCCACCCGAATCCTAAAAAAGTATGTTCCGGACCCGGCTAGAGCAAACGACTATCATGGACTATTAGAACACGTTGAGTTGACTGGATATCAGTGAAAAAAATTTGGGCATAAAGCGATTTTGAAAAATGACAGGAGTTTGATCGAATTCTGATCGAAGTGCGTATGGGGGTGTTCCGGACCCCCCTGGGGGGAAACGGCATGGTGGGATGTTAGAACATGTTAAATAAACACCATTTGCACAAATATTTTTGGGCGTAAGCCAATTATTTTTAATATATAATTTTAGTCAGAACGCCATGTAATCCACCCTACATTAAAACAGTATGTTCCGGACCGGCTAGAGCAAACGGCTATCATGGGCTATTAGAACACGGAGTTGACCGGATATCAGTGAAAGAATTTTGGGCATAAAGCGATTTTGATAAATGACAGTGTGTTGATCGAATTCTGATCGAAGTGCGGATGGGGTGTTCCGGACCCCCTGGGGGAAACGGCTTGGTGAGAGATATTAGAACATGTTAAATAAATACTATTCTCACAAAAAAATTTTGGACGGAAGCCAATTTAATTGAATATAATTTTTTTAGTGAGAACGCCATATAAACCCACCCTAACTCTAAAAACGCATGTCCGGACAACGCTCGAGCAACGACTATCATGGGCTGTTTAGAACACGTGAGTTGACCGGATCAGTGAAAAAAATTTTGGCCGTAAAAGCGATTTTGAAAAATGACAGGAGTTTGATCGAATCTGATCGAAGTGCGGATGGTGTGTTCCGGACCCCCCTGGGGGAAACGCGCATGGTGGGATGTTAGAACATGTTAATAAAAACACCATTTGCAAACATTTTTTGGGCGTAAGCACAATTATTTAAATATAATTTTTTTAGTCAGAACGCCATGTAATCCCACCCTAATTCTAAAAAAAGTATGTTCCGGACCCGGCTAGAGCAAACGACTATCATGGACTATTAGAACACGTGAGTTGACCGGATATAAGTGAAAAAATTTTGGGCATTAAAGCGATTTGAAAATGACAGGAGTTGATCGAATTCTGATCGAAGTGCGGATGGGGGTGTTCCGGACCCCCCTGGGGGAAACGGCATGGTGGGATGTTAGACATGTTAAATAAACACCATTTGCACAAAAAATTTTGGGCGTAAGCCAATTATTTTTAAATACTTTCTTTAGTCAGAACGCCATGTAAACCCACCTAATCCTAAACCAGTATGTTCCGGACCCGGCTAGGAAAACGACTATCATGGCCTATTAGAACACGTTGAGTTGGCCGGATAAGTGTAACAATTTTTGGCATAAAGCGATTTGAAAAAACAGGTGTTTGATCGAATTCTGATCGAAGTGCGGATGGGGGTGTTCCGGACCCCCGGGGGAAAACGGCTTGGTGGGATGCTGGAACAGCTAAAAAAACACGGTTCGCACAA